>CAJNOL010000142.1:11660-172514 GCA_905250125.1 Rotaria sordida
ACTGATGGTGTAGTTGTTATTGTTGATATTGTGATTCCTGTTGCTTCCTGTGTGATGGTGGTAGTGCTACCACCCGCTGATTGCGTAGTTATTGTTGAAATTGTGGTACCCGTTACTTCCAGCGTTATGGTAGTCGTGCCAGTACCCGCGGATGGCGTAGTTGCTGTTGTGGAAATTGTGGTGACTGTTGCTTCCGTTGTATTGGTTGTAGTGGCAGTACTGAAAGGTTCGGCAGTGGTTGTTGTAGACATTGTGCTACCAGTGACTTCTGGTATGGTGTTTGTATTATCTGGAATGGATGATTGCGCGGTTGCTGTGGAAGTTGTACTTCCGGTTTGGTCAGGTATGACGCTGCTGGTACCATTAGGAAACAGTTGTATCGTTGTGGTAGTGAACTCTGTTGTTTCAGTGGGTATAACTGTAGCGGTCGTTATTACTGTTCTTGATGATGTAGTGGTTTCTATTGATTGGACTATTGTGGTAGTAGAAGCAGTTCCGAGTGATTCTGCAACAGTGGCTGACGCTGTTACCGTTCCTGTTACTTCACTAGTTGTCGTAAAGAAATCAGTTCCTACTGATGCTGAAATAGTAATTGTTGATGTAGTAGTTTCTGTTAGTTCGGTAACTGTGGCAGTAGAACCAGTTGCTAATGACACTGTAATAGTAGTTCTTGATGTAGCGGTTTCAGTTGGTTCTACTGTTGTTATAGTGACACCGGTTGCAACTGCTTCGGTAGTACTCATTGTCGAACCTGTAGTTTCTGTTTGTTCTACGATTGTGGTAATAGAATCAGTTCGCAGTGAGTCAGGAATAGTGAATGTAGACATTGTACTTCCAGTTAGTTCAACTGCGGTGATAGAAAAATCAGTTCCGAATGATTCTGTGATAATTGTAGTGGATATTGTGGTTGCTGTGGATTCGGCTGCTGTGGTAGTGGAACTAGTGACTAATGTTTCGGAAGTAGCAGTTGTCGATGTTGTAGTTCCGGTTGTCTCCCCCTCTGATAGTGAAGATGTGATTGATGTGAATGATGTTAACGCAGAAACGGTTGCTTCGCTTGTCGTTGTAATACTACTGGTATAGTCTGGGAAAATAGAAAAGAAATTCATAAAAGCGCACTTATTTTGCTAGTTCTAAAGAAATATTCACTAGTTGCGATAGAATTGTAGAAAGCGGTGATGGTGGTGGCTAAAATCAAGATAAATAGATACATTTAAGAGCGGGAAAAGTTATGGATAGTATTGTTGATAAACGTCACGTTTCAGTTACATACTAGTTTCAGCAGACGAAAGTGTTTCGTTGGATGTCGTCAATGATGATGCTATAATGATAAATATGTGAAGACTAATAATAAATACAGTTTTACCTACTGGTTGTTTCTTCTGTGGTCTCTTCTGTAGCTTAATAAAGACAAGTAAAATAATTAAAGAATTATTATCTGCAGAGAAATTATTATGTAATTTCTACATACCATATCCACTGCCATCTGTCATGGCTTCTAGACCAACTAACTGTTTACTTAGATTGACATCATCGAATTTTAAAAAGCTTTGAACGTCACCATCATCGTCGAGCACTGTTTCTGTTGATGGTAGATCGATTTCTGTATCGTAACTTGGATCATTTAGTAATCGTCGACCAAGACGTCCTTGCGAAGGATCGTTGTTCAAGTTTACTGTCTGATTTGGTGTTTTTTGTAATGTTGTCGTTGTGATAATACTAGTAGAGGTGAATGTTGTTCGAAGCTCAGGTTTACATGTTGTCGACGATACATCGAGCAAGTTCCTTGGTGTGGAAATTCGCTTTAGTTCTATGGATCTAGCTGAGGTCGGGGGTAGTGTTGGTTGATTCTTTTTCTTCTGATTATCAGAAATTAATATAAATCCTTCATTTATCGGACTAATGTCAGGGATATTATCAGTGGATTTATAGTCATGTATTTCTGATAAAAGTGTTTGTTTTTCCTTCGGCCATGTACTATTTTTTGTTGTTTGTGTCGTTGTACATTTAATGCATGTGAACACTACAAAAAAAGAAATTTTTGAGCCTTTGTTCCCCATTATCCTTTGATGAAAAAATATTTTACCTGAGATGAAAGTAATTATGATTGCCAAATATGATACTTTTAATCCTATTAATGAATTATACCAAAACATGGTAGTATATTTTGTTTTCTTTTCTATATATATAATCATAAAAGTACATGCGATAATTCCATTCAGATTTGTATATATATATTTATTTATATTCCTATATAGAAATCTAAAATAATCAAATATTTCAAATCGCTTCTTTCACGTTCACACAAATATGATCGAGAATATCAATAGAAAACTATCGTTTCTTTTGAATAGACAAACTTAACATGATCTACAAACTTTATTAATGGCGATTTTCAGTACAGAATTTTAGTGCATCATGATTATTCTGATACATACACACACACGTATATAGTTACTAATAACTTTTTCTTTCGATTTTATATGTTTTGTTCCAGTTAAAACAAAGTAAAAGAAAACAGCAGGCATTGCGAACGAAAAAAAAAGAAAAAGAGAAAATTCTAAGGCTTCTAAATTATCGTGTGCTTTTGCCATTATACTTAACATGCGATGTCAACTATAACCCATGCGAACTGTATTCACTCATCATCCGCACAGTTTGTCAAAGAAATGAAATATTAAATCCGAATGCTCGTTTAAGATTAATAGGCTTTGATGAAGAAAAAAAAAGAATAAAATGTACTTATAAATATATTTTTATAATCAAGACATGTTTTTTGCGATGAAAAACCTTTTATATTTTTGTCTCGAACAAATAGAATTAATTCCTTATACGTATTAACGGTGTACGTGTACATTTTTTCAATCGTCAAAAACCTATAGAGATTGAATCAACGTAGCTTATTATTCGAAATAATTACACATGACAAAAAATAACAAGAGAAATATGCTTCCATTGAAAAAGAAAAAATTACCTGTCAATGATTGATAATTACTAGCGGTAATCTCATATTCATCTCGTTTTTTTCTTTCTTTCTTTTAGATGAAAGAAAAAAAACGAAATACTAAATAAAATAAACGGAATATAATGATGTACTCCCTCTCCCCCAATCACTCTCTCTCTCTCTCTCTCTTTGTCTTCTACCTATAAACTTCTCATGCATTTTCACCTTCATATTTTTTTTGATAATAATCTCTCAAATTAAAGATATAATGTTACTGTTCTACATCAAAAATTCTTCTTCCTTTTTGTTGACTTTTATACAGTTTTTTCTTTTTATTTTTCATACTTATTTTGTGCAATCGAAAGAAACTAAAAAATTTCGTAATTCTTTGTTTTTGTTTGCTTACAATGACGGTGTATTATAATATAACACGTTACTAACGAGCGTTCATTCAAATGAAGCCTAATAATGCGTAGGACGATCAAATTATTTGTACAAAAACACTTACTCTTCTAGCGTTTCTTTTTCTTTCTCTTTTATTTTATGACTTGCTGAGCAATTAATAACATAATTTACTATCAAACAAATAGGAAAGAGTAAAAAAAAGGAGCTTAGTTATACATATAGAGAATATGAATATAAAACTCAAGGTTCGATTTAAAACACGGATTTTTTTTCTCGAAATATTATCTAACAAACATGTTAGTGGTAATTAAAACTGGATTATTTATTTTAATAGTGGGTGTTGAAGGATGTTCCTTAGTTTACTTGTGGTTACCTGAGCCAATAGCAACCATTCTGTCAACAATTTATCGCGTTTAAAATTACCATAGAGTATATGACAGAAGTAATAGCAGAATAAGTAGTAAGAGCTCTCACAAAGATTTTTCATTTCGTTTTTCTTTTTCAAAAAACACAAATCCTCACTTATTTATTAATAGACACAATTTCATTATGCATGACGAAAAAAAAAAATATTAAGACTTAGTATTGCCATCATATATGAGCTTCTCTCATATATATGTTTTTATCGATTTCAGCATAAGTATGGATTCACTTTTATTAAATATCGTCTATTTTATCAAACATATTTGACGAATCACATTACTACGAAAATATTGTGCTCGAGTTTTCTTATTAATATTTGTATATGTAAAAAAAAAATAACAAAAAACAAAAAGAAAACGAAGCCGACATTATTGTATATACTCCAACATGCCACTTAACCGTCATCAGTTTCATACGAAATCCAATATCATGCCTACGATTCATTGACGTTTCATATTCATGAAATATGATATCAAAACTGCATGATATAATAACGAATCAATTTCTTTTTTTTTTTTGAATAGATCTTAGTAATTATTTAAAATTTATTACAACTGCTGTAGTATGTAAATTTTGATATTCTAATACTAGACAAATTTTGTTCGTTGTAATAGAAACATTTATATATTACAAAATAATATTTCGATTTTACTCATTCTATTCGAATTCATTAAATTATTCTATCAATACATTATTATAATTTCAAATTGTAATGATATAATTATATTATGTCCTTCAAAATATACAATGTTAATATAGTTATAGTTACGTCAAAAAGAAAAAAGAATATTAATTTTTATCATTTATTTAGGACATACCAAAAGTACTGGCAGTGACACTTTAATACCCTATAGTAGGCTTTAAGAAACTTTCTTTCTATATAGTCTGATAGAGAAAAAAATGCTCTATCTTTCTATACTATTTGATCGTACTTCAACTAATCTCATAGTATTAAATTATCTATAAAACCAATTTCGGCTGGTTATATGCTGGTTGTAAGTTTTGCATTGGAGTTTTCGATTTCTTACTAGTTGTATTAATAACCAAAATATACTATAAGATGCAGCGTGAAAAGCTCTACAATTTGCATACGACCACTTATTTTATAGCTGCAATTTTTGTTTTCGAAATCGACAAAATTTGGAGCAATCAAATTGTGAAGATGCGAAAAAGACAATGTTTTCGATACACAACGAATTCATTTTTGTTATTTCATTGTTTATCACCTGATATGCTTTACCAAAAGAAAAACAAAATATACCACAAGATGCAGCGTGAAAAGCTCTACAATCTATATAGTAAAGCTTATTGTAATTGTTTTCAAAAAAAGGAAAATTCTATGCGACCAATTTTCTCAATACCAAAAATTTGATCCCTCAAAACTTTATCGATTTTGAAAGCAAAAAGTGCAGCTATAAAATAAATGGCCTTATGTAAATTGTAGAGCTTTTCACGCTGCATCTTATGGTATATTTTGGTTGTTCATACAATGTCTTGAGGGATTGAAAACTAGTCTGTTCTCACACGTTGTAATCTAGTACAACCAGCACATAATCAGCCGAAATAGGTTTTATGGATAATTTAATACTATGAGATTAGTTGAAGTACGATCAAATAGTATAGAAAGATAGAGCATTTTTTTCTCTATCAGACTATATAGAAAGAAAGTTTCTTAAAGTCTACTATAGGGTATTAAAGTGTCACTGCCAGTACTTTTGGTATGCCCTAAGTATTTATTTACGAATCTAATCAACATTATTTTGATTTTTTCTTTCTCTTGATATTAACACACAATATTGATGAATTATTGTTCGATCAATAATGATATGAGAATAGAATATAGAAAGATAATTTTAAAATTTTTTTCATTTTTAAAATAAGTTCTATTGAGAAAACTTTCATAGTTTTGTTGATTAACGAAATGAATTCTATAGCACGAAAAACAAAAATCAAATTCTATTCATATGAATATCAAGTTTTTTTTCAACTAATGTCTCTTAAATAATATTCAATGTTAATTCTATTTTATATTTGAAATGTAAAGAACACATTATCAGATAATTGATGCATATGTTCGTTTCTTACACATTATCATCCTAAACTGAATTTCATATATTGACTTTCAACGACATCACTTGTTTAACTAATTTATCATTGGTTGTTTTCTTTTGTACACTGTTAATTGGTTTACATTGGTTCAAATGAATAATATTGTTTTGTTTCCTTTTTTCATTCGTATAATTTTCTTTTCGCCATTTTAATTGTTATTGTTATTATATTCAAAGAAAATCTATTGAAAAATGGTTGATCGTATATACGATTTATATAATGTTCTTAATGATAAAAATGGTACAAATAATTCATCTGAAGCTCTTGATGCATATAAAAATTTAATTGAAGCTATTAAACAAGGACCACAAGAAAAAAAATTAGCATTACAATTTATTGCAAAATTTTGTAAAAATTTTCCTGCTGAAATGACTAAAACAATAGAAGCTGTTATTGATCTATGTGAAGATGAAGATATAACAGTATGAATTAAATAAAATTAATATGATTAGATTATTTTTTTTGTCTAATTTAGATTCGTAAATTAGCAATTAAAGAATTTCCAACATTAGTACGAGCATCAAATGATACACTTCAACGTGTTATTGGTGTACTTATTCAATTACTTCAAGCAAATGATACAAGTGAAGTAACACAAGTACAAAATTCAATTATGACTATATATCATATTAATCCAAAAGGTAAAATAAAAGCAAAATAGATAGTGGCGACGTCACCAGGCGAAAAATTTCGGATTAATTTTCCTTCGATTCGTAAAGATTTTATACAATGAGCATATTTCACCACTGAAATAGCGATTGAAATACTTCATTATTCACTTAAACTTTTCAAATAACCATACAAGCCTTATTACCTTTATTGATAATAAATGAACTTGCAAAGATTTTGAAAATATTGTCATAATGGAAGAATTATTATATGACTAATCACAAAAACATTTTTAACTGATCCATCGCTTTTTTTACTGAAAGCTACTAGATTATTATAGGTTATTGGCAATACTAATTCCGAATATGGTTATGAGATATTCTTTTAGGTTTTCAAGACTGACAAGATTTTTATTTGATATGTTCAAATTATAGAGTCTAGAAAATAGTAACTCTTTTTTGTTTGAAATCATGATTGTTTTTGGCGGGAAATATACCCTTTTTTTTTTTTTACTGAAAACTCATACATAGAAAACAGAAAATATTATTGAATTATATAGGGTGTCCGGAAAGTCCTTAGAGTTAGGAAAATTTTCATATCTCCTTTACGGCTCGACCAAACGAGCTCATTTTTTTAACAAAGATTGAGGCACGTTCACACTCCAAATCCATATGGACAAGAGTATTGAGAATCTTTGTTAAGTATCACTATTGACCTTAACAAGAAAATTTTACTGTTCCACAGAGAGGAAGAAAAACCATATACTTAACAAAGGTTCTCACTAACTTTGTCAGTATGGATTTGGAGTGTGGATATGTCTCTATCCTGGGTAAAAATATCAGTTGGTTCGCTCAAGCCATAATAAAGAGAGTCAATTGTCTTTTCAGTAAAGTGTCTTTTACCCTATCCTATGTAATGTTTGTTTTCCTAACTGTGAAACAGTAAAATTTTCGTGTTGCGGTCAATAGTGATACTTAACAAAGATTCTCAATACCCTTGTCCATATGAATTTGGAGTGTGAACATGCCTCAATCTTTGTTAGAAAAATGAGCTCGTTTAGTCCAACCATAATGGAGATATCCAAATTTTTGTAACTCTAAGGACTTTCCGGACACCCTATAGACAACTTGGATATGCTCAATAATCTGAGTAAATTCAAAAGTATTTGAAAACAAATGTTTGCTAATCTAGAAAACCAGTATATAAAGATCTAGGAGAATTGTTACGAGTGTGACTGTCTTCGTCAATGAAAACGTTTCAACTAGGAAGATGATAGAATTTTTTTAGGAATTTACCCTAATTTTTTGTTATCCAGAAAATAGTTTTGAGCTCTGTATAAGTTTATGAACTTGTCCTAAAGTTCGATTATTATGTAAAATTTATGTTTTATTTAATAGAAACAATAAGTGGAATTCTTAGTGAAATTCAACGTTCTCAAGAAGATTTACTTCGTAAACGTGCTCTTCGTATGTTGATTTTTTTTTCTTTATTAAAAATATTGTTATTCATATTAAAAAATTTTTGTTATCAGGATTTTTATGTAGTCGTATAGCAACATTAGATGAGACGGATTTACCTAAAGATATTGAAGAACATTTAGTTAAAACATGTAAAGATGTAAGTATGAAATATTTCAATTTTGATTCTTTTTTTTTTATCATTTATAAATTATTGATTTTAGATTGCATTAGAACTTGATGCTGAAGAATTTGTTACAATTATTAAATTACTTTCAACACTTCGTTCAATGCAAACATTAGTTGCTCGACAAGAACTTGTTAATATGATTATAAATCAATGTCATTTAGAACAAGGATGGAATGTAAGACAAATTTTATTTTCTCAATAGAAACTCTTAATTATTATTATTATATTTTTTATTTTTTAGGGTGTTGATACAGATCGTCTTAGTCTCGTAGCTACATTTATGGGTCATGCGATGAGTTTACTTTCTGTAAGTTAGAATTTGTTTTCAAGGATTCTGATTAATATAGAGTGATCAGATAAAGAAAAAAAGGCTTAATCTCTTAATGAAACGTAATTTCGACAGTTATAAGATCATGAAGCTTTCTTTTTTTGCAATAGATAGAGAATTGAGGAAAAAACAAGTACTACTAAACAAAACCATTTTTTTAATATAAATTTTAGAAAAATGTTCATTCAACAAAATTTGTTGTATTTATGCTTGATTATGTTATTGAACATATTGATAAATTACCATTATCATCTGATGATAAACTTGATTTATTTCGTATACTTGCTGAAATGTGTCCATTTTGTACGGAATTTGATCGACCAAAAGAACGTTTAGCAAAATTATTTAATGTTCTTATGGTAAAAAAAAGAAACCTATTTTATTTTAATTAAGAATAAACATTACAAAATTTTTATCTTATTTAGACATTTTTACCAGAACCACCTGTTGAATCAGAAACAGGAACAAATGATGTAACACCTGATTTTCAATTTTCATTTATTGAATGTTTAATGTATGGTTTACATCAACTTTCAAGAAAATATCCTGATTTTCTTATTGCAGAAGAAAATGAAGAACGTGTTAAAGATTTTCGATTAAGGTTCAATATTTTCTTTTCCCTCAAAAAAAATAAAAAAAACTTTTTTGGTTTTTTTTAGATTACGTTATCTTTATCGTGGTGCATCGTCATATACAACTCAATTAAAAAATGCATTGAATGGTAAAGTCGAAGGTGATGAACAAGATGAACAAGTTTGTTGAAATTAAAATTCTACTTGTTTTTGTTTTTGTTTATTGATATTTAATTATATTCATAGAAAAAAACACGATTAATTGCATATAAAATTTGTTCAAATGTTCAAATAATGATACGTGATTTATGTCGTTCACCACCATCATTTAAATCTAATGTTATTCTTTCATGGAAACCAACAGTAAGTTTTTTTCAAAACAATAACATTAATTTCGAATTTTATCTATTTATATAGGAAGAATTAAAACGATCACATTCAGAAAGTGATGGAGGTGCGACAACAAATAAAAATGGTAATGGACCAAATACTTCTAATGTTACTACTTCAGCTAATACAGCAAATAAACGTGCTCGACCAGAAAAACAACTTTATAGACCACCAAGTGGTACACAAACAGGTGGACAAAAAAATCGTCGTGGTGGTTATCAACGATATTAATACAAAAATTTTCTTTTGATATTTGTTTTTCTTGTGTTTTAAAACCAAGATATAATATTGTGTTACGTATATCTGTCGATGTCTTTAAAATAAGAAAATATAAACTAGGCTTATGTGTTTTTTTGTTTCCTTTTGTTGTACTGTTTCAATACAAATTTGTGTGGATGATCTTTTTTTTTTGTTTTTTTTCGATCAAGTTATTTGTTGGTTTCTTTTGTTTGACAAATAAAAGATGAGAAAATTATGTTGTTAGTTTGTTTTGTCTTGAACATATATATATTGGCTTGTCCAAACGTAACGCTGTGACATTTTGACAAATTGCTTTGCAGTTATCTCGAAAGGCATAAGGGCTAATAAGGTCGTTCAAACGTCATTCGACCCAGCTCATCATACTCTATTCATGTTGCAAGAATGACCTAGTTTGACTGAACTCTCGCGTTTCTAGAAAGCTTTTATCATCGCGTAACGCTGTGACAAAAAAGGACCCTTTTTCTCTAGAGCTGCTTATGAAACTCTAATTTTTTGACAAATTATTTTTTTAAATGAAATGCTTATGGTGCCAGTTTTGTAGAGAATTGAATGAGCTTTCAAGCAGTAAAAAATAATTTTTCTAAACTATTTTTGCTTAGATAAAAAATGCAAAAAACAAACGTAACGCTGTGACATGTTTTTTTATCGATCAAATTCGAAGCACTTAACATGCTTAAAAATATTTAATGTTCACATATATTGATCACTGCCGTACATATATCGTTCTGTAAAAATATCAAGTTGCTACATCGAAATGGGAGTTCAATAATTGTACAGTAAGTTAGAAACTGTACAAGAGATCAGAAGTTGCTCTGAGGAATGAGAGTAAAAACTGAATAGGCCATTTTGTAGAGAATTAAATTCTGCATCGAATGGTATATTACTCTGCATTTTAGTTTTAAATTTTTTGGTTAGAAAATTGAAAATACGATTTTTGAAAACTTTAAAACCCGGTTTTCGATGCCAAAACCCAATCAGTTTTAAGAAAAATGTCCAAATTCATAATCAGTGTAAAAAACTGTACCATAAAATACGCTTAGATGTGTCCATATCCAAAAAAAAATGTTTTTTAAACTTGGGCAGCGAAGTAGCGCATTACGTGGACAAGCCGATATATGTTCTTTCAGATTAAATTCTTTTTTTTGCATTTTCGTTCTTTTTTGTTTTTTATTACTAATAGAATATTGATGAAGCTTGATTTTCTTATGTTAAATTATCATAGTCAAAAAAGAAATATTTATTGATTAACAAAATGATAATTTAATTTTTATATTTATGAATAGCTGAAATACTTCTTTGATTAGAAAAAAAAACTATTAGCACAATCCCTATGAGATTAAAATATGACACACGATGCTACTGTTGACGCTAATCACCAGAGGATTCATTCTATTTTAGGACACATTTTTTCATCATTCTTTTATTTAATCCTCTAGACATACAATAAGAAAGTAGTTCATATATTAGAACGAAACGTTATTTATATACGATCTACAATGATCTCTAATTGATGTATGTCATGATTTGAGAAACGCCCAAATCTTTATCCCTATATATCTCAATACTTCTTTTGGATCGTGTTTCACAAAAAAAAAAAAACTAATTATTATTTAATTATATTTGAAAAGATTAGTTTTGTTTTGTATGTAAGAAGAAATATAATTTCTTTATAAACTAAATAATGAAATCAAAATTTTATTTCCTATCGATTCTATCACATAAAATAATGGATAAGTCTTTAATTTTCGAAATCAAACGTTTTTATTCAATGATAATATCTTTATGAATAAATAATCTTTGAGAAATATTTAGATTTGTTTATAAATTATTAATTCTTTATATGTAGACTTATTCATGTCAACATGAGCTAAATCTAAGATGACAATTGCATTTTATAAAAATTAATTTTCTTCAATATTGAATTATAAACCAAACATAAAAATGATTGAATATTGTGCTTCGTTTAGTGGCATAATCAAGGACGAGCACCACCCCCCTACCACCGGATGGAAAGAAAAACATAATAACTATCATCATGCGCTACCACTCATGACTTCTTAAATACGTCAGTATAGTTCGCGTTTCCTTCTTTCCAACGGGAAGATACATTTGAAAAATGTTTTAATCAATCTTCACTTGTTTTTTTAATTAAAACATTATAAACAATGCAACTTCTTGATGAAAAGAATATAATATCTTTATACTTTTACGTGTACGTACAGAGTAGATAAACTATGAAGATGCAGCAAGATTTTGATGAAAATTGTAATTCAATCTGTTTAAACTATCTTGAAATATTAGAAAAATAAAGCCATCGATTAAGTTTATCGATCAATTTTGATGCCAATTGATTATGACATTACTTTGAAATATGTTATTACAGAAACCATTGATCTCTAATATTGGAGATATTCTTTTGCGTGCTTTTGAATAGTTATTCATAAGTATTTTTCTATTTTTTCATTTATAATTTTGAATATAGTAATTAGACAAGAAAAATAAGAAAAAAGTAGAGCATCTAATCAATATTCACGATAATATTTTATTAACAAATTACAAAACAACAATATTGTTTGTTTGAATTGTTCGACATTTACCACGAGTTTTATCGTAAAACAATTCATAACAGTATTTCAAGTTCATACATGAAAAAAAAAATAACATGTTACTCATGTTTAACTGAAAGATCATTTTTTGATAATCAATAAAATAAATAACAATTAATAATTGTCATTATTAACAATCCCAAATGTTCAATAAAATAAAGAAGCAATGATACATTCGATCGATTCATTATTAATCACATGAACTCAAATATAAAAGGTATCAAAACTAAACACTACAAATGTACCTAAAATAATCAATAAATCTTATAAGTAAATTAAATTTCAATTATAAATAATTTTTTTTTCTGTTAATTGAATACTTATGTTAAGAAAAGCATTGTTTCTAAACTCATTCAATAAAACTACTAAGAAGCTCTTCAAAAATCCTTTTATACATCTATAGTGATCTCATAAGAAGATGTTATAAGTATTTCTTCTATGTTTGAGTGTGTTATTCTATTTAGTTCCAATAGTACAAAGTCAACGGAATGCATAACCTTCATGATAATTATATTCATTTCGATTGCAAAAAAAAAAAAAAAAAAAAAAAAACTTTTCATATATTGATTTAACAATATAACTTACTTAAATTAATACGATAGATTTTTTCATGTTTAGATATATTGAAAAGTAAAAATAATTATCGTAAATGTAAAGAAACAAAAAAATACTATTCATTTACATAAATAAACTAATTACAGAATAAACAATATAGCGACAAAAATAAAGTGAAACATCAAAATTATGTTTGTAAGAACATCAAATATTGTTTTGTTTTTGTTTTTTTACAGTAAGATGATATAAAAGAATTTCGTATGTATGGTAATCGGATGGATTTCGTAGATTATCAATTGAATCAACAACAAAAATTTGATTTCAACAAAATATATATTTCTAAAGAATAAAATAAACCAAATTTGAATGAAACAAATAAATAAGCACTTAGGATAAATGATGATATTATATCTGTTGTATACATTCCAAAATTATCAATGAAACTAAATAAAACGAAAAATAAATATTTTTTTTTTTTTCGTTTGAATTTCATTATTCACTAACACATAGATATTAAGAATACATGAAAGAATAGAATGAATAAATGATATTGATATATTAATATGTTTCTAATGGTATTATGCATCCTTATGTGAAATAAATCTAGATAATACATGATGAATTATAAACTATATAAATATGCTTGTATAGTTGCTCACCAAAAAGTATTCCAATTGTAAAACATCCGTACAACGAATAAGGATTTTTATCTTCTCTTTTTTATACATATTATATATTTGTCTGTCAGTCAGTGAAGTTTTATTATGCTTTTTTTATAAAAAAAAAAAAAGAAGAAAAGCCGAACAAAGATACAATGGTTGAGAGAGAGAGAGAGAGAGAGAGAGAAGCACTTAATAATGTACAGTATGAACGATAATAATAAGGACAAACACAACAGTTACAAAAAAAAATATATACGACCACACACAGTTGTATTTGTTTTACTCGCCTACTAGACAAAGAAAAGCGCACACTAGAAACATTCAAAAAACAAAACAAAAAAATATAAACTGATTTTAAAAAGAAACATGATAAATCTATACATATATATATATATATGCACATACGTATGTGTTTTTAATACTTTCATGTCTAAGTCTATGCACATAACTCAATTATAATACAACGACAGTGATGGATTTTTTTTTTTGAAAGACACATATATACAAAATAGAATCTCTCTCATATAATTTTCAACTACTGTCGCTGTTTTATTCAATACGCAAAAAAAAAACAAAATAAGCGAGTGTGTGTGTGTGAGAGAGAGAGAGAGAGAGACATGGGCTTTTTTTCTTCACTGTACGCATCTGTATTTTTAAAAGACAAAAAAAAACAAAAGAACGTCTACCATACGGACGGAAGTGATTCGTTTGTGTGTTTATACGTTAATCATCTTTGCCATTTTGTAAACCAGTAGGTTTTCTTTTCATAATAATAGCAAATCAATAATTAAAAGAATTCTTTCATAAATACGTTTTTAAACGCTGGATTGATTGATACAAAAAAAAGCGAGAAATGAAATTGATACATGTATGTTCATATGTACACACGTAACGAATATAAAAAAGAAATGAACAAGAATAACCGAAGTTCAAAAACAAATCAGAAGAATTTCTATGAGAATATTTATTTTAATCGCCGGGATGTTCAGGACATGATCTATTAATACGAAACCAACTGTCAATACAACTAAATAAATGAAATAGATATATAATTTATAGAAAAATATCAAAACAAAAAAAAAAACCCCAAGCTTTCAAGGATTTTTTTTGTTTGTCATTTCATTTCTTTGTATGATAAATAAGTAGATTATCTTATTTAATTAAAGTCACAAAACAATGAATTGATATTCAATTATATAAAGAAAATTCTATTTTTATTATGATCTATAAATTATTTATCATGTCTATTAAAATTATTTTGACATGAAACATTCAGTTGAATAAGTTCTTCCTGAATAAATTATGTGTTAGAACTCGGCAAGAAGCTAACATCAAATTTAATAAGTAATACATTTTTGATTATCATGTTTTTTTTTTTCTTCTATAGATTAACCTTTCATGTACTGACAATTCTATTTATCTATTACACTATTTCGAATCTGGTATAAGCAGATGTATGATACATTTTTACATATTAAACTATGTCTTTTATTAATAAGAAAACAAAAAACAAAGGTTTCATGTGTCGATGATACATTATGTAATTCATCAAGATCAAGTTCAATTCATATTGTATTCGTGTATATCGATCATATATTTAATATTTTTCAAATTTTTAGAATAATCATAAAAGATATTTAACACATAAAAATCTAATTATTAGGTACATATAAATAATGAGAAACTTTCAAGTAAAAGATGGAAATCTTTATGTTCAAGTTCTATATGAATATCTTCTGTACAAACAAAAAAACAAAACATCTGCTGATTTATATTTCTAAAAAATCTTTCTCTTATTTCATATTTTACCTTTTATGATAAATGCAAAGACATGGTAATCGAGCAATTTTTTGTCCTATTAATAAATCATCGAGACAAATGACGCATTCACCTTTATCTTCAGTTAATGTATCTTCTATAACAATAGAAAATAAATAAATGAATAAGATTTTGTTATTTTTTTTGGGAGGAATTTTAAACAAACCATTATAATCTATACGTGGTTTCGATAAACATTGTAAAATATGTTTTTCAAATGAATCGCTTGGTATTGTTTTATTACATACAGGACAAGGAACATCACGTAAAGTTATTATAAAATGTTGTAAACGTCGATGAGCTTGTGGAGAATCATCATCAGAACTTTGATCATCCGATTCATGTTCAAGTCCAACATAACGTAATAAATTTAAATTAAATGTTGTTGTTGTACCTAATGGATCAATATTTGTTGATGTTGTTCGATGTCGATTATTATTTGTTGAATTATTACCAAAAAATCCATGAGAATGACGATGACTACTATTTGAACGATGACGATGATTTACTGTTTGTTGTTGTTGATAATGATGATTTGTACTATTTGAATGTGTACGTGTAAGATTTGAATTTGTTGATGAATTTGAAGTTGTTGGTCGATGAGCAGTTGTTGATGATGATGATGCCGATGATGGCGGAGTTGTTAAACGACCACCCATATATATATTATGTATATTATTAATAAAATAAAATATCAAAAGAAAAAAGAAAAGTACTCAATATCAATAGATAAATATAGATATATATATATATATTATTAAGATAAACGAATCATATTTAATGATATATCTAAATAAAAGTAAAATATTGATTATTAATAAATAAAAAAAAAAATTTTTTATTTAATATTTTAATTATCAATCGTATGCCACATTATATAAAGAAAAGAGAAAAAAAAAAGACAAACAATCAACAGTAAACACCATACGTCTATGCATTACTTATTGGAACTGTAAGTGTCGACATCACGCTTATATTTCATTGGTTTATTGATGAAGCGGATCAAAAAAACATTTTAAATGTAATGTACACATTTATATTTCTCAATGAAGCGGTCAATCAATTTACGAATATAGAGAATCTCATAAGGTGATAATTTATGTACCCAAAAAAACGTAAACCGTGCTTCAACATAGATCTTTTCATTTCGAATAGTATGAAAGCAAAACGTACACGTCAATATTACTGGATGCTTTTTTATGAATTGTACAATGAATATCGGGGTTATTATCCAATTCCTGTTTATTTATGTTCACTTATAACTTTTTCCTTATTATTATATTTATCTTTTAATTATTTACATTTCCTAGTATCTACAACATTAATTGATTTTACTAAAATTATTACTCCAATTGATCCTCATACTCGAAAAGTAAGAGGAATGAGTGTAGAAGATAAAAAATTAAAATATCGTGAGTTTAATTATTTGAAACCTGAAACATTAACTTATGAAAAACGAACATATTTTAATAATATTGAAATATTATTTCGTTTACGAAAGAGACCTCGTCCACAAGCTTTATTATTAATTTTTCATGGTTGTGGTCGTTCAGCACATGATTGGTTTCATACAATTGAACGACAACGTATTATTGGTGCTGCTTTAGAACTTGGTTATGGCTGTTTAGTATTTCAAGCAACAGATGATTTTACACATTGTTGGTCAAATAATCCTGATGTTCATCAAAATATTGATGCACAAATGGTATTAAAAGGACTGGAAGGATTTTATAAAGAATTTCCACACCTAGGTTAATTAAAACAAAGATGTTTTGTTTTTGTTTTTTTTTATTCAAAGAATTTATATGAGAATTTTATCGTTTTGTTTTGTTTTTCTTTTTAGAAGCTTTGCCACGTTTTACATTTGGTGCATCAAGTGGTGGAATATTTTCAAGTATATTTGTTACTAATCAACGTTATTCAATTCAAGGGCAAACATTATTCATATCGATTATTCTTCCTGAAATATTAGAAAAACATATTAAAGCAAAAAGTTATCCAGTAACTGCTTGGATTTATGTACGTGAGAAAATAAATAGAAAAATTTCGATTAATATTTTCTTATTATTAACTAATAGTTTCATTTATCAATAGTAAACAATATAAATTAGAAATCAGAGATATCCACAGGGTAGAATTACTCTACCCTGCCATATACAGAGATCATCGGGTCCTATCCGAGCCCGATCGGATCCGGATAAGGTTCAAACCCAAAAATTCTTCGAATCGATGGGTTCTACCCTGTACCCTGCCATGAGCAGGGCAAGGTAAGGTTTTATACTCTGCAAACTAGAAAATCAGGTTTTCGAATTTTGATTCTGCAAAGGATCGTTTTTTCAGTCTTTGACGGTCAAAAATAGACTGTCGAGGGTGGTACCAACCGATATTCAGAATGTTCTCCTTTAGATCTATGCTCGAATGAACGGGGTAGGATTAAAAAAAAAGTAAAATGACTATCAAAGCATTGTGTTTGTATTTCTTATTCTCGTGTTTTTAGCAGATTAAAGCAAAAAAATTTAAGTTATGAGTTCTATATCATCTGATTCGGATGATGATATTTACCAAATATCTACTCTTGATTTTACTGCTAAATCAAATATGTCTTCATCTTGTCTTGTCAGTCGTTGCACTTTATCTTCAAATTTTTATAGTGCTAAATAATAAAAGCAATAGCCATTCGAAAAAAAGATCAAAATTTTAGTGTTAAAAATAAAAGAAATGGTTTGGAAGGTATCAATGATCTTATCAGCTGTTTCATATGTTTATCGTACATTTCGTTACGGATTTACAAGTTGAACAAAGCACTTTGTAAAATACACAAATTGATGCTTTCAGAAAGTGAAGAATATGATTATAGTATAAGAAAAGATGATAAATTTGATCAATGTCTCTTGTTTGAATTTGATAAGAAAAAAAAGACAATCGAACAGAGCTGTCGGGTTAACATTATCATTGCATTAACTTAATGCTACGAGCAATATTTTTGCATAATGATTTTGAGACAAAAGTATCACAAATTTATATTGATTAATGTAATGCTAAAATGAAGTCAACATTCCTGACTAATTTCAATACTTTTTGTTTGCAGTTTTAATACAAAAGCATTGTAACTACTATCAAATAAATACAATACTGCATTGACTTAAGAGTAGTTACAATGTTGTTGTATTAAGACTGTAAACAAAAAGTATTGAAATTAATCAAGAATACTGACTTCGCTTTAGTATTATATTAATCAATACAAATTGCGATACTTTTGTCTAAGAATCGTTATACAAAAGTATTGTTGTTAGCATTAAGTTAATGCAATGCCAATACTAAATCGAAATTTCTGCAGCAACAATGAATGTAGAAAGAGACTTTTCCAACTGCTGGATGGATCCTAGACTATGAAGAAAAAATCTTCAACCAGATAATTTAGAGAACATTTTATTAGTAAGATCCGTAGAAAAATAGTCATATAAGAAAAAACGATTATTTTGTTTTTGGTTGCTTTTGTATGAACTCATATTAGTTATCCTACTTTCCTTTTCTTGAATATCTTTTTTCAAATGAGGTTTTATATTAAAGATTATGAATCTAAATTATGTATATTATATCACTTCCTTTTCTTTTTTTTTTGATACTGATATATGTTTTTAATTGCACTGTGACTTATTTTTCCGGTTAAATGGGTTCAAATAAAACAATGTTCTACGAACACAATTAAAAAACATTTTCTCTTTTGGCCTACATCGCAAATTGCAATGTAGACAGTATATCGATTCAGTAGGGCAGAGTGGTAAAAACCACTCTGTGGATACCTCTATTAGAAATATTTCAAAGCAAAATAGATTAGATATTTATGTTTTTTTCTTTAAATTTTTAATTCTTGATGGCACAATGACTTATAGCAATATCATTCTTAAAAAAACAAAAACATAGACTTTTATCTTATCTTCTATCTAATTTTATTATTATTTTTCTTTTATTATCATCTATTAGATGTTACGTGATCTTGAATTTGCTTCCGAAGATCGTATAAATGCATCAATGCGAATGTTTGCTCGAGAAAAGATTCATCATAAAAGTTTTATAATCGAACCAATTGGTTTATCACGAACAACATTTCATGAACGCATTCCAACAATAAGAAAAGAAACAGCACGTTATATTTACTATCGTTTAGAACAAAATGGTTGGTTAGGTCCATATAATCATTTAAGATATAATCCACGACGTAGAACAGTATGGCAAGAATTTTTATTTACACCAAATAATAGTACAATGGAAACAAAAGAGGTTCTTCAAAATCTTAATGAAAATAAACAATACATTCCAGATTTTTTAAATACAGTATATGGCGAACATGAAATAAGTTTTGAACGTTCATATGAAGCATTAAAATGGCATAGAAAGATTTATCATAATAGAGGCAATCCTCCAAAGTGATCTATATGTTTATCATTATATAGTACAGTACTTTTTTTTTCTGTGATATAGTTTTTTTTTTTTGACGCTTTTACTATTATTATTATTATTAGTAGTATTATTATTATTCTTTTTTCTTTACCTAATCGAATATATTATTTGTTCAAAACAAAAAAAAAGTGTAGAAATAGTTGTCAACAATAATCGGTTTGTTTTCTCTTTTGCATTTAATAAATACATAGATCATTTCTTTACTATACAACGTGCAAATGACGAAGAAAAAATCTGACTCTTCAACGAAAACACTCGTTGGTGCTATTGATCAAGGAACATCATCATCTCGATTTCTTGTACGTTCTTTAAAGAAATAAACAAAAATAAAAACAACTGCTTTTTTTTCTATTCTAAAAGATTTTTAATGCAACAAATCTTGAATTAATAACATATCATCAAGAATCTATTCAAATTTCAACACCAAATCCTGGTTGGGTTGAACAAGATCCAAATGAAATACTTGAAAAAACTATTCTATGTATGGAAAAAGCTGTTGAAAAATTAGGAGAATTAGGTTATGATAAATCGGATATTAAAGGTAGAAGAAAAAACAAACGAAAATAGAAAAATTTTATTTCTATTGGGATTTTTTAGTTATTGGTGTAACAAACCAACGTGAAACAACTATTTTATGGGATAAAAAAACTGGAAAGGTATTACATAATGCAATTGTTTGGTTAGATGCACGTACACAAGAAACAGTTGATTTTCTTTTAAGACAATTTAATACACATAGAGATTGTCTACAAGTTTGTTAATTTGAATTTTGTCTCTTGAATTCGTATAGAATTCTTGAGTTTGATTTCTTTTTCAAGGAACAATGTGGTTTACCATTATCAACTTATTTTTCAGCATTAAAAATTCGATGGTTAATTGATAATAATCATCATATTAGAGAAGCAATTAAAGAAAACCGATGTTTATTTGGTACTGTTGATAGTTGGCTACTTTATGTAATAAAGAAAAGAAAATTTTGATCATTTTATATTATATTATATTTGTGTTTTAATTAGAATTTACTTTCCGATGATAAAAATACTGTGCATGTAACTGATGTAACAAATGCTAGTCGTAAGGATACTATAATTTATTTTACTATAAAAAGAAAAAGAATATATTAGTAATCATATAACGAATGGCATATAATAAACGGAAGCAAAAGTTTCCCTTTTTTTGTGGAGGCACTTTTCGACAGTAGAAACTTCATTATAGACTTATTTGATAGAGAACTTCCTGTTCTACAAAGTTACCTTCTTTGTTTTTCAAATAATTTCTTTTTTTTTTGTTGACGCAAATTTTTAAAGGTGTACACCTACTCAATCGTCTAACTACAATTTCCGATTTTCTACAAATATCTATCGATTTGTGCTAAGACTGATGCTAAAAGTAAACTATTTGACATCAATAAATATAGAAATTTCATGTTCTCTACTTCCATGGTCTTTTCAACGTTTCTACTGCTATTTTTCAGAAGAAAAAGGTACTCAATCAACGTCAAGTGGCATTTTGAGATGCAATCGAGAAAATCACGTTTTCTAAACGCGACACTTACCCTATGGCATAGTTGTTGTGATGTTATTGAGTATAGGATTTAATTCTAAACAGAAATATACGATGATTAAATTAAAAAATAGAAAGATTACGTTATGTCAAATTAAAAAAAGATCAACTATGTAATTCTATCAAATAAAGTTCCTTTTACCTTGTTTACTTCAAAAAATTTTTCTCCTATATAGTTCTTCTAAAATCTTGAAACATATATTAAAAAATACAGAATTTTGTCGAGAACTTCATAGATTATTTGAAATTTCAATGAAAGTTTTATGAAAAATATTTTCGGCTTTTCATCATTGCAATGATGAAAAAGATGTTAATTGAAAAATGAAGACAGTAGTTTTACAGTACACCAAATTTTCTATCGAATGAGCGTAAAACAAACTTTTGGATATGTTGAGAAAGACTTTAAAAAGAGAAAAATATTTTATCCAATTTATTATGTGCCACTCGTTAATTATCATTCAGTTAGATGTTTCTTATGCAGGGATATCTCAAAAGAGTAATCCCCTAATCTCTAAAACTTTTCACTTTGCTCGAACGAAATTCTAACATCCAAACCTCATAAATATCTTCTAATTGATCATCTGAATCATCACCTTCCTTTTCAATTATAGCGACCTTGGAACATTCCTGGGTTTTTATGCTTGATAACGTTTACTTGAATTAATACATTAATAAATAATTTCTACATTCTTAATATCTTCTGAATCTTAAATCAAAATTCATTGGTCTATCTTTAGGAACAATGTTAATGAATATTCGCGATCTCAAATGGGATCCTAAACTTTGCGAGTATGAAAAATTATTTAATAGTTTAAATAAAATTTATTCTTATTATTAATAGATTCTTCGGTATTCCTGAACATATTTTGCCAGAGATCAAATCATCTGCAACAATATTTGGTTATATTAACAAAGGTTTACTTCAAGGAATTCCTGTTGGAGCAGTAAGAAAATACAAATTCGTTATTATCATTATTGTTTGTCTTTTATTATTGTTTTCTAGGTACTCGGTGATCAACAAGCTGCATTAGTTGGACAACAATGTTTAACTAAAGGAACAGCAAAGAGCACGTATGAATGATTTTCTTTCTCTTTTTTTTTTTCTAACTTTGATAAACATTGTTTTTTCTCTTTATATTTAGATATGGTATACGATAATAATCAATAAAATTTTTTCATATCGAGTTTTCTAATTAAATAGGAACTGGTTGTTTTATTTTATACAATACAGGTGAAGATTTAGCTTATTCTCGAAATGGTCTTTTAACAACAGTTGCATATAAATGGAATGATGATGATGCTGTTTATGCCCTCGAAGTGCGTAAAAAAAATACTGTGTGTGTGTGTGTGTGTGTGCGATTAGAAAAAAAAAAGAATTCTGTTATATATATATACATGAATATAATTCCTTTAATTAGGGTTCTATTGCTATTGCCGGTGAGTGTATTAAATGGTTGCGTGACAATCTTGGATTGATTCCAGATTCTAAAAGCACTGGTTCGTTCGATAATAAACTACGAAATAATAATTTGTGTTGTTGTTAATTGTCTTTTTATATATTAGAAACAATAGCAGCTTCTGTAAAAGATACTGGTGGTGTTTATTTTGTTCCTGCATTTTCAGGTTTATTTGCACCTTATTGGAGATCTGATGCTCGAGGTATATTTTTCAAAATATAAAATAATTTAAATAGAGCAAAACAAAAAAAAAACAAGATATTTAAGGTTTGATTATGGGTATGACTCAATATACAACAAAAGCACATATTGTTCGAGCAGCTCTCGAAGGTATTTCTTATCAAACACGTGAGGTAATTTTCTTAATATTATATTTATGTTTAAATTTTTTTTTTTTTGTTTTTCTTCTAAATAATTAGATTGTTGATGCAATGTATGATGATAGTGGTGTACGTCTTTCAAAATTAAAAGTCGATGGAGGAATGGCAAATAATAAAGTATTTCTTCAAATGCTTGCTAATATTGTTGGTATGAATGTAACTACACCAAGTTTATTTGAAACAACAGCATTAGGTGCTGCACTTGCTGCTGGAAAAGCACAAGGTATTGATTTATTTAAATTAGAAGTTGAAAATGAAATTGAAACTGAAATGAGTCAATATATACCACGAATACAAGGAAAACGTAAAGAAAAAATATTGTTTTTTTTTTTTCTATAAATATATTTAATAGAACGTGAAGAAAATTTTTCTGCATGGAAAAAAGCTGTTATAAAAAGTTTTGAAAATTTAACACCTGCATTTAATATTGAAAATAAAAGTAAAAAAGAAATTATAAATTTTATTGTAAATCTTTAATTTATATGCAAGGTATGCAAAAAGATACAACTCATTTATCATCAAGAACTATGGGATGGATAGCATTGACAAGTATTTTTGGTATTCTTTTGTGTATGACTTTTCGTGATGATCAATCACATTTATTCTAAATCTTTTTTTTTTTCTTTCTGTGATAAAATTTTTCATATTATTCATTTCAATAAATATATTTATTTTTATGGTAGTGCTTTGTAATTTTTATTAAGGTTAATTATATTTTAATTTTTTTTTTCTGGTGTATTGCAAAAATACATAAATAAAGATTTGAGGGAAACAAAAAAAAACAAAATCAATCAAGAGAAAATATGATGTTATATTTCAATTTGTGATAATTCTGTATAGACAATTTAATCTTGTTTTTCAATATTATATATATTAAATTATTTTTACTTGTATGGTAAGATATTTTCGGTGTTTAGTAATTATTTATAGATTTACATCTCGGTTTTTTTTTAAATAGGAGAGATTCACATATGGATTCTTTCTTTTTCTTTATATTTCTGTTTTTGACTCGACATTAATTTACAGACATTGAAATGATTTTTTTTTGCCTATAAATAAAAATACAGGAAATTTAATCAATTTTATTGCAAGGTGTATTATATGCACTATATTAACATGTCAATCAAATCAAGCAGATTGATTTTTTTTTCATTTATTATTTCATCAAAATATGATCTTGTTGACGACGCATTAGTTCTTTTATAAATGCATTTGCTCGATGAGAAACCTCTTAAAAAAGAGAAGAAAGAGAGAGAGAGAGAGAGAGAGAGACAGAGAGAGAGCTTCATTTTGTCTTTTTCTTTATTACGTCGGCATTCGTTCATGCCGTCCTTTATTGTTGGTGAATGCACAGCGAGATCTGTTTGTATGACTACGCTTGGGTTATTCGACTATACTTGCTCTTTGATCGTAATATTTAATGAAAAAAAATGAGAGAGAGAGAGAGAGAGAGAGGGAAGGAAAAACGTTATTATCGATAAAAAGAAAAGGCGAAGAGACTATCAGCAAAAAAAAACAAGAGATTTTTTTATTTTCTGGTTAGGTAGTAAAACGAGAAAAGGGCGTGGTAATAATAGTAATGTATTAGTTTTTTTTTTTTTTGTTATAAGAGAAAACAAAGAAAAATTAAATTACACTAGCAAGTATATTTATGTTCCGTGAGATAGATTTAGAAAATGAACATGAATAACAAATATTGTAGGTTGTGTGTTTTTTTTGTATGATTATGATTATGATTAATTTATTTTTTTTTGACTATAACTGAAGTCTTCTCTCTCTTTTTTCTCTTTATCTGCTATAGTTTTTTGCTTGTCTCTTTAGTGCTCATTCTCTAGGGACTTATTGTCTGAGTAAGTTAACTTACGTTCATACTCATTTATACATGAAGATCGTAAAATGTTGCATGCACGCATGCATAGTTTTATAATTCGTTTTAATTAGCTTAGACAATTTTTGATAAATATAAGTATCATGACGTCAATGAGTAATAGAACATAATTTCATTGTCAAGTAGATATTGTTAGTAAATGCAAAACATCTATCTTAAGTAATATTTCTTATCTTTTGTCTTTTTTTAGATCAATCTCATTAATGTAAGAATAATTGAAAATGTTTTCTTAATAATAACTTGAATAGATCGAGAGAAAATTTTTTATTTTCAAGTGGTTTCAGATCATTTGAATAAAATATTCATTGTGAATAATTCTCAAAAGTATATCGTTTTAATAAGAAGAATAACACATTATTAGCATGTCAGTAATAAGTTTTTAAAGCAATAGAAACAAGAAAATTTGTAATAGAAATATAATTTGTATGCTTTTGTCAAGCAGATTATATTTGAAATATACGCCTATTCTATTTTATTTTGGCATATACAACATTGAATTCATAAATCTAAATGATGCTGAATCACGACATAGAAAACATATATATACACACATGCACGCACATATAAGAAAAGCAAGTTAAGCGCATGTCACGACACTATAAAGCCGGGAGGAAGTCTCCGGATGCTGTTCCATCATCGTCATTATTCGTGTGTCAGCACTTCCTAATAGGCATCGTGCGCTTTCTCTTCGATATCTAGGAGAGAGAGAGAGAGAGAGAGAAAAAAGAGAAAAAGCCTTAGGGTTTTGCTCAGGTTTTATTTGATAGACATTGATGAATGATTAATTCATTTTCAGATTACCAAATTCCACCATTGAACACGAAAAATGCTGGGTGGGATCTTCAAATTAACACTGTCCATTTGTGCTTTATTTTTATTCGTCAATCTTCTTTGGCAATCTTCAATTGTCGATGCTTTACCGGTAAATATTCTTATATTGAATAGTTATTAAAATTTGTATGTATATTATCTAAGTTAGACTTATATTTATTGTTAAACTATGATTTGATCATTAAAATAAAAATCTATTTCTCGGTGAATATATTCAAAATCTTCTTTTAAAGTAAAAATACAATCATTATTTAATGACATTCTCGAAGTTCTATTTAGTATGAAATTTTATCTTTCTACTATCTAAACGTGTGATAATTAAAAAGAATGTCTTCTCTATTTGTCCTCATTTAATTCACATATGTAAATTGACAAAAAATGATACTTTTTGTTTTTTAATGTTTTCATACTAAATAATGAAAAAAAAAAGAAGTATCATCTGTCTTGTTTGAAAAATCTTAGAAATTTATAATAATTTATATATATATATATAATGTTCTAAAAGAATATATTGTTGAGATTGAATATTTATGATTTTCTATGCTTATATTTTCATGCATGAAAAATTCTAGATATAAAACATCTTGTATGTGTATTAAGGGTAAATAAGTAGCGTCAATAATAAGCTTTTAAACAATATTTTATGTTGATACTTAATTATTTTTGACATCATTGAAAATCATCAAGTCTATCATTATATAAATAGCATTTTATATGATATGCATAGTTATTAATATTAAAAAAATGAGAATAATACTTTAAACTATTCTATATATATATTTTTTTTTCTTATATAGACCTTTGTTGCAACCGACGATGATGTGGTCAAATCAATTGATGATATGTCACGTTTGTTTCCGGTCAATAGTCCTACGGGTGCGTCTTTAGTTAAATTTTGATTATATTTGACTTTATTTTCTTTTGTTTAATAGGTACATACAATAAAAAATTTCGAGCTGCTAAACGAATGAAAACTGCATTAGACAATCGTCTAAAACGTTTTCGTATGCTTGATCAAGATGAATTTCAAGAAATGCTCAAATCATTAAGTCAACAATCTCCTGAAGAGCAATTAAAAGCATCGAATGGTGTTGATACTTTCGGCGGTATGCATATTTCAAGTAAGTTTTATTCAATAGATCTTTTATTTTATTTTTTTCTTTTTCCTTTTTTTTTGTTTTAGACTATTGGTCGTCCTAATAAAAAAAAAGACAACCGTATTAAAATATGGTACATACTCTCTCTTTCGATGTTTATCTGTTCACACCTATCCCAGATTTAATAAGAAAGAATGTTTGTTCCATAATCCAATTGACTTGTCTCTTTGATTTTCTTGCGCCATATATTTTTAGCATATAAGAAAGAGAGAACAAGATAATAAGAAAAAATATTACAAAGTAGTTTTTCTCTTTTCATTCACTGTCATAAATAAAATTTCCCATATTGAAATATATATATATATATATATACATAAAGGCTATACAATTCTATGTGTTTTAAAGAATTTCTTAATTAATGAAATATTTCAAGATATAATTGCTAAAAATTATGAAAACAATGAATGAAGAAAGATTATTGTTGATATTATTGAAAATTATTTATTGAAAAGTGAATAATGGATTAATGTTTCTTTACTATTCAATATATAAACTAATATTTATTTTCATGAAATACTTCAAATAAATAATTAACTTATTTCTATTATATTTCAACTTAGAAAAGTAGATCATTTTTATTGAGAGAATTAGTATTTTGTTTTCCATATTTGATGAAACTTTTTTGACAAATTGTACTTTAAAAATGTTTAGTTTATATCAAACACTATCATTGCAACAAGGATATAATTGTTTATTCTCAATATATAATGACACTTTTTTTTTGTTTTTGCAAGTTGTATTTAAAATATTTTTAGTTTAAATGAGAAACTATAATTGCAACAAGACTATAATTAAAGACAATAAATTATCTGGCAAAGAACAAGCTTTGTAACAAAAAATAAACATTCAACATTAGTTTTTAATAATGATCTATTCTGAGAAATAACTCTATGACTTGTTGTATTATTTTATTCTGATTAAAGCATAATTTTGATTAAAAGATTTATCAAAAGTACAAAGATTTTTTTCTTCTATGAACAAAATATTTCGTTAGTATGAATATTTAATTTAATTGACATCAAAGGAACAAGTTATCTCAAGGGAAATATGAAATATTATCTGCTTGACGAATTTTATCAATTTTCCGTCATTCTCATTGATATTATTTTCTTCGCATCAATACAACCGACATTTTCTTCGACAATTAAAATAGGTCGATAAATCACGATTATATATTTTTACGGATGTTAGTTTCAAAATTGAACATGTTAGAAAATAAAAACTTACAAAAAAAAAAAAGTCGATTAAAAAATTATTATTCGATGTTTTTGTTTTGTTTTTGTTGTCGTGACCTATCTTTATACAAAATCAATTTCCTTTGTTTTCTCTCTTCTTTTTTTCTTTTTAAGATTCTATCATTGATCTCAATAGCATAATAAGCAAATCGTTATGATGATGAGTTTCCGTTTCTAAATATCAATATAATCAGACATTTATAGACAAAAAATGAATACTTTATAAAATCAATAGGGAAACAAAAAACAAAACAAAAAAGAAAGAAAGAAAAGAAAAGAAAAGTTGATTTAAACGTGCACATCAATCTGTATTAAATTTAATCATCAATGTTTTTATATAACTTTATAAAAAAATCTTTATATTTTTTTTCTACGGCAAATCGTCGTGATTTAAATGTTGGTGTTAAAAGTCCATTTTCAATTGTAAATGGTTCTTTAATAAATTCAATAGCTTTAATTTGTTCATATGACATTAAACCACGTTTTTTTCCTTCTCGTAACATATCATTAAGTACGATTTCTTTTAATTTTTCTTCAGTATTATATTGAGTATTTTTATCACCTTTTGTATTCCATTTTTTAACATAATCTTCATTTAATACAACAATAGCAACAGGAAAATTTTTATATGAATCACCATAAACAAATACTTGAGATACAAATTGACTACGTGAATATGCATCTTCGATTTTTTCCGGTGCGATATATTCGCCTTGACTTAACTAAAAATGAGAAGAAAAAAAAAGGAACTCATATCTTTGTTGTATTTTTTTTTTATATACAATTCTGACAAAATTTATAGGACTATGTATTTGAGTGATATTGTTTGTTCGCTCTCGATCAATCTAGACTTTTAATACGATATACGTTTTGGCATCGAAAAAAGCCAAATTTTTTGTGTTGTAACTCCAAGTGTTACCTTTTCTACATTGTTGATGAACTTAGTCTTTAAGAATAAATATTTATTAGCCTCCTTTTTCAACTAAAAAATTTTTTGAACTACGCGTGATTAATAGTAGAATTATATGCATTTATTAAGTGATCATGAATTTTAGGACATTTAGTAGATAGTATATAGTGTTCTAATGAAAACTCGTATTTTCGAAATTTTGATCTGAAACGTTGTGCATATAAAGAACTCAATTAGGCTAGTTTCCATAAAAAAGATAAAGAAATTTTGAACAAATTTTCTTTGAAATGTTAAGCTATCAAAAAAATTCATGTTGTATACACTATCCATAGTAAGTTTCTATAGCTTGAAAGTCTAATATCTCGAAGAGAGTTTGTTCAAAACTTCTGAATTTTTATTATGGAAACTAGTCTAATTGAGTTCTCTATATGCACAAAGTTTCAGATCAAAATTCGAAAGTAAGAATTTTCCGAAAATCTCAGATCTCTAGAAAATAAACATATTAAAAATTCGATAGCTGAATCAAATATTCCTAGGAATCTACATCCTTTTACGGTTTTTATCAGAATATTATAGGTAAAACCATTGATATTGGAAGGAAGATTTGATGAGGTTCTCTCGTAAGTTCAATATTTTGACTGAAAATTTTGAAATATATAGGCGAAGCTAATTTTTGGACAATGAATTCAAATTGACAACCCTTTTTACAACAAAATGAGAAGTTCGCTAGTTCTGTGCATCATTTATAGACCTATATCGGAGTCAGTTTTAGGAGTCATCGAAGCTCTCTAAATTCTCTACGAATAAATTAGATTCAATATTACAGGTTTTTTTTGAATTTTGAATTTTATTCTTTGATATTCATTATCCAAAGTAATGTATGGTAGAGGCTAGATTCACATCTCCTCAGAGCTTTACAAAGACAGGAAAAAGTCTGAGTCAAGGTTAATGTCAACATGTTCTCATGAGTGTAGGTGTTAAAGAGATATCAATCGAATTCTGAGAACATATCGGTTTGTACAGTACATCCCAAAGAATAAAACTTATAATCCTCTTGTGTTAAATTTGATTAATTATTGAGACATTTAGTTGACTCTAATACAGGTCTCTAGTATCATTTTACTATAGAGAAATCTACGGTGTCAAAACCTATATCCTATGTTTGGACGAAAAAAACAAACACAGAAAATGACTTAAAACCTACTTATGTGATTGTTGTAGATTTTAATACCGTATGTCTCTCTGTAATGAAATGATGTTCAGAACTAATATTCATTTCAAGAAAGAGAAGCCGTGAGTGTTTTTTTGAATAACTTTTTATAGAAACAAAATAGAGGCCTGCGATTTTCACCGTTGGAAAGAGAAGATGAAAATGCATTGAAGCATGTATTACTGAATTTTTCTAATATGTTTTATGAAGAATTTTCAATCACCTTATCATAAAAAACGAACAGAAAGGTCGGACATTAAAAAAAGAAGAGAAAAGGGTGATTTTTCCACACGATTTCTCGATAAAATAGGGTTAGAATTTTGCATAGAATATCCATAACTCTCGAAAGATTAAGACTAAACATCTGGTACTTGTGTAACATTTAGATCTTTCATTGGCGGTTTTAATGCATTCTTAAAATTCAAAATACTCATGCTGGTGATCGAACGTGATACAATGGTTTCTAAAAAGTTCGATTGGAAACCCTCAAAGAACTTATCAGAATAATCTGTAATATATGATTCGATGCATCTTGGGTTTCTCTTTTCAATAGTGAAAATCGCAAGTCTCCATCGTATTTCTATCAAAATTTATTTTGAAAAAACCACTCACGGCTTCTCTTTTTTTGAAATAAATATTAGCGAACACATGTCATTTTGCCGTAAAAAGTATCATCTATTCGAATCCGTTGTCGAAAAATTATTTTCGTCTTTATTACAAATTTTGTCAATGCTTCAATGAACATTGATTCAGTGTAGTCAGTAGACTTACTGGCAGTTTTTTTTTGTCCTTGAAACTGTCCAACTCAAATAGATAGTCCTATAATTTTGATCAGAATTGTATGAAAAAACAAACATTACACAAACCTTATACATATTTTTTTTTCGATCAATAATTGTCATTGTTTTATGTGGTGTCCATCGTCCAATATCACCTGTATGTAACCAACCTTTATCATCAATAACTTCACGTGTTTTAGTTTCATCTTTTAAATAACCACTAAATACAGCTTTACTTTTTATACATATTTCTCCAACATTATCTTTAGCATAATAATCTTTTTCTGGTACATCAATTAATTTAATATGATTAAATATTGTTGGAATACCTGTTTCACCTGATTCCATATCATTTAATGTTTGCCAACAACCAATAACACATTCTGTTTGTCCATATGCTTCAATAAGAGAACAAGAAAATGCTGCACGAGTAAATCGACCAACTTCAGCGGATAATGGTGCACTTGTTGAAACAACACGTCGAACTTGTCCACCAAATTGTTGACGAATTTTATTAAATAAAATTTTATCCCATAATGTATTTTTTGAAAAATCTCCACATTTCATTAATGCTAATTTATTATTAATAGCTAAACGAAATAAAATTCGACCAAATAAACCTTTCTTAAGAATTTCTGATCGAACTTTATCATATAATCTATTAAGTAAACGTGGTACCATTGAAAGTAATGTTGGACGAAAATCACGAAAATCATCTAATAATTTATCAACTTTACCTTGCCAAAATCCAACTTCTCCACCTATAAAAAAAAAAGAAAAAAAAAAAGAATTTCTGAAAAAAATATTTTTGTTGATATACACCTAAATAAGTTATTGCAACAACTGTTCCACAACCAAACATATGTGCCATTGGTAAAAAATTTAAAGCACGTGGAACTTCATTAATTGCTAATGAATCTAAATCAATAGCTGTAGCACAACCAAACATTGCCGTTATAAAATTTTCATGTGTAATTATACAACCTATTAATTTTAAAATATTTAATTTAATATTAAAAGTTTTTTTCTTTTTTTTACCTTTTGGTTCTCCTGTACTTCCACTTGTATACATAATTAAAGCAATATCATTAATTTTTGGTGGTGAAAAATCAATTAAATTATTTCGACCTAATTCTCTTAATTTGTCATATGTTAAAAGTTTAAGATTTTTTTCTTCGGCTGCTTTTAATAATTCTAATGTTGGTTCAATAAATGAAATTATTATTTTTAATACTAATGTATCATCTTTCCATTCAATTAAATGTTTTACACGTGTTAAATCATCAGCAAATATTATTTCAATTTGAGCATGTCTTATTATATATCGAACACCATCTTGACCAAGTGAATCATATATACCAATTGGTACTAATGAAAATGGCCAACAAGAATATAAAGTTAATGCATAATTAATTGAAGCTGAACCATATATACCAACAAATGTTTTATTTGATATTTCGAGACCAAGACTAGCTATACCACTACCAGTTTCTTTTGTTATTTGAAACACTTGTCTATTTAAACAAAAAATAGAAATATTTCTATTTATTTATTTAATAATAGAGAAAGATTTGTCGTTATTTTTAAATATATGATTATTCGTTTAAAACTATAGTCTTTAGTTTCAATTGAAACAACTTTTTTCTCATTGTTTCGATTCTCTGCATGAGATGAGTTAATATATATTTTTTATCTAATACTTTTCAAAAAGAATTATCTTACTTATGAGTATAAGATTGAAATGGTTCACTAGATGATTTTCTATATGAAAATTGTGGTCGATCACCACCAGCTTTTAAACCATGTAGAAGAACATCATATAATGTTTGTACACCAAGTGAACTAAAATCTTGAAGTTTACCAGTACAATCTGGATGAGCATAAACATGTTCTTTTGTATCTATTTCAACAGCGCCTTTTGATTTAATTGGTTTTTTAAAAATAATTTTTAAAATTTTTGTATAAGAATTGACTAACAAACTAATGATTATAACCAAACCGGTTATTATAGCTGTAACCATACACGATGTCATACGTACTATTATAAACAAAGAAAAACAGTTAATACATATGCATATGTACATATATATATATCTATAAATTTAAATGCTTTACAGTCACCTGTTGATAATCACTTGACACAATTCTATCTTCTTGGAATTTGTTATTATTAGTGTTAGAATAACTACTAAGAAAAGTGTTTTTCTTATGTATATTAATGTATGTCCGATGAATGACGAATTTCAAAAGTAAGTGATACATGTTTTTCTCTTCTTCTTCTTCTTCTTCTTTCTTCTTCTCTCGTTTTATTCTATGTAGTTTACTTGATATAGTTTTCTTTTACAAAAGACACGCTACAATCGATTATTCATATTCGTAATAAATTTACAATATAATATTTTATCACATAGGAAATATATATTGAATATTTAACACAATATAGATTCACGCATTTTTTTCTCCTACTTAAATATTATTATAATATTAAAAACAAAAAGAGTTTTCTCTCCTTTTAACTTGTAAGATTAGAAGAAAAAGAAAAAAAGTAGACTATTAGCACGAATTTTCTCTTGTCGACAGAATGACCTATTTTTATTACGCAAGAATATTTTGTAGACATATACAACTAACCCAATATTTGCTTATGCAACAATCATTAGAAAGAAAAATGACAAAAAAATTCTTTAAAATCATTACTACGTCATATATATTTATGACAATTCGCTACATTCTTATGCAATAAAAAGGAAGGTTTATTTTTTTTTTAAAAAAAAGAAGAAATGAATACTCTGAATCATCATGATCAATTTGTCACCATAGAATTGATTATTAGAACAAGAGAAAGAAAAAGAACATATTTTTTTCGAATTAATTATTATTCAATATCTCTAGGAAGTTAATCATAGAAATACAAAAATTTAATAGATATTCTTTCGTTGTCATTGTTAGTTAATTTCATGTGTCCAGGGAAACAATGTAAAAACTAGAATAATAGCGAAACAGAAAAAGAAAGTGTTACTAAGGAAGTGAATGTATGCGTGACAATACTGATTACTCACGTAGTTCTTTTTTTTTTCTACTATTAGTAGCAACACAACACAACTGAATAAAATACTCATGAGATATGTTCAAATCTAATACTTGAGTTCAAGGTAATATTTTTATGTATTTCATCATAAAATACTTCTATATGCATTTATTAGAATTGATCTAACTCAAGTAATCAATAAAATTTATATTATTTAACTCTTTTTCAAAGTATTATTTCTCAAAATTTATTAATAATCAAAAGAGAAAAATAAAATTATTCAATGTTTTGTTATATATTATTGTCTCTTTACTAGCTTATTTGTTTCTTTTTTTTTCATTAAATAAGCTTTTCTTAACCAGCTCTATGATTTTCTTGAAATCGACGTCGTTGTATTTCAAACCATTGTAAATAAGCTGTATTCTGAATTAGAGAAATACCTGTAAACATATTAGGATGTATGATATCTAGAAATGAATATTTATCTATTTAGATTTTTTATATATTTTTATGTTAAATATGATTCAACTTACAAAATAGATAAGCATAAATAAAAGAAAATATTATGATAATAATATTAAGTAATATTAAATAATATTCATCATCTGTTAAATTAGGTAAAAAATATCGTAAAGGTAATGAAAATAGATAAAATCCATTCAATAGATAATCACCAATTGAATAAGCATAGAAACTTATAATTGGAATATATTTTTCTATAATAATTAATATAAAATAAATTAGAAAAACTAATAAAATAAATATTATATATGTCATAAATGCAATTAAAAAATATTGTCGAATAGATTTCAACAATCGTATCATTATAAAAATCAAAATAAATCAATTGTATACGACGAAGAAATTACAAAACAACAGAACAAATAACCATACACAATTAATTAAATAAAAAACAAAACATAGATCGAAATATGAAAAAACAAACAAACAAAGATAAATAGTCAAGGCAACCAATTTATTAAATCACATTTTCATATATAGTCTTAAACAAAAGTAACTGCATCTCATACAGTGCTACTGTTCTTAATCACATTGAGTTGATATTTTGGATAGATACATACAATAATAAACTCTGATCGAAAACAACAATCCGCTCTTCATCGATTTACATGCGCTGAAGTCACGATGCACACATAGTCTTTCTTGATTATGTGGAATTTCGGCAGCTAAATTTTTGGTAATTTGTGCAATTTCCGCCGGAATCTCAACAACCAAAAAAAAAATCAGTTTGTCGAAATTCCGGTTTACCAATGAGATACAGTGGAATGAAGAAAGAATATCGATAAAATTTTATAATTTCAAAAATTCGTCCAATTTCCAGCTGGAATTCTAACAATCTTTTTGTTATCAAAAGTCCAGTGGAAATTGGACAAAAATTAAGGTAGCGAAATTCCAGTCTACCTTCTTTCTCATGTAAAAAAAAACATATTCAGCGAAAATATACATTCAAAAAAAACTTTTTTTTTTTGTTTACCATTTTGCTATTCTACGAGCTACTACTACGTTTTTTTTCTAGCTCTAACAGCAGTCCCATAGGTCTACTTTATTATCACTAAAGTCCTTGACACATAGTTAAGATCTTAGTAATTATTACACTCTGAGATAGTATACATATGTTGTAGTGTTAATTCGACTTCATTCAAAACTGCAACGATAAAACTTATAGACCAGATTCGAATATATTCTTTATGAGAAGATAATATTTTAATATGATTTCTAGTGAAATTTGAACTAGAAATTATTTCTACATTGAACTTTCGAATGACAAGTTGGATAAAAATATTTATGGAATCATTATTGAGATAAGGTGGTCATAAGAGAAAGATAATGTCTGACTCATAACTTCAATATACAAGAACCACTCGAGATAAGTTAGTGCTTGTAATCAGAGTTTATTTTCTCATGCATGTACCCAAAATATCAACTCAATGTTATAAAGAATAATAGTAGATAGTTACATTTGTACAGGACTGTAGAAGATGTAAATTTCAGAAATATTGATTTAATTTTGAAAAATTTTTTCTTCAATACTATAAAGGAAAAATTCGGTGAGAAACAATGAAGACTTGGAAGCTTTAAGTCTGCTGTTTGTCTCTCGAAAACAAAAAAATTTTGAATTATTTATATAAAATCATGTATCTGTGATCTATTAAAAATCTCTTAAAATAAATGATGAAATACCTTATAAAATAATATTATTGTTCTATTTACAAGCGATGTTATGCTCAGTATGACATATATATATATGTGGCGCAGTTCTTATCATTATTGATGATTGGATTTATAATGCATTTCTCTATACTATCCAAGCTAATATAAACGATACATCTTGTATGTTTGATTATTTCTCAATATTATATTGTCGTTTCTGACCTTACGTTTCTACTATAAATATATCGTTGATTACTTATTCTGAAAGTTTCAGTCTTACAGCAAAAAAGAATTCATTAAGAAGAAATATAAATATGACGCATGTAGCTTTCTTGCTGAATTTTTTTTTCATAATATTAATTTTTTGACAATTAGACTTTTTCCGGAATTTAGTCTCACTCTTACAACCTTTTTTCTTTTTTCTATAAACTTCTTCATAAAATACTTCAAAGAATAAAAAGATTCATTCAATAAAAATTATTTTTGCAACAAACTTTTATTCTATAAGACTAAAACTTTTAAAATAAATTAAATCATTACAAATATATCTATAGTATAAATATAAACAAATAAGTCAAAAGAAAATGAAAAAAAAAGGTATATCCTTCATTATGACCTTGAAGATATAAAAATAGACTCTTTTTCTTTTTTTTTTTGTCTAAATAATACATTTGAATGACATTTTTAATTAAATCAATAATTTGAAAGACATATATCCTACACACAAAAAAAAGAAAAATAGTTCGAATGCGTATGTTGTTACAGAAAAAATATCGATCTAAAAGATACTTTGGAATACGTTTCCATTGTTCGCCAATAACATCAAGTCCTTGAAAATCTAACATTTTCTAAGATTGTAGTCCTCTTTTCTGGATTGGACTAGGAATGCACCATTCCTGATTTTGCATAGAAATGATCGCGTATTTTTGGTATGTAAAACCACTGATTCCGACTAATTCTTCAAGAGAAACATAGTCTGTTTTTTTTCGTTCTCTCTAATACTATTATCGTATTTTATCCAATACGATTATAGAATCAAAGAGAGCGTTTAAAATATACTAAATTCCACTCGAAGAATGAATAGTTTAAATTATCATAAATATACAATTGTTTGTATAATAAAAAAGAAATCAAGAATAAAATGAATCTCTCGATTGAATCAAAAAATAATTCTAATATTGCTTATCAATACAAATTAGACTTTAAGTAGGAATATCAACATATAACAATTAAAAGTTTAGAACAATGCCATTCATTTTTATACATAAATATATTTAATTTTATCGTTAAAAACAAAATTATATACATAATAAACTTAAAAGAAAAATATAGAATATAATCTTCAACAAATGTCTGTGAGTTCTTAAATTGAAACTGCATTGTATCGCTGTTTATAACAAGTAATCAAAGTCAGTAGACAAGAAAAGAAAAGCTTGTTGTAATAAAATTTAAAATAAAAATAATCGTTTTTTTGTTATTTATTTAATAGATATTAATTTGTTCAAGTGCTTTAACAGCTTCAACGGGTAAATCTTGACCAAGTTCTTTATAAAGTGATTGTAATACTTGTAATTCTTTCATTAATGAATCGACACGTTCGTTTAATGTACGATTTTCTTCAGCCAATTTATTCATACGAATTTCTGTTTGTTTTTGTTTTTGTTTTGCTTTTAATCGACTATTTTTAACTGATTCATTATTTTTTATACGTTGATGATGATATTCATCGGAATATTTTACAACTTTTTTATTTCCAAATCGTGCTAATTTACATTTGGAAATATCATCTTTTTTTGCTTCAGTTGAATTCATATCATTCGATGGGTTAAAAATATATATATATATGAAGAACAATTTCTTTTATGTCAAAAAAAAAAAAAAAAAACAACAATAAGAAAAAATAAAAATTCTATTGGATAATATATTTATCCAATAAATATTTTTTCAATTACCGACACCAATAACTACAGATGACTCACATAACCAATGATGAATTTATTTATTTATTTATTTTTTTGCCATTTTAAATTAAATTAATAAGAACTCAGAATAATATGAATTTAATTTCATATTCATTCATTCTGTATTGTTCATTGGTTTGAAAAATAGGATTATGTGTTTTATAGTTTTTCTATATTAGTTTTATAAGTTTTGTTTAGCTGGTATTTTACTGCATTTTATTGTGTAGTATAATGATATTAAAGATTGTGTTCCCCATTATAAAAAAAAGTGCTCTTCCATTATCTGATATTATACAATATTAGAAGATGTGATGGTTTTGTGATTGTAGAGAATACTACCTTTAATATTACCATCTATTTACTGTGAAGCATCTGCTAAACGAATATCAATTTTAACAATAAGAAAACAAACTTCATTTTGTTTACGATGCGTATGATTCATTCTCTTGAATCAACGAGGACGAGATGATTACTAATTCACTAAATATGAATATGAATGATTCACTGGGTTTTTTTCCCATTAATTGTATTAATTATTAACATATATCAACAAATATTTTGATTTGAACTTTTTATTGACAAACAAAACAAAAAAAGAATTCAACTTTATGAATCAACATCAAAATAGTGTTAGTTTATATGTATATTTTATTAATTATATTTAAAATAAACGTTTGAACAGAACAATCAAGCAACAAAATAAAATGTAATTTCAAATTAACTGCTCATCTCTCTTCTTATTTAACAATAAAAACATTTTTTTTTAACAACATGCTAGTAGCACGTTGAGATATATATATATATATAGATATATATACATATTTAATCCATGATTATATTTGAAATCAAGAAAACTAATTCTAAACCTGATTGCATTCGCTTTTTTTTTTAGAAAAAGACGATTGAACACGAGTAATTAATCCCAGAATTTAATTAGTCATTGTTCACGGTGCAATAGTTCGTTTCAATGTTTGACCACTTTCCATTGTTGAATCTGGTTTAAGTCCTTTGTAAAGTGATCGTAATACTTGTATTTCATTCATTAATAAATCTACACGATCATTTAACATGCGATTTTCTTCTGTTAATTTATTCATTTGTACTTCACTTGTTTTTTGTTTTTCTTTGGTTTTCATTCGACTTTTTTTAACTGCTTCATTATTTTTTACACGTCGAGTATGATAATCGTCTGAGTATTTAATAACTTGTTTATTTCCAAAGCGTGCTACTTTACCAGCTGGACCACTTTTTTTCACTGTACGTCGAATAACATTATCATGTTCACTATAGTCAGATTGTGGTGAACTAACTGAAGAAATTGTTGTGTCATCATGTGATGATTCAAATGGTAATGATGAAGATATTTCCTGTGCAGGATATTGTTCCATAGGAACATTAGTAAGTTCTTGAATTGTCATTGTTGGATCGAAATCGAGGAGTTGATCAAATGTTATAGAATCGTCGGGTATATTTTCAAATAAGTCACTGTCAAAGTCAAGATCAGGTATAGGTGTCGTTACGGTAGTATTATCAAGAATTTGTTGAATAAATGAGAAATCGCCGAAAGGTGGTAGATCTAATGATGGTTCAAGATTTGTGTAAGTCGGCGATGCCAAAGGAGTAGATTCGCTATTAAAGACACTTATAAGTGACCCGTCGGAACTGTGTACCTGAAGTGAAGATGAGAGTTTTAATTGATTTTTTATATTCATTATAGCTTCATTATATGCTGCCGCTGAGAGTTTTATATTATCTGTTTGATTCTTAAAGTTCTCTTCCTTCTCTATTATATCTGTAGGTTCATATTTAATAAATGGATCATAATGATCATCCTTACCAAATCTGAAGGTGCAGCTGATTTCGTCGGGTATTGCAGCGAATCTATCGCTTCCTGGCTGAACAGTGATTGTGGAATACTTAGTGTTGTACATGTTGTTTGTGTTGAATCGTCAAAGAATGAGAATGGTGAATAAGCCGTTATAACTTTTTTCTCTTGTTCTTTTGTATTCGACAGGGTTAATGTCGCTTGATAAATACGGTCTTGTGTACAGATATGAACTTTCACCGTTTTAGTTGTTGAAAAATTGGTCGAAGACAACTTTTTGAATGTTGGTTGCTGTGTGTGAGTAAGTGAGTGTACGTCGATAGAAGTGGTCGTAATGTTGAAATTTATTCGCTTTTTATAGGGGCGTTCTTTTTTCTACGTTTCTCTATTTTTTTCTCGTTTTTTTTGTAAGTTTCGTAATTACAGATATTGAAATTGCACCATAGACTGTAATCGTGAGTCATGTTTCTCTCTCTTTCTCTCCTTGTTTTCTTTCCAAGCTTCTCTTTTTCGCCATTTCTCGTTCACTTAGAAGAGGAGAAAGGAAGAAGAAAGAAAGATCTAGACAGTAAATAGACAGAGAAAAACAACCAACGTATTGTTAACGACATGAGTCATGAAAAAAAAATACGAAAGAAAAAACCCTACTAATAAAACAATGTTATGATGCGTGAATGTTAGACTTGTGTTCGTAGCTACGATGTGTATTAATGACGTGTAATGTAGAATTTATCTCAGCTTACGTGGCATGACTATGAATCAAGATACATAAACATATATTTAAATGTAAAAGAAAATTAAAAATATATAGTTATATTAAAATTAATGCATAAAATGAAGGAATAATTTTTTCTAGTGTATATATATATATATGTAAATTGTTAAAAAAAAGGTATTGCATGAGAGAAATGACGTAGTTATGTTGTTCTTACACAATTACATGATTTTTTTACACAATCAAGAAAAGATAAACATATGTTTTTAGTTCTCGTATTTTCTTGATTTATATAATTTAAATTTTGATACGATGGAAAAAAAAATACCTTGAATTTTAATTTAAATTATATGAAGAAATTGAAAATGAAAATTAATGAATCAATGAAATAGAACGGTAATTATTCATTTAATGAAAATTCAATAGGTAAATAATACACAAAAAACAAAAAATAATTTTTTTTAAAAATTTTATCAATCAATGATATTAAACTAATTTTTATTCATTGGTTTGAACAATTAAGATCATCGTAAAGAATAATCAAAGCAATTTTTTATTAAGTAAACTTTTTAGAAGCAATTTTGTTTCTTATCACAATATGATTTTGAAATACATCACCACGAATAATGAATATCTTAAGAGTATTATTCAGTTTTATATTAAACGATAAAATCAATTCATAAAATTATATCTTTTTAGTTAAGATAGTAATGTAATCCATCTGAGGCTATTTTTCAATCTTATTATAAAAACATCATCGACTTTTAATACTATTCAATGAACACATCAATATAATAAATATGTTTTTAATATAGTATTGTTGTATTCTATTTAATTTATATCGTTACCATTTTTTGTATTATGAACTATTCAAACAGTTAACTGATATTTTCAAGATAGAGTTTTTTTTTTATCACATCGTTCATGTATGTGCGGTTATTTCAGTGTTTTATCCAGTATAGGAGCGGCGCCCCTATGAAAATTAGATCAGCTCTATTGGATTTTGTGGTTATTGTACCAAATTCTATGTGTCTTGACTTTCGAAAATTGGTGGTTGTCTTACCGGAGTTCTAAGTCGCTCCTTCGGACGAGAAGATCTAGATAAAACATTAGGTTGTATATATCATGTGCATATCCATTGTATGCAAAACTTAATTCTCATGACGATGCACATCTTTTTTTTTCTTTGTATATAATCCTTAGACAAACTTTATACAATGAAATTGATATTATGTGAATGTGCATATTTTAATATCATACTGTTTTTGTTATTTTCTTGGTTTCGTTTTGGATTTATGTGATTTTTTTTGTTAAGAAACTTGTACAGATGAGTAGATTTTTTACATTAATATTTTTATTTATAGTTGTAATAATTACATCTATTGTTAATATTGATATTATTAAATTTAAATTGAAGTTATTATTATGTACAGGAATATTTATTATTCGATCATAATGAATAAAATAAATTCATTTGTTGATATTTTTCTTCGGAAATTCAAAAAAAAGGAAAAAATAAAACTAATAACTAAATTGAATCTTTTTTCAATTCTAATAAATCGAAATTCTTTTTATATTTTTGAGGATTACAATGATTTGATACTAGTAAACATTATTCCTTTTTCATCAAAAGAAAATGACTTTGCATATTCGATTATATGATAACGAGTATTTTAGTTGATAACATAATACTTTTTTTTTTTTCATTTACTATTTCATCATCTCAATGATCAAATCTGACTCATCAAAGTTAATGATAAATATTTGCTTTGTCACTATTACTGGTAGTCGAATTCAGAATATTGTAGATAAGTCTCTTCTGAAGTTTGTTCAGTAAAAGTGAAAAATTTTCCATTATTTTTACTAGTTAAGGTCAATGTAACCTGTGAGAGATGGTTACCTTTGGACTCATAATAAAATTCTAATTTTCTGCACATTATGATGCAATGAATGATGCAAGCTAAAGAATACTGCTAAAATGATGCAGATTAAATGTCACTGATGTACAATTAAAATTCATTTTTATATATTCATTTGAAAGGATACAATATCTTATTTTGCACTGACTCATGCTGGATAATTTAATTTATTAGGAAAAGTATATAGAAATGAAATGTTTATCTTTAGGGTTAGGTTAGGTCACGTCCCTTATCTTATTATTGTTAACCATTAGCTAATGCTTAATTGAGTAATTTGAATATTATCATTGATGAATTTTCTCATATTAATGGTTTTTTATTTCTGTAAAATTATTCTCATAATCATATCAGTTGAATTTCTTGGAAATAGGATCTTATAATGTCATATTATCTCCGCTTATTCATTTGATATAATGAATACAAAAAAACCATGTGAATCGAAGAGAGAATGTTGTTCTATTTTTATCGTCATCAATTAATCGAAATATGTATTGGATTTACATCTCGACCGTAATGAATGAGAGTTGAGGAGATTTATTTTTTTTACAAGGAACTATTAAGTTTTTTCATGACATATAAGAGGCTTTAAATGTACTTAAACTGAATCATCATTTAGAAGAATCAGCTATCGTTTTTACATGCATTTCTTTGATTTAACAGTACGATAAATACCAGAATCTATTGAAAAATCTTAAGAAAATAGTAACTATTGAAAAATTCAAATAAGATTTGATTTGATGGTTTTAATCAATTGTTGTTTTCAACAGCCAATAGAAGCAAATCAAAACATATTTCACGAATTTGAATCAATAAATACAAATCTGATGCTGTACAATACTATTCGAAATCATTATCACAAGGTATTTTTGATTGTTTTTCCCATGATGGCAAGTATCTAACTCCAATCCAAATAGTGCTTTCAATAGTCAATAAAATTTTCTATCAGATGCACTTATTCAAGGTCTCATAGTTGACCTATGTGCGAAAGTTTTCTGAAAAAACTTATCACGGTACTGTTTAGATCACAGAAAATGTTGTGAGAACTCGTTTCTAATAGTAATGTCTATAAAAGAGCACCAAAATTCTAAACACTGTAAGGAGTCACTGCGTTTTTTACGAGCTTCTCTTACAGTGTTACCAGCATTACAAAAAGTACATTTCTGCCATTTTCAGGATAAATTTTTCCTTTTTGGCCTGTTTTGTTATACTTGTAACTTTGTAATTTGAGATCGTACAACACGCAGCGACCTCTCACATTGTTCAGAATTTTGTGGTCTTTCAAACGATAATGTTAGCAGCGAACTCTCACAATGTCTTATAAAATCTGAAAACTTTCACATGTAGTTCAACTATGATACATTGAATATATTGTATCTGATAGAAAACTTTAATGGTTATCGAAATCACCACTATTTGGTTTTGAGTTAGGTATTCGATATTATGACAAAAAAATTCGAAATATTTTGTTTCCGATAATTTTGAGCAATACTCTATGTTTCAATATAAAATTATGTTTTTAAATATATATAAAGCTTTGACGTCATTCTTTTCTTCATTCAAATGATTTATTTGTTTTTGAAGAACTATGATAATTGAAAACAACAATAGAAAAAAGAAAAAAGAAAGAAAGACAAACAATGACATTGCCCTTGTTATCATGGCTTTAAGTAGATTTCTTTTCAATTGGATGATATGTTTAAATGCTGTCTGACAATTGTATCATCGATGCGTGATCTAATCAGATATTGTACTAGTCAACGATCTTGGCATTGTTCTTTCCAGATTCTTGAGTTACTTTGTTATCAGACAAGATTCTTTTACCATTCCTTTTATACATGATTCTTGTCTGGAAAAAACTAATCTTGACTTTTTTGGTAAGATTCTTGTATTCTTGAGTTTCTTGCTTGTTTCTTTTTACTTATATTTCTTATGAGATTTCCTTTTTTTTCTGTCTTGAATTTTATATGTTGATTAGAAAAAATAATAAATAATACAAACAACTAATCTACATAAAAATAAAAAACAAAAAATTTAATTAATATATATGTTGTTTACACTAAAAATATCTAATTATTATTACAATTCATTTTCTTTATATTTATCATTTGGAATTGATAATAATTGACATGTCGCTAGGCCATAATTTTAATTACATTGTTTTCCGAAAACTCTAAAATCAGCTATAATGTGACTCATTAATATATATTGATGAATCCATTGTTACTATCAAATAATTTCACTTACCTAATATTGCCATACAAATCAAACATTGTTTGACAAGAATGTTTATTGTTCGTTTAAATGAATACAACAACTATTATATATCACTATTTGAAAATGAATATATTCTACAAATGTTGATACATACATATGACAATGCCCAATCTGACTGGGTGACCCAATTTACTTTTTTTCTATTATCAATCAAAAAACCTTATCATGTTCGGGTCAAATTATTACCCACATTGCTAAAGTACTAAATTTAAAATATTAGCTGTTGATGGCTGTCTTACTTGAAATTAATGAGCCCCTTAAAAACAACAGGACACGATTTCAGTGACTGAATAATTTCATATATGACAGCCATCAATAGCTAATATTTTATATTTAGTAGTTTAGCGATGAAAGTGATAATCTGGCCCGAACATGATTAGGTTTTTAGCCCATAATAGGAAGAAAGCAAATTGGGTCACTAGGTCAGACTAGGTATTCCCATAGATGAACACAGACATCACGTGACTTGTCTTGAAGATCAAAGAAGAGTCTTTTTATTTCTTTTCTATGAAAAGAATCTTGACTGATCGATTGAGAAAAATAAGAATCTGACCAGAATAGATCTAAGAACGTCGATTAGTATGTCAATGAGTATTTTGTTCTTTATAAATGTCAATGATCTTTCTTTATAATAACTAGAACATATAAATATCCAGAGGCTTAATAATAAAAATGATTATTTATACTTACATTATTTCAATTTGACTTTATCTATCTAATTTAAATATATTTATTTGTAGAATTCAATTTTTTTTTTTTTTTGAATCAATTATTATTTAAAATCATTATAAGCAAAAACAAAAAATCATTTCAATAAATCAATATTATTATTATTCATTTTTATTTTCTAACTGATTAATATATAAAAATAGATTTGATTTGTAAAATAATTGACGTAACTAATAAATGTTAATACATAATTGTCTATATATGTGCAATCATGGCATTTCAAGTGATTGTTATTGAAAAGATGTGACACCTGTCAATTCATATACATTTATTCGTGAAAATAATATTACTAAGTGTTTATATCAACAATAGATATGTTGTTTCTTCGTCATATCAAATTATAGAACAACAAGCATCATCTTATATATAAAAAAAAGAAAAAGGAAAAGGTCTCAATAAATCCACCTCTATTCAATCATAGCTTTAAATGTCTTTGATAGCAACACATTATTGTACAATAACAAGTCATCATTTACAAGGTCTACCATCATCTCTGTATTTTTTAAGACAACATCAATTGACGATGATATGCATTCCAAAAAATATTAATAGTAAAATAAACGATAAAGATGATTATAATAAACTAAGGAAAAGGAAATATTCCATATGTGTAATATGATAGATCGAAAAATAGTTGAAAGCTATTAACAGAAAAAAAATCTTATATATGAATAAGAATCGTCTATTTCGACCTTGATTATTGCTTAATATGATTGTTAGATGATATTATTCTTATTTTATGTCCTTGTTGATAAAAAATACTATTGAGAGATTTAGAAAGAAAGAAAAAAAAAATCTACAACGATAATGTCAAAATTAGTTTATACTTATTCAAAGATAGACTAATCATTGAATTCAATGTCAAACAAAGCATAAATTTTTCGTTCCACATCAGTAATGTCACATATTTTCTTTTATATATATATCTGATTGAATATTCTGCTTTATCAATACTATGATAATATATTGCAGAGAAGAAAAAAAAACAATCAAAAGAAGAAAAAAAATTCTGCACGTACGAACATCAATAAAATATTGCCATCGAATCATTCGATTTCAGCTCGCGTCAGAAAGATCGGAAAAGAGATTTCTCTTTTTTTTATCATGAAATGCATTTAAGACGAATACAAAATAATCATCCAAAGGTCTGATTTGATAGATGAAGTGATGCGAATGTCACTTATTATTATTCTTATGCTTTCTTTTTATTTTTTATTTTTTTTTTTTTTCTAAGTATGTCTCATATTAATAACAAATTGCTATTTTGTCAATCAAGACGGTTCAGATGTCAACTTCTCTTCTGATTACAGATGTGCGTGTTTATGAATTTTTTTTACTCGTATCTTTCAATATATCAACAAATACATCATTCATTTTTGTTACCAAATACTAAATACAAGTAAAACATCTATTTTTATGTTTATAAAAAAACAAAAAATGACGTATTTTTCTAAATAGCATGTGATTTTTTTTTGAATCAAACCATATGTGCATCATCACTCACATATGCTGTAGGTTATATAAATGACTTCGATGTGTATATATATATATATATATATAGATATATTGTTACTCGATTTTGTTTTTGCGATTTCTTTCTCTTTTTTTTATTTTCTTAATAATGAATAAACTATTAGAATCATCGTCATGATTGAGTCAGTCAGGAGCACTCGAACTATTCTTTTAGTTTCTCAAGTATCAAGAACGATGCAACGTCTATGATCTGAAGCAGTTCGTTAGACTGAATAATGCAGTTTCTTTTACTATTACTTTCTCCTGTTACTATCAAATAGACATTAAATTGTTGCTCTTTTTTTCTTTCTTATTGCCGTATTCTGGCGCATTTTATCAACGATTATTTGATTATCATCTCCTTACGATTGATGGCATACATGCAAGATGATTGCTGCTTATATGAATAAAAAAAAAACTAATACCAGTGACTGTATGATGGTATTCGCCCTATGAGACAAATCGGAGTATAAAGAGATATCTTAACGAGCATTCCTTCTTCATATATAACGACAGCGAGATCGAGATCAATACCATACTTCTACAATAGTCAATGTCAACAAAATATTAAATGCAATTACGAATAATCCAGTGAATAACCCTGACTGAGAAAGTATGTTTACATATCGATCTTATAAAGTGTTGTTCTGTTTCGACATTTTCTGCTTTTCTCTCAAACGTAAATGATTCTCTTTATTAAAGAATCTACTGTGATCAACATATAAATATGTTAATCGCAGCGGAATTGAGATCTCAAAAAAAAATTCTGTAAGCGACAGAAAAAAACAACATCAATCGTGTTAAATATAGATGACTGACGACAAACGATAGAGATAAAGATATTACTTCATTGAAGTGCGCTAATCGGCATAAACATATATATATATATATATACTGTTGATGAACATACACCCGCCGACATACTTATTTCCGACAATAAATGACCTACTTTCCTCGATTTCGAAAATAACACTAAAGGTTAATATTTAGACTGGTTTTTTTTTTGACCGTAGACATACTAGTGATTTAAATATGTATTGCGTGTTACTAAAATAATATCCTGACACCATCTCCTTCACTTAATCTCTAGCTTTCGTCATATTCCCCAATGGTTGTAATTCCAAATTACAAATCCACCATAGTATTTCATGCCAGGCACGATCTATTTAATTCCATGGATATTTTTCATTCTGCTTTCTGTTTCTTTTTCTCTGCTATTGAATTTTTTCAAGATATAAAATAAATTTAATAATTTTTCTTCTTATATTCTTGTCTGTTTCATATAATCTCAATGAGTTGATTATAAATATTAAAGATTATCATCAATTATTAGTAATCGACGCAAATAGATATATATATATATAATGACTCAAAAAAGAAAAGCATAGTAGATGTTTTCTTTCAAAAATTTCTTTTTTTTCTTGCATTATTTAGTTTAGCCAATATGTTATTTATTTAGAATAAAGAAAAAAAAAAAAAAGAAAAGTTTCTGATGCGAAAAAGAGTATGTCTCCGCTATCATCTCTTTTTTTGTTCTTCTTATTTTCTTAATAAATCACTCTCGCTGAATGTAAGTAGATACATATTGATCTTGAACGTTGTCTCTCGTTTTATCTATTTTTGTGTTTCTTTTATGTATGTATGTTCCTCTCTAACATAAATCATTATTGGCACTAGCCTAATGAAGAAAGTGAAAAAAAAATAGGCAGTTGAGAGATGTTTCCTTGTTAGCTACAGGAAATTTCTTCTTTAGCTTAGAATTTGTTATTTTCTTTAGCAAAACAATAAACCAAACGTATTATTTGTCTGAACTTATGCAAATAAGAAATAAGAAAAAATTCCTATTTTTATACTTTTTTTTTTTTGTTTTTTCTTCCTTATATAAAGTTAGATGTAGTGAATGCTATCGTACTTCTTTTTAGTTTTCAGGCATATTGGTGCAATAAAAATTCTTGTGAGTTATTAACACATCATTGCATACATTCAGGTAAGAGAGGAAAAAAAAAACATCTTTATCTAGATTTTAGATTTATGTTTTTTTTGTTTTTCTTTATATTACATATAATAATATAAAATCTCTATTCTATTTAGAATATTCAAATTAATTACAACAGTTATTTTATTGCAATAATATTTATATCTTGTTTTGACATAATAATCTTTGAGAATAGAAGTTACAAATTTAATCATTTTAATTTTAGTAGTCTTGGTAACAAGAAGAGGATTCGTGCATATTGTAATATTTATCTGATTGAAAGAAGAAAAAAAAGAAGAAAACTAAGTAGAATAAGAGCTGTCACAGCGAGAAAAAAAAGTAGTTAACTAAATTACATATTGTCGTGTCATCCGATTTGTTCCTTCTCTTGGATAGACAGTTTGAGAAAAAAAAAGCCGATTATTAGAAATTCCTATCGTTGCGGTTGTCGTCTTGCTTTCTTTTTTTTGCTTTAGAATAGATCTATTGCGACCTAGCTTGTTAGTCTTAGACTAAAGTAATATCCATTGTCTCCTTCGATTATTTTATTTAGATGCCAAAAAAAGAAAAAGAAGAAGAAGAAGAACCAATGATGACAAGTATGACTACATGTCTAATTAGTTCCGCTGAAAGACAAATAAGAGAAAAGAATTTTTTTTTATTGAAATCTAAAACCAAGATTTAATTTAATAGTTTTATTTTTCTTCTAGACAAACTTATTTTTCATATGAAGTTTTATGAATACAGATGACGATTGATGTCGCTCAATTGTTCTGCCGAACCGAAATTAATCGATTCTTCTACAGTTTCTATCAAATATATAGTCGGTGGATGGCTTACATTACTTTTTTGTTCATTTGGTAAAAAAAAAAAAAAACAAAAAAATAAAAAGAGAACAAGACATTATTTTCTAAACTTTAGGTATTGTTACCAATATTTTCACGGTTATTGTTCTATCACATCCACGTATGCGAAATAGTTCTACACATGTTTATCTAATGGCATTATCTGTATGCAATATATTTCTTTTGGCTGGTCTAATGATTAATTATTCATTAAAATCTATTGGTAAAAAAACAAAATATTTTCGAATTTTATTAATAATCTAATATATATATATATAAATATATATCTTGTTATATCTTTTAAATAGCTTCCTATCCTGAACTATTAGCATATTTACGTCGACCGGATCGAATAAATAGAAATGCTTTATTAGCTAATGCTTATGAACAATTTTATGCACATGTTGCACCACTTACAACACCATTATTATCAATGCTTTTACTTTCAAGTACTTATTTAACTGTTCTACTTAGTGGTGATCGTTATTTTTTAATTTGTTGGCCATTAATAGCTGAAAAAGTTCGTACACGTAAAATGGCATTACGTTTAGTATTACTTGTTTTTATCATTGTTAATGTTTATATATTACCACATTGGTTTGAATATCGTACAGCAACAAGACATATAAAAACAATTCATGCAATAACAAATTTTACATTTAATAATGATACAGCTCCTACAATTATTTTTACAAGTAAACTTGTTGAATTAACATATACAAGTCTTGGTTCAAATGCAATATATTTATCAATATATCGTTTTTATTTAAATGTTCCTATAACATTTGTTATACCATTTACATTATTAACATTATGTAATGGTAGTATGATTCATCAATTATTATTAATAAGAAAGAAAAAAAAACGTTTAGGTCATCGTATGAAAGCTGATATACGTATAACAATAATGTTAATTGTCATTGTTTTAACATTTATGTTATGTCGTTCAGTTAATTTATTTGTTAATTTATTTGTACAATTATCACCATGTTTAAATCAAAATTCTCTTCAACGTTTTAATACATTTGCAAATTTATTAATTGCATTTAATGGTTTTGTTAATTTCTTTTTATTTGCTGTATTTGGTCAACGTTTTCGTGAAATGGTTTTATATATTTTTTTTCGTCGTGGACAATATCCTTTCTTATCTGCATTAGATGGTATAAGTGCACATCGAACTGGTCCATCTGGAGGATTACCAATATTAGATGCTATACGTAGATCATCAAGACGTTTATCAACTAATGATTCAGATATTTGGGCAGCTATAGCACGTCGACGATCATCAGCAACAATGGCTGTTTTATATAATCCATCAGATAATCGACCAAGATCAGCATCAAATTCAATGGTAGATTCAGCACATTTACACATTCCAAAATATATAAATGATGATAAACAAAATATATCAAATTCATCAATAAATATGACTGAATCACCTTTTCCAAATTCATCATATCAACAATTATCAACAAATCATAATACAACAATAACATATAATTTAACTGTACCGAATGAAAATCGTCTAAAAATTTCAACTCCAAGTTGTATGAAAAAGAAAACTGATGATTTGACACCAGCAACAGCACATCGTGTCAAATTTGTTTAATAAGATTCTTTATTTTATTTTATTTTATTTTTTCTTTTTTTTAAATATATAAAAAAATGTATTTGCTTTATAAAAAAAAAAAAAAAAAAAAGTAATATATATTTAGATTGAGAGAGATAGTAATTAGAGCTGTTTCTAGGATACTCGACATTCAAGTGTATGGTATGATTACGAATTCGAGAAAGAAATATGTAAATTTCATGAAATACTATTTTTACCATAAGTATATAATTTAGATCTTTACGTAGATTGAGATAATTTAATTCTATGCATCTCTGGGTTTATATAATTGAAATAAGAATTAAATCAAACGCTTTATAGTCTTCAATATGAATGTCTTATTAGATTTAGAAAATCGAGTCAATATCAAATCGTTAATTTTTTCAATAATTTCAAATATTTTAATCAAATAACGAAGAAACAAATTCCTTTTGAATCGAGGCTATATGCATCATGTAACTTCTAATAACTTATGAATACCTTGAAAAGAACTCAGGCTATTAGCTTATTACTGCCGAGATGTTATATATTTAATAGAATGTCATAGTCTTCCTCAGGAGTTTCGAATTTTCACTTGAAACTTTGCATAGAGATATAAACCTTAACGAAAATATCTTATTATGAAAGTTTAAGATTTTTCAATTGCATCTATTTTGAAATAAGAACATAGGGAATTTATCGTTATATATAAAGCAGCGTTAAAAAAAAACATAGTTTTACCTTTTGCCGTATCTTAAGATAGAAATAATCAAAAGATTTGAAACTTACAATAAACTATTCTTATTAACGTATGTCTCTAACCAAAATTTCAAGTCGAAATTTGACATTCATTTGTTTTCTGATGTTCCTGCGGAGAATCACAGCGTTCTGATGAAAATACAGTATTGCGGCAGTAATAAGCTATTAGCTCGAATTCTTTTCAGGGTATTCACAGTTCATTAGAACCTACATGCGGTATATAGTCTCGACTCAAAAACAAGTTGACACTTAGACATGTTCTCTCGTATGATAAAAAACACGATTCAACTACTTTTTGTTTTAATTAAACCTTCTTTTGAAGTTTAACAAGCTTATAATTCAATATTGTTCATTTATAGAAACAATTAGCATTTGAAAATAGAAATTGAAACTTGTATATATTATAGATTTTATCCGCTATATTGACATCACAATTACAGAATGTTAGTAATGAGTCTCATTGTTTTCTACTAAAAACAAAAAAAAAAAAAATATTAATTTTCAAGACATTTATACTTTTTGAAGCAAGAATATTTCTATGATAAAAGAATTAATTAAATGGATTTATGAATTTGTTTAGTATCATACACGCAAATAACAAGAAAATTCATTTTTGTTTGCAATAGCAATAACAATGTAGAAATTTTATTTCTTTTTCTTTTCATTGTAAAAAAAAACAAAACAAAACAAACAAATCATTAAACACCAGATTTAATGTTTAATATTTAAACCTGTCCATCGACCAAATTTTTCATAATCAAGTCGTTTATCTTCCAATTTTTCTGAATAACGTTCAACTACTTTTCGATCACTAGAAAAAAAGTTATCCAAAAAAAATTAATATTAAATAAAAAACTAATATTCTTACGGAATATATTTAAATGCTTCAACCCAAGAACCAGTATGTTTTAATGTCATTAAAATATTATACACTTGATCAAGTGTTAATGTTTTACCACTACCACCACCAAATCTAATTCGAATAATTTATATTAAAAAAAATAAATAAATAAAATTTTCATTGAACAAGACATACTTTACATATCGATCAATAGGAAATCGTTGATGTTTAATGTTGTCACGTTTTGCTTTAGCAAATGTTAATGGTTTTTTACCACCTATTAATATACAAAAAGAAAAATTATTCAATATTATTTCATTAAAATTGGCGATAGATAGTTTTATAAATGCATATATATATATGATAAAGAATAGCAATTAGCTGAAATTTTCCAAATGATAAAGGAAGATCTCCAAATGTGACTCGTTAATGAAATTGATATTGTTTCCATAAGCCCTAGCGAGATTATTAGAAGCCTACAGTGATTCTTTCTCATACGCTGTACTTCCTATATTATTACCATTACTTATCTCGAGCAAAGTATTCGCAAAAACATTATATTACAAAATTTCCTTGAGATATTCAATATTCAACAACAATTATGTGCCACAAGGAAAGGTATAATAGGTCAATGTTTTCTATAGGAGAAAAGTCAATAAAATTGTAATTACTAGGGAAGAACAGTGCATAGGAACGAACACTTATTAGGGAACTGAAGGTCTGATTTCATAAAAAAGTGAACGTACAGTTTGTTAACTCTTATAGGTTTCTACTAGATTCGTTGGAACCTACTTATAGATTTGTTAATATTCGACAGTTGTTGATATTCTATATTTTCCAATAAACAAAGAAATAAATTCTAAGAGAGAAATTATATTTGACCTGGTTATTTTTAGAAACTGTTATCAATCTGTTTTATTATTATTATTTTTACTGTAAATTTGTTGATTGAAATTGTAGTTTAATTTTATATGTCGATAGAAAACTTTTTTAGAATAAAAATATAGATTGATTTTTATTAGTTTACTTATAGGTTTTCTTCAATTATTCTCTTTCGATATTGATCTATCGATTTTTCGAGCTCTGTACTATGCATTAAGAACTATTTTTTATTTTATCTTTACAGTTTAAAACGAAAATAATCGCAGTTTCTATAATATTTACATTTAATTTACTTAGAATCTAATCTAGTAGATACAAAAAAAAAAGAAATATTTCTATTCCGCCTCTTTCCTCTTAAAATTGCTTACTTCCGTCAGATTCTTTATCAAAATTAAGATAAAATCATGAGATAGAGTAGTTGAAGTCAACTCTTTTATAAATAATATGATTTTTTAATTTGACATGTCAATTTTTTCAAAAACTTTCAATGATTTTCATAATCTTATGCTTGAAGAATATACTTTTTGTTTCTAAAAAAAGCAGAAAATCTTTGTCTTTTTTTTATTATCTCTTTATATTTTTCTCATCGTGCCACTTCTCAAATTTCTCGAAAGAATTTCATTGTAGCCAATTAGTTTTTTTTTTTGTTTTGTTTGAAAGAGCATGTGTAACTACAGTGCCTCATAGTACTCATATTTTGAATGAAGCTTTCTTATTATTATATAAAAATGCACTTATATGAATAGAAAACATTTTTTTTTCTGAGATTTTTTTTCAACCTATTGAACTCATCATTTTTTTTTCCTACGCATAAAAAGTAAGGATTTAAAAAAAGAAATAATTCTGTCATATTCTTTCATATAAAAAAGTAATTAAATATATTGAATTAAGTCTTATAGAGAATTTCAGATTGTCAAATGAACTATTTTTTAGTGTCGTCTAATCTGATTGAGTATTCAGCAATTAATGAGATTTCAATGTTTTAAATTATTTTTACTTTTTCAAACTGCTAATTTATATGAAAATATAGGATTGAAAATCGGATTTGATCATGATCGAGCAATTTATTGTGCTTGAGAACAGATCACAAAAGTGAAAAGTAATATTGTTTTACTAAGAGCATTCGTTTACAGATGATGAAGTAATCGAATACATGCAGAGGAAAATGAACTATCAAAAAGATGAACATGTATTATCGTGATAGAAAAAAGCATTCATGTATGTATTCAAAAGTATAACGTTTGGCACTAACAATGCGTTTCATTTCAACGTTATCAGCAGCAAACAAATGTATACTTAGCGAAATTGATCGAATTTTAGAAGCAGAAGGACACCAAGTGAATCCTGAACTATTTGCTTTTTTTTTTTTGTAGAATTTGAGACATAAATCAAACGTTTGAAAACTGTACTATGACTATGAAAGTCTCTGCCGGATGTCGATTAAGGGTACCCCCCCCCCCTCTTTTTCATGATTTTTAGATCTCAAAGACGGTTCAACCGATCGGATTGAAATTTTTACCACAGATAGAGCACCTAAAATAAGGAGACACGTCTTCGAGGAAAAATTTTTTCAAGAGGGTTTTCATGGTTTTTTTTTGGAAAACCATGGTTTTCCATAGATCCTCATCTTGCCATGGGAAATCCTCATCAAACTTTGTCCGATTGGGCTGAAAATTTTTTTGCACATAGCTACGACTATATCTCAGAGGTAGTTTTGAGCTTTTTCAAAAATCTCACTTTCTTTTTTTTTTATGAGACAAATATGTGAAAGTTTCCAGCTAAAAACCGGGTTTGCTCAAGAACCTTTACGTATTTGTTTCATAAAAAAAAAAGAAAGTGAGATTTTTGAGAAAGCTCAAAACTACCTCTGAGATATAATCGTAGCTATATGCAAAAAAATTTTCAGCCCAATCGGACAAAGTTTGATGAGGGTTTCCCATGGCAAGATGAGGATCTATGGAAAACCATGGTTTTCCAAAAAAAAACATGAAAACCCTCTTGAAAAAATTTTTCCTCGAAGACGTGTCTCCTTATTTTAGGTGCTCTATCTGTGGTAAAAATTTCAATCCGATCGGTTGAACCGTCTTTGAGATCTAAAAATCATGAAAAAGAGGGGGGGGGTACCCTTAATTCTGGTTCGGATACGAAAAATCGTACCTGTGCAGGATACTCCTATTTTTTATCTTTGTTTATTGAATATCTCTGGAAAACATCATGTTAAAGGATTGAAAATTTTACCATAGTCTCTTCACTAGAGCTCTAATACGTCCTAAAAATTTCATATGATTTAAATGTATTATTCTATTTCTAGATCGATTTCGAAGGAGAGCGCTCAGCGGTTCATTAAAAAAGTACCTACTAAGATCAATAATTCCACCAATAATATAGACAGCATCATGATCAAATGATGTCATTTCAACATTTGAATCTGGTGATAAATAAATAAGTTTTTCATGTGGAAATATATCTAAATAACTTGATTCTGTTGCTTCAAAACATAAATTCTCTAATGGTGATCGACGATTAAATTCTTCTTGTAATCGTCCATGTTTAGATAAATTACATAAATAAACAAATGATGGTGAATGATAACGATAAATTTCAGCAAATAAATATTGTATTTGATCAACTAAATTTAATAAATAATATTCACGTATATGTTCATGTTCAAAACCACAATCAATAACAATCATTTCACCAAGACGTGCAGGTACAAGTAATAATTGTTCACGTAAATATTTTTCATATTGTCGACCAAAATGACGAAATATAGATGAATAACCAGGATAATTTGTTGGTGGTTTTCCTTCGGCAAGTAATTCTTGACGACGTTTTACTGATTCAATACGACGAAGATTATTTTCAGTAACAATAGCTGTACGACGTTTACGATACATTTCACGAAGAAAAAGATATCTTAAAAGAAAACAAAATCTTAATTCTTTAAAAAGTATTTGAATGAATTATTAATTTACCCATATATACTTTTTCGAGATTGACTTAAAGGTGTATTTATTAATTCAGTCCATCGTTCATCAGGTATAATTTCTGGTACACGTTCACCACTTTCACGTAATGTTTGAATTTCTATAGAATTGAAATTAAGATAAAAAAAAAAGAAAAACAAATTAATTTACCTATTTCAATAACATGTCGTCGTTGTTCTTCAGTAAGATCTGAAAAACTTCTTCGTTCACGTAAATATTCCCATAACCATTCATTATTATTATTATTATCGTCTATAGTTTTTTTCGTTGATTTAGAATCATCAGATTTATTTAATATATTATTTTGTTGATTAATTTCTTTTTCAGATAATACTTTCAATGAGAAATTTGATAGAAAATATCGAGAATTATTTAATATGAAATGATTTTGATATTTTAAAATTATTGATGTAAAAATACGTGATAATAACATTTTTCAAAAACGTATTTTGTATAAAGTACTATAGTAAGATCTATAATTTACCATGAAATGATTATTTTCTATCGTATAGAATTCAATGTAAACAGAGGTCGCACATTTCCATCTTAGTTAATGAAACATTCTTTTCATTAAAACTCTTTTTTAGGAATGTTCAATATAAATATCTATCATTGAATATACAATAAGAGATAAGAATGTTTGTTACATCATGATTACTTTTTTTTTTATAAGTTAATTAAATACTCTTGGAGAAAAATACAATTCTATTATATTATCACCTCAGGGTGCTCACAGTTGGTACTTAGCAGCTTACAATTAAACAGGATGTATATAGACTTGATTATAAATCATTTGAATTACTTTTTTTATTTTTTTAAAATAAACAAAATGCAATATTTTTATTTGTCAGTTAATGTACATTGAAATTCATTGATTATTACCATGAAAAATAAAAAAAAACTTGTCATGATTATTATCTTTTTTTTTTTTTTTTAAACTAAATACAATGATATTCGAACATTTTTTTTGTTTTGTCTGTTTTGTACAATAATTCTTTTCTTCCAATTTAACAGAAACAGAAAGAAAAACAATTGAATCAATATTTTTCTATCTGATCAGAAACAAGACAAGATAACATCTTTGCATGCACATTTGTTCATTTATCAATAGCAGATGAACATGTGTTGAATGAGGATAGACAAATAGATAAATGGCATGGTTCATTTATAATTGAACTAAAAGAAGAACCATCTTTATTCTTTTTATTATTGAAAGTTCATCATGCCCTTTTCATACGTCAAACAAATTGATTGTTGAATTATATCAATATATCTTTTTCGTTTACGTTAATATCAAGATAATACCAAATGATTTTATATATATATATATATATATAATAGTATGAAGTAATCCGACAGTTAAGATCAGCAAGCAGGCTGTGATATGATTTCAAGTTTATTTCAACATTTCACAGACTGTTTACTGATAGAAACTGCCTTTATTTGTTATGATCACAATAATATGAAGATAATATGTTGACAAAAAAAAAAAAAACAACAACCATTACATGTACTATAATAAATTAGAAAATAAATTAATGATACATATATATATATATTGATGAAAGAATATATTCTTATAAATTATTTTTCTTTTACCTTGATAAAGATATGATGCATGTTCGCTTCATGTCAACAAAGCAAGACTGTGATATGATTTCGATTTTCACATAGCACGATCTCTTTGCTGACACAAATTGTAGATGATTAAGAAAGGAAAAAAAGAAAGAAGTATTATAAAGCTTGTAGATTCTACAGTGTTTACGGTGGATGTAGCGAATATAGCAATAAACAAGAGAGAATAAAAAGGCTTTTTTTTCCTCTAATCATCTTCACTTTTCATGTGTTAATGATTGATGTCGAATGACAAACACATTCGCTTGGGCGCTTTTTTTTTTGCTATACTCATCTTCTTTTCTTTTCTTTTTCTACTATCTAAAAAAAAAAAAAAAGGAAGAGACAACTTGGAATACTCTCCTTTGCTAATAATGATTTGTTCACTGTGAAAAATCGATTGTTATTTCTGTTCTATACCTTCCATTTGCTTTTAAGAGAGAATCTTCCGTTTTTTTTTCTTTATGTGCCTCATTTTTTCTTTCTTCTTTTCCTTTTTTTTTTTTTTTCTTTCTTTCTTTTTCTTCTCTTTTCGCTAATACTTAACAATAGTAAAAGATCGAATGACAGACGCATGAGTTTACATAGATCTTTTATGATATATGAACAATAAAAAAAAAGAAAAAGCAAACGAATAGACAAAAGATAATATATTAAAAAGAAAACTTTCATTTTAATTGATTGATTTCTTTTCTTTTTTTTTTTTTTAAACATTTGGAAAGAAATATTTACTCACCCATGAAATTATTACAATTAACATATGAATTTGTCAATATTATCCATTTCGTGTTACGAAGACTATTGCTATACTAATATTACTGCTTCTCTCATCAAGACAGAGGCCAACTAAATGATGTGATGATGCGCTCGCGTTGTCGACTGTAATGTTCTGCTCTCTCCCTCTCTGTTTCTCTCTCTCTGTCTCTCTTTTTCGATCGTCGATCTTTTGTTCTCCCTCGATACAAAAATAGATAGATAGATGCAGAACATGCATGGATGCCAGTTTTTTTTCCCGTTTCTTCTTTCTCTCTCTCTCTCTCTCTCTCTCCTCTTCTCTTTTCTTATTCATGTTGTTATTGACCTATTCGCACCCGGCACACGATTAAGAAAAGAGAAGAGGACGCTTGCTTGCTAGCTAGCCTAGGATTAATGATGTAGTCGAAATTGTTTTTATACATGCTCGAGAGATATATAGAGATAGATGGTTGAATAGAAGAAAAGAATAATTTAGTATGCTTATTTGTTTGTACACGCATATATATATATATATATATTTCTTGTTTTCACATGTTCGTCTTCATCTTTTTCTTCCATCACTTGATGCTAGTAACATTTGCACCCGAAACAGGACGCGACCATTTCGACTACGCAGATAGAAATAAAGAAGAGAGAGAGAGAGAGAACAAGAAAGAATCGAATTTTCTTTTGCTACCAATAACCCTCCCAGCACAAAACATAAAGAAAAGCAATGCTAATGTGTAGCACTAAAAAAGAAAAAGAAAGAAAGAAAGAAAGAAGAAAAAAAGAGCAGCATGCAACAGCAGAAGCAATACTACTGAGTATTTTGACAAGAAAATTGGACTAGAAGATGATGGCACGCCAATACCATTGGCAGAACGGGTCTATTAGGGAAAATACAAAATATGTGTTGTTGCATGCACGCGTCGACGTTCTGTTACTACACTCATCTACTCTTCTGAAAAACCGATGACGACAACGACGACAAAACTCATATCATGGGGGAAAAAGAAATAAAAAAAAAGAAGAAAATGAGACAGACTATTTTATTCTTTTATCATTGCCACTAACACCACCCCATAGTCATCATCATCATCAACAACAACATCTTTGCTTTATCCAAAAAGCTGGTTAAAAAGAAGAAAAAAAAAACCGAGAGAGAAAAAAAGAAAGACAGAAAGATGATGCTGTCTGCGTTCTCTTTCTCTTTCATTTGCGATTGAGTTGAACAGTCATTATGATTATCTATCAGCATTATATATTTGATAAAATGAGTGATGATGTACGGCTGCAGATGCGCATGAATAGAATTGAAGATTTATACACATTTTATTTTTTTCTTCGTATATCAAATGCAGATACAGAATACATTTATATTTATACATATAAATCCGATGGGAAAAAGGAAAAGCATGCAATAACAAAAACAAAAATCTCAAACCAAAAGCGAATATATATAACAAAAACATTTTTCAAATAAATTCTTATTTGATAACATTCAAATACTTGTACATCGTAAGATTTTCATACAAGATTATCATTGGAGAAAAAAAAAAAATCTATCAAAAAGAATATTATTCGAATAAATGTAGTTCAATTGATTTCTAGCACATCAAAGCTAGAAATCGTTCTTTAACCTCATCCACCAGCCATTGGTGCACAACCGGGACCTATTTATAAACAAAAAAGAAAAAAAGATTAAAATAAATCATTATTAATATTTTTCTTTACCTCCACCTGTACCACCAAATCCACCCATGCGTCGTCTTGGTCGTGCATTAGGAGGTCTAAAAGAAAGCATTTTTTTTTAGTGCGTGTTTAATAATTGAAAAATATTGAACAGTATGCAAAATTTGTCATACATGACTTGTTGAGCATCTATTTCCGTATGGATTCATTCTTTTACAAAAAGAAAAAGAGAAAGTCATGCACGCAATCTTACCGATCGAATCGGCCACCTCCACCACCTCCACCACCACCACCACCACCACCACCACCACCTCTACCACCGCCACCGGTACGATAATCAGTTGATTCCGTATTTCTTCCATGTTTAGTCAACGTTGGCTAAAAATAAAATTGTAAATTAGACTTATGTATATGAAATAAATTTCAACATACATCAACCAATGAACGAAAACTAAATATAAAAGAACAAAAATAAGTTAAATAAGTGTTAGCGAAAAGAAAAAATATTTCTTACAATAATATCATAAAATTGATAAATGAAATAATTAAATGATAAAGTCCACTTGGTGTCCATACCGGTCTTTGATCATGAACTGCGCCTAAATAAATAAATATATGCGCATCAAATATTATATTCAAGTAACTTGATCTCTTTGTAAATTTTAGTTTTTATTTACAGTCTACTGTTAGTCAAGAGAAAAAAAAGAAGACGATGAGAATGTATACCGGAAATAAGACACGATTATAGTGTGACAATTGATTCTTTTTTTTTTTTTTTTTTTTTTTCTTATTCTCTAATCCGATGATCAATAATGCACAATGACAGATGAAGGTGACAAGAACACGCCTGTTTTTTTTCTATATTTACCAGTTCTATCGACATAGGCCATTACGTGAATATATGTATATAGAAATTAAATCTAAAAACAATCATCCCAATAAAAATAACACCCTAGATAAAAAAAAAAAAAAAAGAAGAAAGAAAAACTAATTATGAGAAGTACAAAACAAAAAAAGAGCAATAACAAATAGTTTCAATAATCGAATAATTAATAAAAACTAATATAACAATAAATGTCTTAATCAAATTGGATTGAGATTTTTGTTGGTATTTCAATTCAATTTTTGTTTTTTATAATTCAACTTTATCCGTTGAACCACTGAAAAAGAAAAAAACGAAATGTAAATTATAAAAATCATCATAAATATATTTACGTTAAATATGTTAAAAGATCTTGTTCACTTCGACCACCATCATACTCTGATGATAATTGACCATTTCTATTTAAATGAATATAAAAGAAAAAATTAAAATTAAGATTAATATACTTACTCGAAGTATAAAACTAAAATGATTAAAAAAAAAAAGAAAAAAGGTTAAAATTCTTAATAATAAATATTTAAATTAATAACTTACATGTTGGAAAACCTTTAACTGAATATTTACTACCTAAATCTCTTTCAGCAGTTGCATCAACAGCACCAATAATAATATCCTAACAAATAGAATCATTAGTATAAGTTGAAATTTTAAAAATCTGAAAATGTTGGTTTTTTGAATGAACTGAAAAAATTTTTTCAGTTAGTCCTAACAAATATCGATCAGTGACCGTGTTAATTCTTCAAAAGTATCTTGATTTTTATTTTGACATGACACTAACAAATGAATCTGAAATTCCTATGTTTATTAACCAATAAAATTTCTATCGATGATTTGCATTAGTTCTACATGCATGAGAAGATCATAATGATAGAATTCTAGTACTGTATGAATATTTTCTCAATTCCAATTATTTCTTCAATATTGATTTGCTTTTTATATGAAAAAATTACAAATAAAAGAAAAAAACAAGTCATCATCGATAAGCGAGTTTACATTTGAGTACTATTATATAATACTAGTAGAAATGCGACGGTGATAATAATCATTAGTGGACTGGTTTCAATATGCACGTATAAAATAATGGTAAAGACATGATAACACTGCAATGATCTTAGATTTATTTCAAGACATGTGCAAACTGTGAGAACTAATCTTTTACTCGGACAAGAAAATTGAACTGGAGAATTTCTACAAATTTCCTATGGATTTGGATTTCTGGACTCGGAAAATCTGTAGTCTATTTTGATAAAATTCAGCTATGACCTCTTTGACCGACAGAATCGAAATCAATCTAAGACCACCATAGTTTTATCATGCGTTCACCGTTATTTTATACGTGCATGTCAATACCAGTACAGAAAGCTGTATGTAAGACTGGAGTAATCGCTCAAGGGAAATCATTCCGATCGTCAGAAACAGCGTATTACTGTATTAGTTTTCACCGTTGCTTCTAATATTTTTGCTTTTTTACGAGCTTATGGAAAACGGCAACGTAAAAACACCGTTTTCACCAATCTGGACGATGCACCGCCACTGTTACATTTCTTAATACTACTAAATAAAAAAATATAGAGATATGTTCGAGTAGGATTATTCTGTAATTCCATTCTACAACTTCTTAATCGAAAGAACAAACACATCTACTTAAATATAGTACACATCGTGTAACACTCTGAACAAAAGAATATTTAAATGATCATCAATAACTAACAAAGAAAAAAATTTTTAATTGTTTAGTTATTATAATTACCTTATGTGTTGAAGCGAGTTGAGATGCAACAGATGAAAAAGTAGGTTTTGCTTTTTTACAATGTCCACACCATGGTGCATAGAACATAATTAATGCTTTACGAGATTGACCAATAATTGAATCAAATGTACTTGATTTAAGTAGATGAACATTTTCATAACCTGGTCCTGAATCTTTCCAAAATTCAATTGGATCAGCTGGTGGTGGTGGTGTAGGTTTTGGTTTATTTAATTGTTCTTCTGGATTAGTCATAAATTCAACGAAAGCTTCTTCCTTAATTAATAGAAATTAATTTTTTTGTTTTGTAAAGAATTTAATTTAAAATTTTCTTTTTACTGTTCTGTCACTTCCGTATTCTGCAATATATTTTCCATAATTAAAATATTTTATTGTTGGATAACCAGGTACTTCATATTCTTTACATATTGGTCGTTGTTTTGTACAATCAATAGCAGAAAACATAACCTAAATCAAACCAAAAACAAAACTAGAAAATTTTTTTTTTGATAGTAGAAATTAATTTACTTTTGGATTGTCTTTAAATTTTGCTGCAGCACTAGTATATAAAGGTTTGGCTTTTTTACAATGACCACACCCTAATAAAAATTACAAACATATATATATATATATATATTTATATTATTGTTTATTTTTGTTATTTACATGGTGCATAAAACATGACTAAAGCAGATTTCTTTTTCTTTAAAAGTGTTTTAAAATTTTCTTCATTTAAATGAACAACATCTGTTTCTTGTTCAGACCATTCTGGTTCAGGTGGTGGTGGTTCTTTTGGACTGAAGAGAAAAATTTTATTGTTTTTTTATTTTTCTTTTTTATTCAATAAAATAAAAAATAATTTTTCTTACTCTTTTAAAAATGCAACAATTTTGTCAGCTGTTCTTTCATTTGTCTCGAAAGCATATTTTCCATCTCTAGATATTAAATAACAAAAAAAAACAACAAATTGTTTACTGAAATAAAATAATTAATATAACAGAGAAGCCCAAAAATTTTTTGCACATTCACTAGCAACATGCATACGCTTACCTGAAAAATTTCACTGAAAGAATAATTATAAATATACAACACACATTTATTAGCAAATGACAACAAAAAAAGAAAAAAAAAAAAGAATTTAAGCACATGTTTGCTTTTAAACATACTTGTTGGAAATCCTTCGATTTTGTATTGTTTTGATAATTTTGGTGATTTAGTTGAATCGATAGCTGCGATTATAGCATTACTCTAAATATTAAGAATAAAAAAAAAGGTAATCATTAGAAATCTTGTGTGAAAAAAGTTTTTTTTTTTTTGTTTGTTTAACCTGTTGATCATGTAAATCAATTGATGCTTTAATTAACTCTGGTTTCAAACTTTTACAATGTCCACACCCTATAAGAGAAAAATTCATAGAAATATTAAAATGAATAGACCTTCATTTCGATTTAGTTGTTAATTAATTGTATCGATATGAAATATCATTAAACTCTGTTGGAAGTTTTTCATAATATCTGTTTTTTTTTAATGCTCATATATACTTACAGGTCTAGGACAGTTATCCTTGAACATATTCTATCTTAATTTTTCAACAGATAATGCACAATTATATTAATTCAAATAATAAACTTTATCACTTGATTTTCTCATTCATGATTCTTTGCAGTATGGAGTACTGCGTAGTGACACATTCAATAGCTCGGTATTTTCCCTACAACTATGACTAGCTCCAGCTCTGGAGAGAAGTTTGGTCTGACGTAGTTTTTGCGCTCATGCCTCATAAACATTAGCTAACTACAAGAGCAGGTGTATGTCACAACGTCGTCAGCATGCTATCGGACGAGCGATTCGAGACAAACAGCTGTTTGTGATTTGCTCAGGGTCATTTCACGGCTGATCATATCAAGGTTTGAACATAGTACCTTGTAGGTACGTGTCAAACTATGTAGTCGTTCAGTCATGTCAGTAGCTGAATATGAGTAAAGACAAAACTTATCCAGTCCCACTTCATGTCGAGCACTCAATCATTGAAGCCAAAAAAAAACCGAATCTTTCAACAAACGGCTACAAAATTTGATTAAAAATCTACCTATAGACACTAACGATCAGTTAAAATATATCGAGCTCTTCTTTTTTCGTACTTCTATTCGAATAGTTTTCTCGAGTGTTTTCTTAAACGAGAATCTACCCTAGCACGCAAGTGTCCAGCTTCTATACTTACATGGTGCGTAAAACATTACTAAAATAGGTGATTGAGCATTTTCAGCAATAAATGTATCGAATGTATCATCATTCAAATGAACAACATAATTAACATTTTCACTATCAGTTGGAAAGAATTCTGTTGCAGCTTCTTCGGCTGATGGTTCTTTTGGTGGTTGTGGACTAAGAATATAATTTGAATTATTTATTAATTACAATAAATAATTCATCTTACTCTTTAAGCCATTTTATAATATCATCTTTAGTATGACCACCTGTATAATGAAATTTTTCTTCACCTTTTCTAGAAAAACAAAAAATATTTCTTAAATGTTTAAATTTTATTTTCAATATTCATACTCAAAATAAATAAGAGTAGGAAATCCAGTTATATTGAATTGTCTACGCATTGGATAATTTTCAACTTTATCAACATTCATAACAGCTAATTGATATTGACCACGAACTTCAGTAGCAGCTTCAGCATACAAAGGTTTTAATTTTTTACAATATCCACACCATGGTGCATAGAAAAAAATTAATAATGGTAATGATTTTTTTAATACACGTTCAAAATCCTAAATTATTTATTTAGAAAAATTTAATTATTTTAATAAATTATATTTTTACTTTTGGATTATTTAAATGAAGAATATCACGAGTAAGTTCATCTTCATCCCATGGCATTTCACCTTTCGGATCAAGCATAAAAGTTATCATAGACTAAATTAATACATAAATATAATCATTATTAGATAAGTACTGTATTAATACCTTTGCTACATGTGCACGATCATATACTTTATGAAAATCTCCATCTCTAGAAAATACAAAAAAATTTAATTACAAAATTTAATCAATTAAGATAATAATGAAAGTATGAAAACAAAAAAGAAACCATGATTCACAACTTCCAAAGATTATTGTCCTAAAATTGTTTTTTTTTAAGATACTGGCAATTGTCTCTACTGTGTGAAATAATTTGATTGGATTGAAAGAATACTTCTGCATTTCAGTATGCGATGTTGCCTAGTGACAGATTCATTAGTCCGGTATTTTCTTTACAATTAATGTTAGCTGTAGTTCTAGAGGGAGGAGATTGTTGAGCTTATCACATATATTTCACAAAGTTGTGAACATATTATCAAACGAATGATTCGATATAAATGTCTGCTAGTGACTTGTCCACAATCATTCTATGGTTGGTAATACCGAGATTTGAACACAATACTTTGTTGATAGGTAACAATATAGTGTAGTCACTCAACCATGACATCATTGAAAAGAAGGCCAATTAAGCCTATTAATATGATGATAAAATCTTATTATCCTTTTCAATTGACTTATTATCATTTAAAAACATCGAAAATATATTTATATGCTTCTTTTTTATAATAAACAATCAAAATAGATTCTGATAAAAATATTTTGAAAAATTCATAATGTTTTAAAAGTCATAAAACAAAAATATATCGTAGCATAACCAACAAAAAAAAATTTGTAGAAGAGAGCAGCTAGAGCCGATCGGGTTAGTTCCGAATCCGAACTCAGTCGAGCTCAAATTTGAAAACCTTAGACTCGATACGGTCTAGTGATCTAAGCAATATGCAAGAGGCGCTAGTTACTCAAAATAAACAAACAAAAAAACAAGCATGTCATCTCTTCGAAGCGACTATTCAATTATATTATTATCATCTTTATATTTTAGAATTTTGTAAAAAAAGAAAAATGATTACTAACTTAAAATGTCGTAATTCATTATTATTTGTATCACATTTGAATTTTTTACAAAGTTTTTTTCCTTTTCTAGAAAAGATAATAGAAACAAAAATCATTTAAAATAAATTTTCTTTAATTTTTATATTTTTACTCGCAACTAATATAAACAAGTAAACCTAGACCTTTTATTTCTGGTTCAACTTGTTTAAATAATTGAAGAACTGGTTTTGCAGTTTTCTCTATATAATAGAAAATATAATCATTATATATTTAGCATTTGAAAAACAAAAAAACAAAAGAAAATCAATATTTAATTACCATTTGGTGAACAAAGTACAAGAACATTTTTATTTTGTTTTAATAGTCTTCTAAAATCTTTTTCTTCTATTGGACTTTCATATCCATATATTAAATAAATAACCTAAAGAATAAAATTTTCAATAATAAAAACAATACAAAAAACAAAAAATTTATCTTACAGAAAAAACGAGAATAAACGTCCTAATTCTAAGCATGACTTTGATGAATAAATTAGATGAGACATGAAAATAGAAAGCCAGCGCATCAATCTGTCCATAAAATAATCACCAATGAAATTATTTCAAATTCAGCGGCATCTTTATATATTATAAATTGATTAATGATTGGTTTATCTTGTTGGGAATTTTTTTTTCTTCTAATACTAGATTTGTTTTGTTACTACAACATCTTATTTCGTTTTTTTTTTATTCTTCTATTTACCAATTTCACATACCACAAAAAAAAACAAAAAATTGATTTGAAATTTTGTTTAAATAATGGCTAAAGATACAAGTTCACAAGAGTATCTTAATTTAAAAACTGAATTACGTTCATTATTAATTAGTTCACAACAAGGTTGTGATGAATATCAGTTAATGAGGGATTATAATGCATATAATGGACGAAAAATTCCCTTTCATGAAATGGGTTATGGAAATTTAATTGAGTTATTAACATCAATGCCTGATGTTGCACGTATGGATCAAACAAGAAGACCCATAATAATTCATGGTATTGCTGATCAAAGTACAGTTCATATTAAAAAATTTGTTATGGCTCAAAAAAGAAAAAAACCTTCACGAAATGGACGTGGTGGTATGAATAGAAGTAATTTTAACAATCGAATAAATGGACCATTAATGAGTTCAAGAAATCGACAGGTTTGTTTTTATTTGAATTTTTTTGCATAATGAATATGAGAATATAATATTGTTAAATTATAACATGTAGAAATCATTATATGAAAATCGTCGTAATTTTCTTCTAAGAGCATACACAACAAAATTTTCGGCTCTGCTGAGAAAAGATCGGATTTGATATTCTCCTCGTGGCAATGTCGAGCTATCCTTGATCTATGTGTCTAATCATTGTTGCGTATGACTGTAAATCAAAGTTTGATTTAAGTATTCATTAATCAAAAGTGTTTGACATAAGAGATAGAAATAATGATCTATTGTCGAATGAAAAGATGAAATAATGTTCTTTTCATATGAATTTACAATGAAAGTAATATCATAATTATTAAGATAAGTAGGAGAGATTATTGACATAGAAAAATAAACAAAAAAATGATGAATATCTTTAAAAATCAAATGAGAATATGTTTGTTTTTAATAGAAAATTAGAAAAGTCTATAAAAACTGAAATATACCAAAAAGATTAAGTCTCGATAGCTTTAATATTTGTTTTTACTCATCATATAGTTAAGAAAAATCGATTTTTATCATGAGAACTTTGTTTCTAGATAAAACAAATTTTCTACCTTAGAATAACCTCAGATTAGATTATTCGAAAAAAAAAAAACTGAAAAGATGTCACAACCGAAAATTTGTTTTAAGAATATCCGCCCTTTCATGGCCCGAATTTTTTTTTCGTGGCCATTATATAGTCTGAATTATTATCTATCTACTGAGTACATAAAAGAAATGCAAAAACATCTCTCGTTTCTCCAGCCTAGTACATCCAATCGAGCTGGAACGTTTTTTTCTGTTTAGAAAAAAAAAAACATACTTTCTAGCTTGATCGAACATAGGATTTTGGATAAATGGCGGAATCGGAGAGGCGTACTCTTAATTATTATTAATCTTCTATAGGTGATTTAGTAAAAATATGATTTGAACTCTTTTATGATTCCCTATAATTAGTAAGAGTAAGTATATCATGTGTTTTACATTGTAGGGATATAGTAATGGCATTCCATTTCAACCATACAGTCAAATCAAAAGTACCCAGAGAAATTGTTGGGATACAAATAATACTCAAAATTTGTCCATACCTCAACATAGCACTAAAATATCTTATTCTTCATTGTCTGTGATAAATAATTCCGTCCAAAATCAAAATTTTTCAAATGGTAATGTGTATATAAAATTAATGAATTATTTTTATTTTGTAAGTTTTTTTTGGTTTTTATTTTATTTTAGGAACTGGTGAATCATTCACTAAAATGACATCAACTAAAATAGTTGCATCATTTCCACCGAAACCTAGTCCAACATCATCACCAATATCAATATTAAATTCAATATCAGGATCTATTCGAGCAACACCAACAATAGATGATAATTTATCAACCATAGATGATGATATAAACGTTTCAGAAGATGATGAATTAGCTGCTTATGATGCACAACAAGCCGAAGAACATGGAGAGACAATAGTTTTTCTTCGAAAACGTATACGACAGGTAAATTTAAATTTAATTTTTTTTTTTGTTGTCTAAAAAAAAAATTTTTTTTTTCTTATTTTTAGTTGTTACTTAAATATCCATCAGGTGTATGGCTTTCAAGTGTTCATAAACTTTATCAGGTTATTTTTGTTTCTTCTGATCTTTATTTATATGAAAATAATAATTGTACGATTTCTTTTTTTTTTTGCTATAGAAAACTTTCAATGAAACCTTAAATCTTGAGGACTTTAAATTAAAAAATTTAATGGCGTTTTTTGATTGTGTATCTGATTTTGTTAATTCTGAACGTGATCGATTACCTGATTCAACTGATCGACTTTTCTTACTTAAATCAAAATTTATTGAGGCAACTAAACGAGAACAACAAACATGTAATTTTTAGTTTTTTTTTTTTTTTTGAATTCAATTTTCTATTAATTTAGTTGATCAAATGAAATCAACTATTGTCAATAATAATTCGAATACAATGAGTACAAATCAAAATTCATTTAGACATATAACAAATGGAATAAATCGACCATTAGTTGATTTATCATCATTTGTTTCATTTGATTTTCAATATGAACAAATGAAATATAATTCAAATGAATCATTCGATGGATTTTTAGGTGATATAGAAAATCCATGGAATATTCATATTGGAAATAAACAATTTATACCAAAACGTGATCATATGATGACTCAATTACAGTAAGTTTCTTTAAATTTCTATTGTAACATTTCGAATATAAAATAATTATACTAAATCTAATTCTAGCGAAACTAGAAAAACTATTGACAAAAAAAAAAAAAAAGAAAGTGATATCTCCAGAATAGAGTCTATCGGATATAGAATTTTTGAATCCAGGATTCGGTTGATCAGACTTTTTCGGAATTGGATAGTCGCCTCGAAGATATTGTATTCAGCGGCTAGGATGTGGATGAAGAAAAGAATAGAAACCATATACACACTTCCTTATATTTAAAAATAAAGAAAATCTTATTAGTTGAAATTTATCGATATTTTTCCTTTCGACCTTTCTCTATAGTCAATTGTTCAATATATTTTATTTTTTTAATCTAGAGATCATTATAATCAAATATCAAATGAATCAATATATGTAATCCCATTTGAACAAATACAAATAAATTTATCTTGTGTTTATTATCATGACAATGATACATATTATCGTTCATCAATAATACGAATAGATTCAATGATTAATACTGATATATTAATATTAAAAATTTATCTTGTTGATTATGGTATAATGATCTCTGATATACATTATCATATAAATTCAACAAATTTTAAATTTCTTCATAAAAATTTTTCATTATTACCAACAGAAATTTATGATTGTCGTTTAGCTAATATTCATTATCCACATACATCTATTCAATGGCATGATGATGCACGTCAATTTATTTATGATTTTATTCATGGAATAGATTTTTCTGTTCAAATAATAGGTTTTATGGATCTATTTTATTGTATTTATTTATGGATTGAACAAAAATCAATAAATCAATTACTTATTCAACATGGTTTTGCTATTGAATTTGATGATTCAAACTATTCAAATGTAAGAAAAAATTTTTTTTTTCAATAAGATTTATTTATTTATTTATTTTTTACTTATAGTTTCAACCAATTTCATCAAATTTGTATGTAGAAATAATTTTGAGTTTTTTTATTGAATTTAAATTTATTTAGACAAACAATACCAAGAATTCAATCAAATATAAATAATAATTATATTGATGAACGATTATTATTAAGACAACAAGATAATAATATTGAATTTAATATTGAAGAAAATAATTTAAAACATTTTATTATTTCAATTGATCATGCATATTATTTTGTTAAACATCCATTTACAAAAAGACCTTGTTTACCATGTTTTGAAGTAGCTCGATTATTGAATAAAGATGAAACATTTGTTTCACAATTGGTTAAAAAAAAAAACAAATTATATATTCTTCTTGACTAAATTGTTTTTCTTTTTTTTTTTTATTTCAATAGAATCTTATTCGAGAAACAGAAGTTTCTCTATCAGAAACACATAGAATATTATTTAATGATTTACGTTGTTTATCAGAATCAATTAAATGTCCACATATTCATCGTAATGATGATAAAGCTACAATTAAACTTTATGATCTTAGTTCAATAAAAGATTATTTATGTAAAATTAAATTTACAGAAGGTGATATTATTGATGCATTTACTCAAGAATATGATAATTATGAAAGAGCTGGATATTGGAATGAAAAGAAGGTTTGTTAAATTGAAAATTATTTTTATATGAATTTAAATCCAAATAATAGATTATGAGGATTAGTATTAACTTACAAGAGAAGTTGAGTACAATTGTTTGGAGTATTACTGCAGAGATACTATATTTGTATGATATTTTCGAATTGAAATTTTGCATAGAGTCAAATAATAATCTAAGGATCCGCACTCTTTTATTGTAGAAGATCAATTGAAATAACGATCCAAAGACTGAATATTTAGATCTTATGAAAAAAAAACACTCACAGAAAACAAAATAAACAGCATAGAATATGTTTACAAACAAAATGAAGGAATGTTTAAGACGAGAAATAAATAGGATCTAGAATGATTGTAATACAGTAAGCACAATAAATCCTGATCAGCATTGGATCGTTCTTCATGCAAAAGAGCAAAAAAGTTAACATAGGATTTTTTTATTCAGCCAAGGATATGTCAACATAGCGTAACACATCTCATAGTGCTTAGCCTTCTCATTCAAGAGCGTTCTAGATAACAAAAACAGCGAGATCACAACAGATTGGAGAGTCGCCTATCCGTAATATAGTGAAGAGATGTTCAGCTTTCCTTGATAATAAAAGAATGGATATCACAGCTTCCATGTATTAAGCTCGATCGACCACGGATTGGTACTTATGATCAGAATTTATTCAGCTTTATTTCTATCAGACAGAAAGATTCAAATTTAGGTACTTGCCACCTTGTAACGGGACTTCTGTAGATTAGAACCTGTCGGATTCAAATTTTTTCGAACCCTACTTTGGCATTCTCCATGAAATTTTCTAATCAACATTGGATACTCGTCCCGAAGATGTGGCATACTTTTTTTTCTGAATTTTTTGTGTTCAGTGACTAAGAACCCTTCGAATCTAAAATTTTCAGATCCGTCTAGGTTCGAGATCCTAACCCGATAGGTCTATAGATTCAACTAGAATTACATTCAGATTAAAACTTGAAGAGCAAAATAATAGAAATTTTATTTGTCGTGAATAAATAACATTTGTCATTATTCTTCAAAGGAATAAAATATTTCATAAATAAAAAAACAAACTTTTATTATTATTATTATTTAGAACCAGTATATAAACAATGATAATCTTCAAACTCATCAAGAAGATTTATATCAACGAAAGAATATGTTAAATTTTCGAAAGTACAAAAAAAAAAAAATAAATCTAAAAATTCTTTTTTTTTTTTTTTGTAATTAATAAAATTATTTCATATTTAGAGAACAATTGGTTTCATTATCTAAATCTTATCATGATTATTCATCTCAAAATGAAATACAAGATATTGAACAAAAATTAAAAACTACAAATGAAAAATTATATTCTATGGACAAAATATTTCCTTCAACAATAAATAATCATTTAATATATCAAACATCACCATTATTATCATCAAAAATAGAAATAAAATCATCAAATAAAAAAATGCGTGAAACACTTTATCGTATAGCACGTCCAATTGATCAACAATTTTCATTAGATATTTGTTTTAAACATCAATTTTTAACAAATGAAATATTTAATGATATTAATAATGATGATATTGAAGAACTTTTTCAAGATTTATATCGTATAATAAGAAATGTTATTGAATTTTTTACTGTTGAATCTGAAATACTCGATGAAAATAATCATAATTTAATAAATCAAGCACGAAATATTTCATTAAATTTAATTGAAATTAATATTCCATTAAAAAAACGTATTGAAACATATAATGATTGTTTACAAATTATAGAATATTTTCAACCAATTATAAGATATTGTCTACAACGAACTGATTTAATTGATATTATGTGACTTATTTTCAAATATTATTTGTTTCTTTTTTTTTGTTTTAGTTACCTTAACGAACTGTGATTATGTCTATTTTGAAATTGTTTAAACAAAAACAAAAAATGTATATAAATAGAAAGAAAAAAAAACAAACGATTTTTTGTTTTTTGTTTGTTCTTTGGAGATTTTTTCTTCTTCTTGTGTTCATTACTTTAATACAACTAACATATGTATGTAGAGCTTGTGTTTTTCTTTTGTTGTTTATATTTGAGTGAAGAGTGAATATTAAAAAAAAAAAAAAAAAAAAAAGAAGATTTATGAAAATAATTATTGTTGTCTCTCTCTTTCTTTTTTTCATGTTTGAATTTAACAAATATTTATTCAATATGTATTTAATAATTTTGTCGAGACAGTCTTATATCAATGAATGGGATCTAGATGACAAGGTTTCTTAGAATATTAAAATGGAAAAAAAAACCAAGAATGACAAAAGAGATGTATGCAATGATACAGATGACGCCGAGAATTAGTTCTGTAATTTTCAAGTTGGTTTATTATTTTATCTTGTCTTTTACCCACGTGAATAATAATCGATATTAACTTGAAGAGAGTCAAATTATGAATGTATTTGATGCGAATGAGATTCAATATTAAGTAATAGGACTAATAGACTGATAATCTGATATGTTTTTTTCATATATAGAAAACATAGCTATGCTGGTTGTAACATATGTGGAAAATTTGATATGAAGGAATTGTTTATTAAGTTTTCCAAGACAAGCATAAAAGAAAAGGTAACAAATCGCACAAATAGTAATAAGAATTTCTATGTATTGATATGATTTCTGAAATGAAAGATATCAAAGTTAATGGTAGAAATAGCACAATGAGCTGACAGAGATAGAACCGATCTGCGATTTTTCGGAACCGAACTGATTTCATCTCTGTGAACTAAAATAATAAGAAGAATGATGAATCATTCATTATTTATATTTGTTTAACATGTAAGAATCCACTAGGATATCTGAATATCTTTTCGTTTTTTTCTGTAATATTTGAAGTAGAGTCCTTCGCTGGAGTTACATGATTAAAACTGTCGAATATTTTTACTTTTGCATAATGAAAAGCTTATTCTTCATAAGTTAAATAATTAACAACAATATACTAGATTCATAAATAGATTTGGAGAAAAAAAACCATCAGAGAGCCGTTCACATTAACGAGTAGCACAAAGAGGCGTAAATATATTAGTCAAAAAAATTTTCAAGTCACAGCCGAGTTTCAGATTCAAAAAGTTTGACTCCGCAAGTATCTATTTAGAAGTTCTTCGTGGAATTGTTCTGAAATCATTGTTTTCTTTTTGAGAATGTAGCGGAAGAGAAAAATCTTCAGAAAATTGTACGAGAGAAGTACAGTAAATATTCCGTAGACTAATATAAAATACGTCAAATGAAAAATCTCTCGTTAACTATACTTATTTTGCAGGATTATTGATCATCAGAGTAAAGGTCTCTCTAATTTTTGTATTTTTTCTATTGAGGGTCCTATTTTTTTTTTCATTGTTACTATTCACTCATTATTTTTAATTCGTTTTTTTCTTACTTTAACATTCTTATTATTATAATCACTGAATTAATTGACAAATAAGTCAGGTTTTCATATCCAAAATATCTACAGTAGATCTTATGCACTATTATATATATTAATCAACACACAAACAATGATATTCATTAGTTTTCAACATTATAACTTGATTAATTTTGCAGAAAAAAAAAACTCTAGAGAGTCTGACGCCTGTTATTGTTGGTTGCTAAATGTTTGTAATGAAGACGAAGGAATTGGAAAACTCCGACTTCAAACTTACACTCACTATTTTCTTCGAAAATATATGTGAGTTCTAAAAAACTGTCATTAAAAAAATATCATAGCAATCTTATATCATCAATTGATCAATATCATATCCATGATTTTATCCATTCAATTTCAATAGATAGTAGCTTTATTAGGAAAAAATAATAAAGTAATTCAGTTAGTCAAATAGAAGACTGAAGTTAATAGACAAAATATTCTTATCTAATCTTGTACTTTTTTTTGTTTTTAGATAATTCTTCATTTAAAATCAACTGTCTTTTATAAAAATAGATTTTTGGTTTTTATCTAATATCAATAAAATATAATTTTTAAAATATTTATATTTTAGAATAAATTTAAAATGTCAGAAATAGATGTCGGTATACTTAAACAAGAAATTCTATCATTACTTGTCTCAGCTAAAAATGGACTCAGTGAATATGAATTACTTAATGATTATCGATTATTTAATTCAAATAAAGAACTTCCATATAGAGATTTAGGTTATTCATCATTAATAGCTTTACTTCGTTCATGGCCAGATGTTTGTCGTTTTCAACAACAAGGAAATAATATTATTAAAATTCTAGCTGTCGAAGAAGAAAGTACAAAACATATTTTGTCTATGGTCAAAGGACAACGTTCAAATAAATCTCGACGTGCTCGAGGTGGTCGTAATCGAGCACGAGGTGGAGAAGCATATCGAAATAATGGTCGTGATAATCGTGGTGCTCGATTCTTACAAAATACTTTTAATTCCAATAATAATCGATCAGGAGGTAATAACCGTGCTACAACCAATGGTCGTATGCCTTCTAATAATAATCGTTTCGAACGATCAACAGCATCATCTTATTCAACAATAGGACAATCGAATCAAAATTCTAGAAACAAACCAAATGTAAGAATTATCATTTATATTTCACAAAGATAGAATATACTAATTGATAAATGACAAGAATAAAAAGTTGTTAGCACAATCCTTGCGGAATTAAGATATGAAATACGATCTACCTGTTGTTACTAATCTTTTACTTAATTCTCTGAAAATGCAATAAGAAAGTAGTTTATATATTATAACAAGATGTTATTAACATATGGTCTTTGATCATATATTAACAACATCTGTGACGGAAATAGGGAACGTTGCTAAGGCATCTACCACACTCGGAAAAACAACAAATGGAAGTTTCGACAACTAATCGCATGTTTGACTGAACCGTGATTGCTATTTCATTTCCAACAAACTTCTATTTGCACACATGTGATTCAATTACATAGAGCACCCGACAAGGATGATGGTAGCATGTGAAAAATGAAGATTTACATCAGGAAATGGATTCGTAGATGATCTCACTAGTAAACAGTATTTTAATGTTGATATTTATCGAAATATTAAGAAAAAACAAAAACAATATTCATTATCGAATAGTGATAACTGAAGCAAAAAGAATCTTGAAAATAAGGAAAAATCATCAAAGGTTATGAGAAATTTTTTGAAGTAACTACTACTTACTCTCGTGCAAGGCTTCATGCTCAATTACAAGAGTTCACTAAATATTCGTATTAATATTCATATCTAATGTTTTTTATCATTGAATAGATTGTTAGTGATTTTTCTGAATTTCTCTGAGTAATTTCACCATAATACTAAGAAAATTCTTTTTTGCTGATTTTATTTTTCAGTACTGCGACTAATTGTCATAGGCCTTTCACGATCTGTGTGGAGAATCCGAAGTTTTACCCGTATACTTCAACACTCCTTTTAGAGATCATGTTTTACAAAACTATTTCGAAATCTATAATAACTATTATCTAGGTTCCGGCACTACCTCGATTTGCAAAGCAACAACAGCAGCAAATTCGTGCATATGTAACTAGTTCTAGTCAACCTCGAATGTCGTCTTATGAATTACGACAATCAACAAATTCGACTTTACTTGATGATCGTCGTGTAATAAATAATTCAACATCATTACAAATTACTGTTGCTAATAATACAAATAACAATCGTACAAATAATATAAATGATATATATAATGATTATCAATATTCATCAGATATTCCTGGTTGGTGAATTTTATTTTGAAATTATTTATATACATTGTAATGATTGTTTTTAGCATTTCAATTTGCTGATTATATAATAAATGAAGATGAAGAACAATATGATGAAGAAGATGATGATAAAGAAGAAGAAGTTATTAATAATCTTCGAACTGTAAGAAGAAATAAATGAAAAGGAAAATAATAAAATTTGTTTTTTTCTTTTTTTTTTTTTTTCAATAGCTTTTAACTGAATATTCACATGGTATTCGACTTTTGGCTTTAGATGAACTTTATCAAGTTAGCTATTTTTCTCTTTATTAATTTCAATATTTTTTCACTTTTATTTATTTAGAAAAAATTTGGCAAAAGTCTTTTAACTGAATTAAAAATTGCTAATATTCTATTACTTCAAGATTTTGTTGATGATTTTGCATCTATTTCACGTCATGGTGAAGAAAATGGTTCATGTGATCATATTATAACTCTTAAAGATCCTAAACAAGTTGCACAAGTAAATCAAAGTATTTAGAATAAAAAACAAAAAAAATTTAAAGTATTTATTTTTAAAGACACAAACTCAATTATTACAACAAATAACAGATTCTGGCATTGTTTCAAAAACATTTCATTATGCAACAAATCTTTTTTCATATATAAATGATCGACGTTTTCAAGGTTTTATATCTGATATTGATAAAAATGAACATTGTCTTCATGTACAACCAGTTCGTTATCAAGAACATATTGAAACATTAATGGAAGAACTTCAGTAAAAACAAAACAAAAAAAAAAATATCATTTTTTCTTTGTTTCTCATTGAAATCAACATACTTTTTTTTTTTTATTTAAGTTCATATTATTCAAGTCCAATATCAAATTCATTAATTATTAATAATATTGAAACAGGTCTATCATGTGTAACAACATATGATGGAATATATCATCGTGCATTTATTAAAGAAAGTGATTTATATAAATGTGTTATTGTTTATATTGATTATGGTACAACAAAAGAAGTTAATAAAGATGAACAACAATTTAAATATTTACTTAAACATTTTGCTGAATTACCATGTATGGCTATAGCATGTCGTTTAGATGATATAAGTTTTATACCAAATGATAATAATTTATTACCAGATACATATAATGAAATATATACATTATGTAAAGATGGACCATTTTTTATTGAACCAACTGGATATATAAATGGACTTTTAACAATTAGAATTCTTGATGCAGATGAACAATGTTTAAATGATATTGTCGTTCAATTAAAACTTGCAGTACGAAAATTTTCATAAATTTGTGAACTAAATATTTTCGAATTCAATGTAGAATGTATTTGAATATACTTCTAGGAAATATTAACGACAAAAAAAAACAACACTTTTTATTGCATTCTTAAGTTCAAATATGACAATATGATAGAGGAAAAAAAAAAACAAAAACTCTACCTTTTTGTAATTATTCTATTCTTCTAAAGATCTTAAAATCGATTACTTTTAAATTCATCAAGATAGGAGTTTATCACCACATCATGTCAATTCATAGAGTTTATTCTAACTTAGAACGAGATATGAAAATATGGATTTGGATGAAGAGAAGATCTCGAGAAATATTCACAGTCATACTCTCTTCTATCAGATTTTACATCGGTGAAGTAAAGAGTTTATTAAATTAAAATAAAAACAAAAGCAATGAGTAGATCTCAGAAACAGATAACAAAGTGGTAGGAAACATAGGTCTTCGAGTCACAGTGTCATATAACTAAAGATCGAGCTCCCAAACCTGACTGAGTCGGGATTTAGAAATTTTCTGTTAATCGGAACAGGAACTGATTTGATAAGTACTATTCTGAAAGTTAGAGTTAATTATAACTTAATTCTTATAAGATCATCATCAAGATTACCTGAAAATGTATGTTAGTCACCGAATATAATCGAAAAAATTATATTGCATCTGCAGAGCGACTACCACGTGCGGATTGAAAAATTTAATTGAGAGTACAGTTTGAACCCAAAAATGCTGAACCTGACGAGATCTACAGTACCGCTCCACCCTACCACCAGACTATGGCAGCTTTCTTCACATTGTGATGATACTCTCCTTTTTTATTTTCGAGCACAGCTAGATCTGTAAAAATGACTGATTGTAATTAGTTTTTTATATTTCGAAATAGTCTTGATGTATTTTATTTACTCTATTTGATGTCGTGGAAATGAAGTGTAATGATTATGATGTATATCTAGGACGATAACAGCCGTGTTGCATTGTATACGACCGTACTTGTTTGATGACAAGGGGAAGAGAGTGGGGTTGAGATGAATTTTTAGTGAAAACATTTCCTTTATTTAGTATTTACGGATCAAACAATATAGAATAAAAACGGGAGAAGAGCAGCTAGTCGAACGATTTTTGTTTAGGTATGTGTGACATTAATATAGAAAGATTCGTATTGTTCTATCATATTCTCAAATTTAGACTTAAGAATGAGAATTTCTTTCAACATTTTTTAGTTATACAAATTATTGTTTCAATTTCTAAAATTTGACTCAGATCTTAGCTTAATAAATATGTTAAAATATTTTTCTAGGTTAAAATATCCTCACTTCAAAATCAATCTCCAATAGATAATTATCAACAAGAACAGTAGGTTCTTCTTATTTGATATTTTCTGTTTAAGATTAAAATTTTTTTTTTTTTCTTATCTTTAAGACAAAATGTACGAAAACCTGTTGAATTAAAATTCGATTTTTTGAATGATGCTGCTCAATGTCCATTACCAGATTCAGAATCATCTACACCAGAAAGCAATACAGATAATTTGAATTTTAAATTACCAAAAAATAATTCTATTCAAATAACAAATAATTCTTCAAATGTTAAACATCAATGTAAATTGATTCAAATTAATGAAAACAATTCATTTTATCTTATTCGTTATAATAATAATAAACCATATATACCATGTTTCAGTTTAGCACGCTTATTACATCTGTCTGAATCAGATGTTTTATCTGAAACTGTAAAATAAAAATGATTATTAATTTGAATATTTATTTAAAAATTCTTTCTTTTTATTTTCTCTTTAAGTTATTATCACGTATTCGTTTACAAGATACATCTGAATATTCTTCAATATTTGAATATCTTAGACAAACAAATCCAAAAGATTGTCTTCATATTCAACAAAATTTGCTTTTTCTATTTGATCTAATATCAGCATTGAAATATATTGAACGACTTGGTCAGATAAATAATAATATTCTTATTGAAACATTGCGTCAACAAATCAATGCATCGAATGAACCAGAATTTTGGAATAATGCCTATGTATATATTTCTTTTTCTTTTTCATTAAATAAAATATATAGTTTATATTTTCAGGATTGTTATAAACCCTCAACTATTGTACCACCATTATTATCTGTTCAATCTTCTAATCAAACTGATGTTGAACGTTATAATGAATTATTAATTCGCCGGTATTTAAATAGAATTCATATTCATATTAATAAATCCAGTGGAAATTTTTGAGACATTAATTTTCTTAGAATTAAACAAAAAAAAAAGGATAAAGATGAAATATTGGATAATAAAGATCAGATGTTTTTTATGAATTTCTACCACATTGCTAGAGTTTCCACTATGGAAGATATGGAATAATACGGGATTGTATGATATCCACACTAGACGACATGTTCTCAGAATGTGTGTCGAAATCGCCTGACATTCTTGAGAAATCCTATTGTTGAGATTTTTGAAAAAATTTTGGTTTTTTTTGATAGCTGAATGATGCATTTTTGCGGATAGGGAAGTATAGTATCGGTTGTGTTAGGGATGCAACAGTGAACACATCATAAAACTCAAGTGTGAAAAAAGTTTGACAATAACGTATTTTTGACTTTTTTTTTTTAATGTTAAGCAATTAGCTCAAATCCAGATAGTGATTTTAATAACTAATGGAGTTTTCTATTTAAGGCGTTTTATACCAAGATTTCGTAGATCATGTGTAATGGTAAGGTTTCTGAAAAGCCAGATACGGTAGTTTTCGGGTTTCAAAAAGTTATCTTTTTAACAATACCATTTTAAAGAAAACAAAATAAGGAGTCACAGCAACTTCTACAATTTTCCCTTAGAAAGCTCAAAGAATAACAAAAACCGAAAGAAGGCTTTTTTAGTCGATTTTTTGATAAATTTTGTCTTTCTTACGGTTTTTATGATGCTTTTAACTTTATAAGGAAAGGTTGTAGAAAATGCGGTGACTCCTCATTTTGCTTTCTTTAAAATAGCATTGTTGAACAATAGATCCGACAAAGTCTTCCGAGATCTGAAAACTACTGTATCTCGCTTTTTTAGAAACTTTACCATCGTAGTACATCTATGAAATCATGGCATAGAACGGATTAGATAGAAAATTCGATTGGCTATCAAAATTACTATATGAATTTGAGCGATGCATTTCGACTTTTTTGGTCAGAGGAGATTTATTTAAAAACATGAACAGACCATAAGAACTAAACCTTCTTCGAACGAGAAAATTGAACTCAAGAATTTTGACAAACCTCCTATAGTTTCGGTCACTTAGACCTCAAAAACCTGTAATCTAGTTTTAGAAAACTCAGCTATTTTTTGGAATGGCCTCTTCGACCGAAAAAAAACGAAATCGATCCAAGACCATCAGAGTTTTATCATGCGTTCACCGTTAGTCTATACGTACATGTTTAGATCAGTGCAAAAAAAGCTGTACGTAAGACCGGGGCGTCCCTAGATGGTATGCTTTAAGTATGTGAACTAATTCCTTTGTTGGGATTGCATCGTATATCTTCATTAGCAAAAACTAGAACTGAGTTCTGGAAATTCATACAAGGCGTCATACGAGAATATTAATCTTTTTATTTTCTATGATTAAACTAAAACTAATCATTTGAAAAGTACCATCGAAAACCATTAAGATCGGATGTTTCTCACAGATTTCTTTTTTTTTTCTCATTAATAAAAAGTTTAAAATATATTACTTTTTTTTTTTTCATAATATAATTTAATTAACATTTTCATCTTGAAGTAGAAATATCTTATGCAATATGTTACGTACTGATCATGTAACTGAATGTGCCATTGAATTAACATCAATTGAAAATGAACTTGAACAATTAGTACAAAGAATGCGTCTTGGTGCAATATCTCAACAAAATAGTAATGTTTCATTAACACCATCTAGTCTCACAACATCGATACATAGTGGTATAGACTAAAAGAAATTGAATTTAAAATAAAAACATTCTTCTTTTAGATCAACAAAATTTATCTATGAATAAAACTGATAAATTAAAAGATTTAATGGAACGATGTAAAAAATTAATTAATATTATTCTTGTTCTTGATGATTTTGTTGCTATTGATGATAATATAACGAAATATATTGAAAGTAATTTATCATTTTTAAATTCTGGAAAAATTTCATCAAATGATAATCAATTATATAAACAATATTCTAATTTACTTGAAAATCTCACACATATTGTGAATGATCTTCGACAACAATTACCAGCTAGTGTGAATTTTTAATTATTGTCTAATACGAATCATTTCTGTCAATTACAAGAGAAAACCAGCATTTATCATTATCTTCTTCTTCTTCTTCTTCTTTTTTATTCAACAGAACAAATCCAATAACAATGATTGAATGAAAAAAAAAAAAAATAAAAGACTTTATGTCAATGAACATTGTTCGATATTCATTTTCTCGTTTGTTATTGTTCCTATTCATGTTCTAGTTCAATCTGAAAATCGTATAGCGATTTTTTTTTTTTGTTATTGTCTTTCCCGTTTCAAACTTTGTTGTAACTTTAAAATAGCATATAGTAAAAAAAAAACAATCATATGTAACAGAAAACAAAAATTAACAAAATTTAATGCTTGACACATTCCATAAGAGAGGTCCAGGAAGAACTACTGATAAATAAAATATTAATCTCTCTAGTATATCTATTTTATGGTCAGGTGCCATGTTCTTGATGCAGAGTGATTTTGATAACTTCAGTAAACATATAGTAAAAAAGAATGATTGAATCACATGAAACGCTTTGCTTTGTTTTTTTCTTTCATGACAGTATTAAGTGTGAAAAAAGCAGGAGTTCCCCGACTGAGGCCGTGTCCATCTCTAATAAACTCGTTCCATTGAAACACACAGGGAAAATGCCATTTCCAAATTCGTCCCCTTTAGATTTGTTCTTAAGTATTCAATTATCGGTTTCATTGTTAAAGTGGATGTGCGGGGATGAATGTGGGTGTATATAGAAGACTTATCATCCCATGCAGTGCCATACCCTGCAATATTTGAATTTCATCTATTATTAAGGAATCATTGGTTATTTTTTAATGTTATGTTTCTGTGTACTATTGCTCATATTTCTTTTAATAAAGTAAATATCAGATGATGATTTAATTAATAAAATATCTTATTAATATCTCTTCAGAAATTAGTTAGATACAAAAGTGAGAAGACGAATTTTCACTAATTAAGAATAGTTCCAGTCGAAGATAACGCCATTAAAGAAACAAGAAAGACTTATTTGAGATTAAATCAAGAAGTAAAATTAGATGATCATATAAGAACATTAGATTATCGACAAAGATGATTAGAAAGAAAAGAGAGAGGTAGTTACAGTTAAATACTATTACGAATATATTCTTCATGATCTTGAATATCAAACTTTTTCTTCCTATGTTCATATAATATGAAGATGACATTTTAAAATTACTATTAAAATCCTATTTGGTAACTTAAACAAAGCGTATCTATTGTAAAATTCGCATTATTTCACACGGGAATCTATTCTAGTTTGTCAACATTCATTTAAAGAATGGAAGAATTTTTAATAGAAAATTATATTTGAAAAAGGTAAACGAAAGACGAATGCAGTTTTTAGACGTAAAAAATTATTTTAACAATTCAGACTTGTTGGGGTGCCTGGATATGACGAGGAAAGATAATGATTAGAACTTCTTCGTCGAGTATTTCTTCATTATCTGATAAGTAAAACAGAAGAATAATCGAAAAAGAGATATCAAATGATTCATTACGACAGTTAATATCTAAAGAAAGGTGTTAGAAAATGCATTCTTTCTCGTAAATACATACCAAAAAAATCCAACTTAGTTTATATTTTTGAATTTTTATTGGGTAAATCTAACAGAAATTCTGACTCAATGCAAAATATCAAACTAAGTTACTGCCATTCTTCTTTTGCAATATAGACTTCAGTATTTTCATCCAATAGAAATATGCTTACATACTTATGTCTGTTCTTCGAAAGAGTACGCGATTGCTAACAAGCCATACATTCACTTATTATTCATTTCTTGTGATACTCCTACTCTTATTGATAGATCAATGCTTCCTTTCTTATCTTACTAATTTCGCTTCACTGAGCACACTCCACTTTTTAAAGAAAAGCGAATATACATCTATTATATAAAATTTACTTTATCTATCACAATACCTATAACTAAGTAAAATTCTAATGTTAGACTAGGTATTCACTACAGATTTTCTAGAAAAATATTTCTTCGTAAAGGCTTGTTGTTGACTAAGACTATATTCTCAATTATACTGAAGAGAACTTTGTCACATAGGTCATAAATTTTGTTTGACGTGAATGTTATTTTTTCACCGAGAAAAGTAAAAATAAATAAATAACGATAAAAGCAAAGAAAAATAAGAGTATTGACACCCTAGAGTCTATTTAAAAAAATAATATTCGACTAATGAATAATTAACTACAACTACAAAAATCATAAACCGTGACAAGTCAAAATATAACTACCAAACATACTCAAACCTTTTTCTATTTTATTTACATCATAAGGCTGTGATCGACTATTTATTTTTCGATTTTTAAAAAATCATATTCTACGAATATTAAAAATATAAACATCATAATAAAATTTTTATTTCTCAATGAGTATTCGCAATTGATATTATTTTCTTTCTGTAATAAAAGAAACAATACTTTTATGTATTAATTTCTTAAACCATAGAAATTTTGATACCTACATTCGTCTTTAAATTCTGACGCAAAAAAAAAGCATGCTTAAGAAAAAAAACACCTTTCTTTAACATCACATGCAACTTAATCTTGAATGTTTATATGAAGAATTTGATTCAATTTATCCCATGTATATAGACACATGTCGATTTGATACTGTAGTATTTCGTAGAAAAATATTTACTTAAAACAAAAACAAAAAAAAGATCTTATTCGAATACTTAAAACACTTTGAAGAAACAACATGATCATAATTTTGCAAACGTCAGATAGTTGTCGTATTTTCAGTTTGCAAATTTTCTTTTGTTGTTGTTTTTGTTAATTCGTTCTTATCTTATATGGAGGTCCTTTTTTTAATGTCAATTGTAAAAATGTGTGTACAGATTGATATAAAAAAGAAAAAGAATAAATCAGAGAAATTCGTCGAAACATTATAATAAAAAATAAAAGAAAAAAATATTTTGTATGTTTCTATTAGAGTTTCTCTTCAATGAATTAAACAGCATACTTTTGACTTGATGATTTTCAAATTAAATATGAAAGATAATATTAATTACTAGCAAGAGTATCCTGAGATCATCAGGATTGGAAGGAAGTCGATTGAAAGTTGATCAGTATGTATGTCCCATATATTCTATAATTACTTATCTTTTTTTGTTTTTAATAGTTTGTTCTCATCTTGAATTAATCTTGTTTGTTTTATATATTTCATAGACTGGGTCATTGCTATTAAAAATCATGTCCTTACTTTCTAAATTTTTTTTTTCGTTTACTGTCGCGATACGTTATGTGACCCGTCAACTATAATCAACATGACTCATGAAAATGTCGTCAAAAAAATTTTGGTTTTTTCCAACTTAAATGAAAAAAATACATTATCTTGATATGCAAACAGAACATGAAAAAAAAAACAACACATTTAACTTTCTTCAAAAATATTTCACTGTATTAGTTGGAAATTTCATTTAAATAAAAACAGGTTCGTTTAAAATCAGTCTAAATTTATCCTTGGAAAATTCCTTGATTTTGTATCTTTTAAATCAAATATATATATATATATATACAAAAGAAAATTTTCAAAATATAATAAGATATTTGCATTTTATATGAAATGCATTTCTTCTTTATAGAAGTTGACTATTGTTTTTTTTTGAAAATATTTTGAAGTCACTACACAACAACAGTATGTACTTAATTTTCGCCGACAATCGATCTCTAAGAAAAATCCAACAAAACACTCGTGTTTTTTTTTTCTTCCAACTAAAAAAAAAAAGGAGTATATAAAGAATTGTTTGCTTCATCTACATCGTCTGCATTATTTTATTCATTCTTTTTATTATTCTTTTTTGATTTTTAAAAGTAATATATGACATATAGTAAAAAAAAAACACTACTTGAAATTTTCCGTGAATTTTTTCTATTATAGATTAATTATGTCTACGACAACTGTTTGTTCTTTTTGTGAAGAACGACCTTATGATTTAATATGTACATGTGGTGATAAATTTGATTTTGATTGTATTCATCAACATATAGAATATCTTGGTACTGAAATTGACCATAATTCTCAAGTAACTTCTGATAAATTATATCATCTTAACGCTTTACAAGAGAGCGCGAATGGAAATGAAAATGTTAATACTGCTCAAACAATTATAGATAATTGGGTTTGTATTAATTTTATATTTGAAATTTTTCTACTTTTCTAAAATTCATAATGAAATTTGGGTATTAAATCTTGAATTCGAAAAACAAAAAAACGTTTTTCATACCTTATTCAAAACATTGAATTTACATTTCTTTTTTACTCAGTATAATATTTGTATTCTCAAAACAAAACAAATAAAACGAAGCATGCAAGGAAGAATGTAAAGTTTAGGTCATGTATATTTTTGATCATCAAAACAAAAACAAAACAATTCGTCTAATCATCTACTTTATTATTAGACAATAACAAATAATATAAGAAATAAATATCATACATTTACAAAAATAAATAAGATGAAAAAAAAAAGCTATATCAAAATTGTAGAAACAGAGAGGGATGTGGATAGATTAAGAGAAGATCCACACTCTTCTTTATAAATATTCTTAATTAATTTGATCACTTTGAGTAGATGGGATTATTGTTATTATTATTTAACTTTATGTTATCGATCAATCTAGCTTTTGAGATTAGTACATTATTTGCCATAAATGCACTATCTATTACTCATTTTGTATGAATGCGTTTAATGATCGAAAGTATCTTTTTTGTGTTTTTGGTGATCAAAAGATAGTTTTCTCTCAAGTTTATCTAATATTAAAGAAAGAAAGAAAGAAAGAGAATATCTATTTTCTATTGAATTATTTTTATAGAAACGTAAACGTATGCAAGATATCGATGATATAGCAGAAAAAGCCTTAAACGAAGTTGAACAACGAAAAAATACTCTCAAAGATGTTCCATTAATTCAAGAAAATTTCAGTAAAATATGTTCTTCATTACATCAGCCAGCTCATAGTAATTTAAATGCCCTTATTGACCTTCAACATCAAATTCAACATATGATTGAAAATTATGAAAACTTACCAACACTTATTCAAGATGATACTAGTTTAGATACATCACTTCAAATAAAATTAAATCCATCAATATCACATACAAATAATCAAGAATTAAGAACAATTGATATTGAACCACAACAATTTGTACCAAATGATCCAATAATATCTGATACAAATAGATTAAGATCACCAGAACTAACAAATCAATTAACAAATGGAACTCATACAGTTGAATTAACAAATGGAACTCATACATATGAATTACCAAATGAAGTTTATACAAATGGATTACCAAATGATGTTCATACAAATGAATTACCAAATGATGTTCATACAAATGAATTACCAAATGAAGTTTATATAAATGAATTACGAGATGAAGTTCATACAAATGAATTACCAAATGAAATTCATACAAAGGAATTAACAAGTGTAACTTATACAAATGATTCAATAAATGATAATACAAATCATGATGAATTTGATGCTGGTCAAACACGTCAAATTCAACGTATTAATCCAATATTAATATCTGTAAATAATGATCGATATGTTGGTGCAATTTGTTGTCATAATAATCAATTAATTTATAATGATTATGATCGAATAACTCGAAGTTCTCGTTTAACTTTTATACCTGATATAAATGATCTGACAACAAAACAATTTATTAATTGGTATCAACCTGATGCATCATTTGGTTCTAGTGATAATGAATGGATTCAAGATATTACATATTCAAATAAACTTTCAGCTTATTTAATACTTAATCGTGCACGTTTACGTCTATTAAAAGATAATACAAATGATCTTATTGAATTTCAAACATTTTTTAATCGTACTATGAAACGATTATCATGTAGTGACACTCATATTTATTTAGTTGTTGCTCCTAGTACAATAACTTATTATGGTGATGAAATTATTCTTATGAATTATAATAAAGAAGAACAAATATGTAAAACATTTCGTGATATATTACCATCTCGAATGAATCGAGGAGCTGGATCATTAGTCGGAGAAATAAGTGATTTAACTGTTATTTCAAATGAACAAATAGCAATTGGTTATCGTTTTGAACGTCGTCGTGAAGTTGGTATTTGTTTATTGAAAGTTTTAAATGATGGTAGGGAATGGTCATGTTTTAAACAATTATTACTTGATGATTGTTGGCATAATGAATTACCATATACACCAAGAGTAGATTGGTGTGCAAAATTAAATGCTATTATTCTTATTGAACATATGACAGGTCATTTAATAATGATTGATAAAGATGGTCAAGTGACTGGTGAATGTCGTTTTATGCATGTAGAAAATCATCGTGAATCACCAATTAATTTATCTGTAACAAATAATTTACTTTGTGCACGATTTGAATCATCAATTGCTATTCATAAAATTATTTCATAAAGGATTTTTGTTTTTTTTTTTTTTTCGTATTTTTTGTGACAAAATTTTTCATTTAAAAAATACATTCATATATGTCGACAGAGAAATCATAATGTAGCTCTAACATAGTTGTATAATATTGATTTTGTTTTATTTTTTTAATTTAATAAAATTTCTATGTAAATGATCGACAACATATTCTTTTTATTAATCAACTAAGAATTAAAGCTTGTCAATGCAATCTCTTTGGAGTTAAAATATGGAACTTACATGTCTTATTTAGTCTCATTTTGCTAATACAAAATATGTCAAATGAAAAATTTCTAGTAGATTATAATTGTTTTCTAAGGATCATCAATCATCAGAGAAACGATCTATGTCTTATTTACAGAATGGATCATATATAACACTACGATAAAGAATTGAAATATCTTCGTTTCAATTTATTTGAATAGACCGATTTTTGCCTACACTAACAAAATCTCACCTATAGTCAACTAAGAAAAAATACATATGCAATGTTTCATGGATCATTTTTAATCGTCATTATCTAACGAGGGAACTATCCAAATTCATACCCACCGTTTGAGCTTATATTGAGTTCACAAAGAAGTTTTCGTAAGGACATTCTTGAACATCAATTTTTATCTACGCAAAAACCAAAAAATACACTATTTAGAACATTTATAAATGTATTCCAACTATTCCAATTTCAAGAAAAGCTTTAAAATGTTCTAGAGCAATATAAGCCCTTTCTTTCTTATTGCCGTTCAGCGTCTTTTTCAATATCTAACTTGAAAAGGAGTCTCAAACCTGTTATTCTCAGTTGTTAAGGAAGCGCAACCAATGACCAGTGGCTTCTCTCGTTCTCCATAAAATTTCAAGTTGAAACTTACACTCATTATACTTTTCTTCGAAAAACATAATGTGAGTTTCCCAAAAAGGAAACAGTTCAATATCTTCCATTCACCATACGCAGAAGTTATAAGATAAATCAATTTTTTTTCATTAGAAATATAAAATATTCAAATAAAAATACTTTTTAAAGAAGAAAAAAAGGTGATACGTAGAAGGTAAGAAATGATCTTAATAAAAATAACATAATGTAGATAGTTTATTATTACAACTACAAAAACAAATAATAAAATTAATGAAATTATCATAGAAAAGTAATTCCAAAAAAAAAAACCAAAAATTTTCTTTTTAATCTTTACGTAATTTAGCAAGATCTTCAATATGTTGAATAATCAATGCTGTCCAACCTGTTTGATGACTAGCACCTATTCCACGTCCTGTATCACCATGAAAATATTCATAAAAAAGAACAAGATCATGAAAATATGGATCTTTTACATAAATTATTTCATCACCATTCAATGGTCGTTTTCCATTTTCATCAAGTAAAAAAATTTTTACTAAACGTCTTGAAATTTCTTGTGATACTTCATGTAAATTCATCATTTTTCCACTTCGTGTTGGACATTCTATTTTCCAATTATCACCATATGCATAATAATAACGTTGAAGTGCTTCAATAATTAAATAATTAATACATAACCATATTGGTCCACGCCAATTTGAATTTCCACCAAACATATTCGTTGTTGATTCACCTGGTGAATAACTTACACATTGTTCATGTTCACTACCTGGATCAAATATATATGGATGTTTTTCATGATATTTTGATAATGAACGTATACCATATTCAGAAAGAAATTCATCTTCATCAAGTATATATGTTAACATACGACGAAGACGAATTTCTGATGGAATTGAAAGTACAATAGAATTATTATCATTTGATTTACATTGAATTATATGTTGTCGAAGATGAGTTTTATATTGTAAAAACCAATTTAATCGTTTTTGAAAACCTTTTAAATGATGTATTTTTTTCATTTCAATAACAGATATAGCAATTAAAGGTATAACACCAACTAATGAACGTGCTATTAAAAATATTAATATGAAAGAAAAATCAAAATAAATTTTAAATAATTTTCTTACTCTTTAATTTTGTAATTTTATCTGTTTTACCACATTTAACTTGATCATAATAAAATCCATCATCATCATCCCATAAACCTGTTCCACCATGAACATTCATTGCATCAACAATTTGAACAAAATGTTCAAAAAATTTTGATGCCATATCTTCATATGCTTCAATAACAGGTTGATTATTAATACCACTAGCTAATTCAATTGATATAGTAAACATTATTAATGAATAAAAACACATCCATGCTGTAGCATCAGATTGATGCATTGTACCACCATCAGGTAATTCAACTGAACGATCAAATACACCAATATTATCAAGACCAAGAAAACCACCAGAAAATAAATTTAAATTTTTTGGATCTTTACGATTAACCCACCAAGTAAAATTGATTATTAATTTAACAAATACACTTTCAAGAAATTTTCGATCATGTTCTTCATTTTTATTTGTAGATATTTTATATATTCGCCATGCTGCCCAAGCACTAACAGGTGGATTAACATCACAAAAATTAAATTCATATGCTGGAATTTGGCCATTTGGATGCATATACCATTCACGTAAAAGTAATCTTATTTGATCTTTAGCAAAACGTGGATCAATACGTGCAAATGGTATAACATGAAATGCTAAATCCCAACTAGCAAACCATGGATATTCCCATTTATCAGGCATTGATAAAACATCTCGACAATATCTAAAAAAAAGCAAAAATAAATGAAATAAATTCTTCGTTTTCTAAAGATCTTCTATTATGTTGCATTTATTTTCACAACTTTTTTTTTTTTATTAATAAAAGTTTTTCAAAATAAAATTCAAACCGATTTCTAAGTGACCGAACAACTCACCATGAGTGAGGATCTTTTGTATATTCTCACCAACTCATTTGCAATGCTCCTTCAGAATATTTTAACACTAACATGTCATGCAATGAATTCTCCTAGCACTGATTTTTTGGGGTTGTGAGAACGTAGTAATATTCTTGACTTCTGTCTTTGAAGATTTTTTTTTAGCTCAAAATTCGGAAAATTAGACAAATTTTGATATAAATATATGAATTAAAGTTCTCTTCTGGAAGAGAAAATTTTCAACTTACAAATGCAACCAATCTTTATTTCGAGCATTTCTTTTTCGTGTTTCTGATGGATGACTTATGTCAGGATCACCTTCAATCCAATCTTCAATAATATAATGATAAAATTGTTTTGTATGTAAAAGACCAGCATAAGCTTGTCGAACAATATTTTTTTCATCTTGATTTAATTTTGAATTAATTATTAATGAATAAAATTCTTCTGTTTCATTAATACGTTTTTCAAATATTTGATCAATATCATTAAAATTAAGTTTATTTAAAATTTGTTCATTATCTAATAATTGATATAAACGAAGATGAATTTTTATTGATGATTTTGCTTTTATATTAAAATAATAATATAAACCAACTTTTGTTCCATGTTGTTTTGAATTAACAAGATTTTTTTCTTTATTTATTATATATTCATGAAATGCATCTTTAACATATGGTGAATAATTATCTATATTATATAAACGTTTAAAATTTGTTTCATTTTCTGTAAAAAGTATTTCAGGCATTTGACCATATTCATCAGGATTAATATCGAATAGAAATGGTTCAAGTGTATCATGTTTTGTACGTAGAAAATTTTCTCCTTGTTTTTGTTCAATTTTAGGACGCATTGTACAACCTTCATGTTTACAACCCCATGACCATGTATTACGAAAAAATAATGTTGGAATTATATGTAGAGGTGCATCATTTAATGAACGATTTTCAATTGTAATACGTATAAGAATATCATTCGGAGAATTTTTAGCATATTCAGTAAATATATCAAAATATTCATTATTATCAAAAATTTTTGTATCAAGAAGTTCATATTCAGATTCATGTTTTGAACGATGACGATTTTCTTCAATTAATTGTTTATATGGATATTCATTTTGAGGATATTTATAAAGACTTTTAAAATAAGAATGTGTTGGAGTTGAATCAAGATAATAATAAAGTTCTTTTACATCTTCTCCATGATTTCCTTCTGAAAATTTAAAAAAAAAAAAATTTGTATTATTTTTTACTGTTCAATGACTTTTTTTGTGAAATATGATCGAAAAGGAGCTTAGACCCATATATCAATAACATCTTGTTATAATATATGAACTGCTTCCTTATTGGATTTCTTGAAGGCTAAGTAAAAGAATGGTGCATAAAACGATCTCACTGTGATTAGCAAGAGCAACTACATCATGTTTTACATTCCTGCAGGGATTGTGGTAATAGGTTTTTTTTTTCTTAAGTATAATAACATACCAGGTCCAGTTAATCCAAATAGACGTTCTTTAAGTATAGGATCTTTTTCATTCCATAATGATAATGCAAAACATAAACGACATTCACGATCTGTAAAACCTAAAAGACCATCTTCACCCCAACGATAAGCACGTGATCGTGACTGATCATGAGAAAAATAGTTCCAACAATCACCATCTTCAGAATAATCCTATATTGGTAAAAATTTGTATAAATATAAATGAGAAGATATTTTGATTTACTTCACGAACAGTACCCCATTGTCGTTCAGCTAAATATGGACCCCAACGTTTCCAATTAGCTTTACGAGCTTCATCTTCACATAAACGTTCATATTCAGCATTCGATGATGTCGCCATTTTGAAAATACTCTTCAATGATCAATAATATTATCGAAAATAAGATGATGATTACACCTTTCATAAAGCCAAAATAGTCATATCATCATGATAGAGCTAAATATGTTTATATAGCACAAAAATGTGGCTGGATAAAGATGAGAACGAAAAAAAAGGTATTATACCTAGACAATCCAATGCTTGTGATACATTAGTTTCTGACGTATTATTATTTTATGTAGGATAACACTGGATGTCTAATAAAAAACATTGTCAAAAGAGATCGCTGTAACTTTTGTTGTCTTTTTCTTCATTGTTCCTCAGTCGGAACTAATGAAAAAATAAACAAAGATATTTTTATCTTGAAAGATTTGTTCAACTAATAATGTTAAACAAACTAGATGTATCACTTAAAGTAACTTCAGTTCTTTTTTAAAAAAAGTATAGCTTATAAAATTGATTGATTCATATTATTGTATGAAGTCAAATTAGTATAAAAGAGTCTGGCAATATATGACAACATTGATTAGAATGGTTAGAACAATGTAAGGATTGGGAAAAACAAAGAACAAACTAAACAATGAATAATATTGAAAATCAAGCAAGAGAAAAATAATACGACCTCATGACTGCGAAATTTCGATTAATATCAATCAAAACATCAGTACAAATATATAGTAACGAGGAGATCATATTGAATGGTCACTTTTTGTAAGTCATCTTTTCATTATCTAATACGTTTCATGTAAAAGCAAAATATATCATAGGATACACCCAACAAAAGTTTTACAATTTGCAAAGAAAAGTTTATTTTATACGCATGTACCTTTTGTTTTATAAAAAAAATGACGAAATTCTTTTTCGATCAATTTCTGACGCTTAGAACAAGATCATTTTTTTTTAATCGACAATCAATTTGCTCTTTTATCTCATCGATCGAAGAAAATTCTATTCATTAGGATGTGTTTATGCTACTAGTCGACAGGCAGCATGTGGACGAGAAGACATAAATTAAAAGGCTAAGCATCCAAAAAGAATTATGGCGTTATTAGATACTTCTAAAAATCGTCTCACGTTTTCAATTATATTCGAAATTAATTGAAGTTGTTCTTTGACATGCGCAATTTGAAGGTGAATGGCTGCTGGTCGGCAATGTTCCATTTATCAATAAAGCAATGCAATGGCACATACATATAAGGTAACATTGACATGGTACACAGAGTGTTTTTTGTATTTCACAGACAAACACAGATGACCAACAAATAAATAGGACGCTATCATCAATAATATGTAATAGGATAAAGTTATAAATTATGAGTCTTTAATAGGTGCAATAACAAAAGAAATCTACTGCATAACAAAAAATAAACATGTTCGCAGCGTTGAAAATTGATCGAACTGGATTTTGTCTTCTTTAAAAAACAAAAAGGTATACATATAAAAGTAGCTTTTCTTTGTAAATTGTAGAACTTTTTTCGACGCAATTTGTGGTATATTTTGTTCTTTTGAAACATGATCTAAAATGGGTATTGAAGTATAGGAATAAAAATTTCTACCCTCTCCCTTCTCCGTACGGGCCATGACAAATGCTTGCCAGAGGTCAACACAGATTTTATATCAGTAATATCTCGTTATAATATATGACCTACTTTCATATTGCATTTCTGAAGAATTAAATTAAAACATAGTGAAGAAATGTGTCCCAAAATAGATAAAATAAAAACAATCTCTCTGTGATTGGCAACAGCAATGACATTGTACTTCACATTTTAATCCCTCAGGGATTATATTCACAGTTTTTATTAATTGACTCAGGAGTGGGTGTGGGTAGCAATGTGGATGTGGTTTGTGCGTATGGTGTATTGGCGTACGTGTGCGTGCGTGAGATAGGATGGGTGGATTTGAGTGAAGGTCTCAAGGAGACTCACACCCGAATCCACACCACGCTTAGAGCTACACCCCATACGCACCCACAGTCATAACCACAAAGACAACCACATCCATTCATATTCTACGCCAACACAGCCTCAGCAATATTTTACTTTCAGGTATCTTAGGATTCCGTCTTACCTTTGTCGTATTTGTTCGCCTCCATTTACTCCACAAAAATGCTTGCACTTTGTTTCTCTTTCCTTATCAAACATTTTTTGTGCACGTCTATACTTGCTAGAAGTATTACTTTATCTTTTTCCAGCATCTATACGGGCATCCTACTATCTTCGTCGAAAATCTTGCTTCCCATCTATAATATTTATAAGATAAAAATCTCTTTTTGCATTCACTCGAAAGTAAAACAGAGCCATAAGATAGAGTTTCACACTTGTGCACCGAGAGGTAGGCGTTCATTTCTAATTATTTCAGACGCAGGAGTTTGTCTTTTTTCTGTGGCATCGTACTCTGACGTCTTCATCGCATTCGTTTGACTTCTGACAAGAAAACTATCGGAACTAATACCGACCGTTTGAGCGCATATTGTGTTGACACGGACGTCTTGTTGAGACTAGCAAAGGCCTGAAAGAGTTCGTTTTGATGAGTCTTTGAAGTTGAGTTACGATCATTTCATTGAACTTTTGATCTAGTTTTAAGTATATAGCGTGTGGCTGTAGGTAGGAGTGTGATTATGTGGTCACTGTTTTGGCTACGGGTGCATTCGATATCCACATCCAGTTTCTATTCACTGTACCACATGTGCACTAACATCCAAACGCAGAATCGCTCAATAAAGCTCATTAGTATATAGATCCACTAAAAATTTCAGTTCGATTCGACGAGAAACTAAGAAAGTTCTTCATTATATCAATCGTGTCTTATGTGAGCTGTCTCTTAAAATGATTGCACTGAAGTCGCAATCAAAGAAAATAAGAATGATTTTTCTCAAAATCTATCTTAAGAAGATATGAATTCAAAATATTACATGGAACCAGGATTTCGTGAGAAAATTCATTTAAGGCGAACTCTATGATATAGCTTTCGTAGACGAAGCATATTTTCTATCGAAAACTGAGAAAATATTGTTTAATTATCCCTATTAGATGGAGAGAATAAGATCTATCTCAAAGTAGACTTCTACGACTGGATTCGACTCGCAAGTGGTACAGATTGAATTTTGAATAATTTCGACTTTTTTTGGGCTGATTTCTCCGAACTTGATCCACTGCTCTCTATGTACTTTTTTTTATGACTGATGTAAAAATCAATGTGTCATAAAGCTATCGGTTCACATTTTATATATAAATACCTTAAAGATGGATCAAACGACTCGGAAACAATTACATAGCTTACCATTATTCTATAAAATAGCACAAATCCACTAGAGCCTAGTGAGATTGTCGTACTTTGGGTGTGAATGTGAAAGTGTTGCTTTGAATTTTCTGTTCAATCACGTCCATTCCATACTCACACTCATACCCACACCCACACCCATACCCGCTTAATATAGCGCACAACATAAGTTGAAACTAGAAGCACTAGCTATCTTTCATCTTGATAACATAAAGAGTCGTCCTCCTTCTCTTCCTCTGTATTCTTAACTTCCCAACTGAGATCTTATAAAGATTGCCGAGCCTTCCCTAGACTCAAAACGTTGTGCCACCTACGATATTTGGTGAATGAAAAGATGATTTGTGAAAGGTAACCATTCGTTATGATCCATTCATCGTATCGATTAGTATAGAAAAGTATACATGCTTTCAATAATCTTCATATAAAAATAACAACTTAGTTTAATATATCAAATATTTTGTTAAGATCTGTATTTTTATTTGTAATTCAAATTCAATAGTTTATGATAAAATAATAATGAACATCTATGAAATATATTTTTCTTTTATTCTTCGTTCGATCGGATGAACCAAATCGATAGATTTATTTTTCTATATTCTAATAATATTAACGTAAGAATAATGTACACGAACTGAATCACGACAAACAGAGTGTACTCGAACATATATTATATAATCTATATAAGCACTTGACTTTAACTAATGGATTTTTTTTTTCTTATGTTATCCATTAATTAAGAAAAGAGAAATATACTTTTGTTTAATATGAACATAAAATATAAACGAATAGAATATTGAAAATAAAGATACAGACTGATTTGTTTATTATACACGAAATCGTACTTGCAAAAAACGACCTTTATATGGCATATTATGTAATGCTTTAATGGATGTTAATGCATCATTCATATGTCGAAATACAACAAAACCATAACCTAAAATTAAATATTTAAATTTATATTTTGAAACAAAAAGTTAACAAAATAAAAAACCTTTTCCAACTGTTGTTCGTTTATTTTTAATAACATCTGTACGAATTATAGGTCCAAAACCTTGAAATATATTTAATACTTCTTCTTGTGTTGTTTCTGGTCCAATACCATAAATAAAAACAACAAAACCACCAGTTGATATATCAATTATATTCGATGAAATTAATGATGAATTATTTGAATCTACACTTGAATGTTGACCTGTACCATTATTTAATGATTCACTTGATGTTAATGAAGAATTTGATCTAAATAATTTGACTTGATATTATTTTTGTTTTTCAAAAACAAAAAAATAAAACCTATTAAACTTACGCTCCATTTGTCGTTGCTAATGTATCAAGTATTTGATCTGTATTTTTATTTTGTGTTGTTGTTGTTATACCATTATTCGGATATACAACAGGCATTGACATTGTTGATCCACATATATTTGACCAAAAAGGCATCATTAATAAAGTATTCATAAGTAAATTCATATCTTGTCCTTGTTGTTGAGTATTATTTGAATTATTTCCATTAACAATTAAATTTAATTGTGCCATTTGTGCATTAAGAATATCCGATGGATCACGAGTATTTGTTAAATTTGATAATGATGAAATATTATTATCAATTTGTGGTAAATAACGTGCCATTAATTGACGTCGACGTTTATCATCATCAGCAAATTTAACAAGTAATGGACGTTGATGATCAATAATTTGTCCATTAAGACATTCAACTAAGAAAAAGAAAAAACATGATTTCAATTTTGATTTATAAAACAAAAACAAAAGTTGGTTGTTTTTTTTTTACCTGCACGTTGTGCTTGTGAACGAGTACCCATAATAACAAATGCAATACCTCGTGGACTATCTGTTGATTGATCACGAATAACACGTGCTTGAATTATTTCTCCATATGATGAAAATAATTCAATTAATTTATTTTCATCATATTTTTCTAAAAAAAGAAAAAACAAAAATAATCTCGATAAATTATAATCCTCTTTGTTTCTACCAGGTAAATTTCTTATATAAAGATTTGTACCACGTGTTTCTTCACATTTTGGTCTTGCATAAGATACTTTTATTGTTTTATGTTCCAGTTTTAATTGATTAAGTGTATCAATTGCTATATATAAAATTAAATGAGAATATTAAAAAAAAACTTAGATATATATAATAATTTACCTTTAGCTGCATCTTCAGCTCGATAATAATCAACAAAACCATAACCATATGAATATCCAGTTGCACGATCATACCTAAAAAAATTATCAAAACTAAGATAAATACGTGAGAGGATTAATTAAGGCATGCCAGGTTTTTTGTCTGAAAATTTTCAATAGTTGGCATCATCTTTTTCTTAAAAAGTGTTATTTTTCCAACAAAAAGCGGAAAATCTTTTTCGTTTTTTCTGATCGCATATATTAGAATTCTCAAAGGAACTTCATTGTAGCCAATTAAAAGAGCATGTGAAATCGTAGTGACTAATAGAACCAGTTTTTTGAATTAAGTCTTTTCAATATTATATAAAGCAGCACTTCTATAAATAGATCTCCCATTTTTTTATTAACATACCGTGTTTGATCAATTTTTCTCTACTTATAAATCACTGAAGAGAATCAAAAGTAATCAGATAGAATGAGAACTTTATACTCTCTCTAACTGTATATTAAGAATTCTTTCTCTCATTTAAAGTTAGTTCATTAGGAACAAATCTTTGATGACGGACAAAACACTAATTTAAAAAGTATTGGTAAATGTTTGCTCATTATTTGGAGATCTTAGTGTCATTGTGAAGAAGTTCAAAATATTTTAGTTACTGATTTACGGGTTAGTTAGATGTAAGCAAATATTTAAATAAATCGAAAACATTGTTCATATTAAACAAAATAGACTTTCTTCTATTATTCATAATTTCTCTGAATGAAATTTTAAGATAGTTTTGAATTTCTAGTGTTGTACACTTTCTCATAATTTTGAGAATGGGAAGAAGATCTTCAAAAGGCTGATATTTACATCAAACGACAATATCGTAATCGACCAATTTGTGAAAACATTTGACGAAATTGTTGTTCTTTAACTGATTGTGGAAGATAATTGACAATTAAACATGTTCGACTATGATCATTTTTACTTAAATTTGAACCATAACCACTTGAATCAGTACCTTTCGTATGACCACTACCTAATGATATATCCGATAATGTATTTATAGCAATACGATCAATTGAATTATTTAAAATCATTTTTTGTATATCAACCATATTAGAATTTTTTTTGTTTATTTTTATATGAAAAAGTATAAAATAAGACGTTGCAAGTATGAAAAATTGTTTCGATGAATTTAATTGATATTAATATTGATGATAATTACTAATCAGCCAATAATTTGATATGTCGTAATAAAATGATGTTAAGAAGAGGAAACTTTTATTTTTGGGAAATAGACTCAACAACTGATTAATTGTTACTACTTAGTTACAAAATAATAACTATAATTATTATGCGCGTCATTTTGATATGAGCGGGAACTTTAAATCAAATATTTAAGAAATTTTCTTAAATTTTATATTTAATAGAAGATAAAAATGATCATATAATCTAATAATCATATTCTATTATAATATCGATTAATATTTTCATATATATATATATATGAAACTATACAGTTTATTTTTACAATAAATACTTATAAATTAGAAAGTTACAATATAAACCTTTATGTCACTGCCATCTGTCTCATTGTCTTTTCTATAAGGTTTTCATCATTCGTTGAAAATTATCTACCATTAATAACACACAGTATAAGGTGTGAAGTTAACGAATGATCGAAAGCCACAAATAAAACAAAGTACACTCAAGATAGAATTTTTTCATATGATGGACTATAGACTAATAAATAGAATTGCACATCTTGCATTCTATTACAAATTTATTTACGATGATAGGTGACGTACCTACACGTCTTGTTTCAGCTTTAATACATAATCAAAATAAGTTTTCACCAATACTTGGTTTTCCATTAACATCAAGCAATGCTCGTCAACTTGATTTAAGTATTCATAATAAAGAATTACAAAAATTCGCCAACGTTGAAGATTATGCCAATACTTTAGATAAAAATTTTATTTGGTAAAAAAAAAAACCTTTTTCTTCTATGATTAAAAAAGAAATCATAATTGTTTATTTTTATAAATAAAATAACATTCAGGTTAGGTGGTTATGGTGAAGAACGAAATATCTATGCACATGCATTGTTATTTTCTCAAGATGATCGTAATATACATTTAGGTGTTGATATAGCATTAAAACCAAATACATCAATCTATGCTCCACTTAATGGACGTATACATAGTTTTAAAAATAATGATAAACCATATGATTTTGGACCAACAATTATTCTTGAACATGAACTTGATGATAATATTCATTTTTATACACTTTATGGTCATTTAAGTTTAAATTGTTTAAAAAATTTAACTATTGGACAATTAATTGAACAAGGTCAACCTGTTGGTGATATTGGAGATAAAACTGAGAATGGTGGTTGGGATCCACATTTACATTTTCAAATTATATCTAATATGGAAAATAGACAAGGTGATTATCCAGGTGTAACATCAAAACAAGATGCATTGATAATGCTTCATAAATGTCCTGATCCACAATTTATTCTTAACTTTCCTGATAAACCGATTATTTATTAAAAATTAAAATAAAAAAAAACATGTTGTTTCTTGTTTTTTTGTTGCTATTTGATTTTAATTAACAATGAAAACTAAACTAAAATAAAATATTTAATATTTGTAGATGGAAGAAAACGAAAATCTAAATAAATTTCATATACAAGAATATGAATGTGGACAAAAAACAAATTTATATCGAATGGATAATTATCAAAATTGTATTAATTTATCAACCATGACAAAAAAATCAAATCTTTCGTTTGCATCATTTTTTCGAGCTTTCTTCTTTCCAGATAATTATCCATTAGGTAATTAAGATATTTATCTATAAAATTTTCAAAATTAATATTTTTTCTTTTATCTAGGTGTTAGTTCTGATTATGGTATCTATCAATATTATAATATAATTCAAACAGGATGTATTGCAATATCAGGTGCATTAGCATTTAGTGCACTTTTTCGTGGAATGGGTGTTGGACAAGATGCATCAAATTATTTAGCTGCTTCTATTGTTTGGTTACTTAAAGATGGTGCTGGTATGATTGGGCGAATTATATTTGCTTGGGGTTTTGCAGCAACATTAGATGCTGATTGTAAACAATGGCATTTTATTGGTGATATACTTAATGATATTGCATGTACACTTGATTTAATAACACCATATTTTCGATCAGTTTTATTAATTATATCAAGTGTATCGAATATATGTCGTGCAATAACATTTGTTATACATGGTTCAACACGAACAGTTATATTTCAAGTAAGATAATATTTAGAAAGGAATGTTAAAGTATTAAATGAAATGAAAATAATTATTACTATGATTAAAAAGCTGTTTGTCCAATCCCTTGTGGGATTAAAAATGTGAAACACGATGTACCTTCTGTTGCCAATCTTATAAAAATTGTTCTTTTTTATGTATATTGGTGTACATTTCTTCATCGTGGCTTACTTTACATGATAGAGCTGAAACAGGATAATACTCCATATATGCTTCAATCATGTGTTAGTTATCTATTATCTCTGATAGTTCCTTGAATTCTTCTTCCAGTTTATGATGATCCCTGGAGCTTGTCTGTCACGGTCTGTGAGGGGGGAAGGGAAGGGTGCAAATTTCTGTCCCTAAACACTTCAACACTTCTTTCAGATCGTGTTTCACAAAATAATATGAGAATGTACTTTCCGTTGGCTAAATTCTTTGAAGACTAGCGTACAGAATTCAGTACGTATTTTTAGAGTTTCTTAATTATTGAATAACTCACTAAGCATAAGAAAAATATCGATATGTGACTATGTAGTTTTGTCGATTGATCTTAAATATGCTATTTATTTTGTTTGCAAGTATATGGAAAATGACAAAAATGTAAAATAAATTAAATGACTTGAAGTTCGAGTGAGTGTGAAGTCTTATTGACAATATTGAACTTATGAATATTTTTTTTCTACATTATAATTATTTTTATTTTTTACATGATTATGACGGATATATTTACCACAGAATATATCATAGAAAGGACGACTCTTGGTTTGCCATTCGTTTCTTTCGATAGTGAGCTATCATTTTCAATGAATCACTCAAATTATATACTAGTTAAACCTTATAATTTGTATAAATAATTGAAAGACATTTAAGGGCATTGGGTACAACTTTGAAATGAAAATAATATTCCTTAGCTAAGTTTTAAATTTTTTTGGAAAAGGAGGACCTCAAACTTCAAATGTCACGCTCGGTTGTAAAATATCTCTAGTTCAGAAGCTATGAAGAACTAATACTTCAATTTTATATTGTAAATAGAGCCGAATCAGAACTATATTTTGATAAAAATAAAAAGTTTTCATCTTTCTTGACTTAGAAGTTATTAGTATTTTGTAATATTGAAAATGAAATGTTTATATCTTATCAATCATTCATGAAAAGAGATCTAAATGTGTTGGATGATAAGCATATTTTAAATTCTATTTTAGCATCAAGCACGTAATAATAATGTAGCTGATATAACAGCTAAATGTTCAAGTTTAGAAACAAGTAAATAAAATAAAATAATAAATTCTTATTTAAAATAAATATTTTTATTTATAATATATTTAGTGGTTAGTCTAGTTGCTTTATTTGTTAATATTATTCTTCTTTCAATTTTACCATCAAATTTAATTTGGCCATTATTTATTATATTAACTATTGGTCATTTATGGGGAAATTATAAAGCAAAACGTTCTATTTTATTTAATGTATTTAATCATCAACGTTTTCATCTTGTTTGTTCAGAATATTTTAAAACAAATGGTAAACAAATTCTTTCTGTTGAACAAGTTAATAATCAAGAACCAATTTTATTTAAACCATTACAAAGACATCATTCATATTTAGGTATATCATTAAATCATATTCCAAAACATATATTTCCATCTCAAGAACAATTAGAAAATTTTCATAATAATGAAGCTGAACGTTTTTTATTATTATATGATAAACAAAAAGATATATTTTATGCACTACTTAAACCATATGCAGATAATGATGATTTAATTCGTTTAAATTTTTTTATTGAATTAATTTCCTATGCTAGAAAATCATCAATTAATAATTCCAATGAAGGATTATATGAAATAATTAATCGTGTCCAAAAACAAATATCTAATTTAAATATTTGTTTAGATATATTACATGAAAATAATAATCATTGTTATGAACAATTTAAAATAATTTGTATTACACATGGTTATAATTTTCATCGATCTCTTTTTAATGTTGATTTTTTTCGAGTTCAATAATATTATTTTTTTTATTTTTTTTTCTCTATAGAAAATCTCGCTTAATTTATTTATTCATGCAATTATAATACTGTACGCCGATGAAACAAATTCTAGCAATATTATTTTTTTCATATATAGAGTTGTTATTTGTTATTTAACATGTTATAGTTTATATTTTTTTGACAAATTTGTTTTTGTGATGAAATAAATAACTTTTAATCATGCTGAATATTGATGTTTTCGATGGGAACTCTTCACAAAAAAAAAATGAAACACTTGATAAAAAGAAAATGTTAATACAAACTAGGATCACCGTCAACATGTTTTAAAACAAGTGAGAGTGAAAGAAAAAAAACGCTGCAGGATTTCACATAACTTTTGGAAATAAAATGACAAAACATAAATGTTAAATATGATCTAGACATACGCAAAAACAACAATAGAGAAAACAATAACAAGAAAAAAAAAAAAGAGAAAATTGTTCATAGTTCTTATCCGTAAAAGACGAATCCATTAAGCTTTCTTCTCTCTAAAACAATCAAATCATAATAATTATATGAATCAATTTTATTTAACTTACCGTCGAGCAGCTAACGTTGATAATACTCGATGACCAAAAAGAAATAATGGTATAGAAATTAAAGCTAAATAACGAATTGTTTGAAACATATCCAAATATTTCCAATAGAAAAACATCAATGCAAAAGCAGCTAAAAAAAATATTTAAAATTTGAATATTATTTCTTTTCAATCTTAAATTTTTTTATTTACCTCCATGTGATATATGAAAACCTAATGGACTAAGTCCCAATGGTAAACCAGATAGATTAAAACCAAGTTTAAGCCACTATTAACAATACAGGTGTATTTAAATCATTTAATTAAAAAAAAAAAAAATCTTGTTCTTACTAATATTAAAAGTAATAATAACGGTAATAATGCTAATGTACTAAAAACAAATGCAACAATATTTGGTGGTCGTTTTTCATCTTCACGAAATTGATGAATTATTTCTTGTCTAGGTAAATATAAATTTTTATAATCTTTATCAGGAAGACTATCTTCATGAAATGTTAAATGAACATTATTATTTAATATCCATTCATATGCATTTTGTAATAATGAATCACCAAGAATTAAAACAAGTTCATATTTATCTGATTGATAACGAAAATCATTTGCATTTGTTGTTAAATCCTAATAAAAGAAAATTATTTTTTTTTTTTTTTTTGTGTTTTTGTAATCATTACCACTTCAACTTTATATTGTGAATTACCATTATCTGTTGCTTCAGCTAAATAAATAATTTCTTTTTTTGATTGTTTATTTGTAAAACGTAAAAATGCTTGTTGAACAGGCATAAATTCATCACTTTGTTTATCTTTTATTTGAAATTTTACTGTTAATTTTTGATGATAATCAAGTTCAAGTTTATCAGATTGAGCATTTGGATAAGTTAATCTAAAAAAAAAAAAAAACAAATATATCGAATAAAATTATTATTCAATTCGTTATTATAAACTTAAATTACTTGTATGTTTTAGATTGAGCACCATGATCACGATCGGCAACAATTAATTCAGCATTTTCAATTGTACCTTGTGATGTAACTTTAACATCAATCTAAAATATATATATTATCATTTGTAAAATCAAATTCTCATTATAAAACAAATTTTTTTTTGTTTTTTAATACAAACTATATTATCAGTTAAACCAATTAATTTTCCTTCATTACGTGCTGTTAATGTTAAATGAATTGTATAAAATCCACGAGGAATTTTTGTATCATAAAATGGTAATTCATAAACAGAACTAAATAAAAAATTTATTTTTATTTTAAAAATTATTTTCTTTTTTTTTTTGATAATTAAACATACAAATCACTAGCTTTTGGAATAAGTTTTTGTTTTGATATAACAACAACTCCATCTTCTTTACGTTTAGCTGATTCAGCAACAACAGACATTTCACCAACAGGTTGTCCTAAAAGATTTGTAATTGAAACAAGTACTGATGGATTTTGTGGACTAATAGCTGATGGACTAATACGACTAACAACAATTGGTACTGGATTCTAAATTACAAAAAAAAAAAAAAAAAAAAAATTTCTTTCGAAGAAAAAAAACGAAACCAATGAATTTTTTTGTTTCTTACCTTATTATCACATAAATGTTTAAATACTTTTGTTAAATAATAAGCACTTCGTAAAGTAGCAACATGTCGTTTACTTGAAAAATATGTTGCAAATTTTATTAATTGTTTTGGATCAGTTTTAATTGATACACCAGCTTTTTCGGCAACTTCATAAAATGAATTAACAATAAATGCTGTTGTACCAATACCACCTTCATATTGTAATATACGTCCATCAATTTCATCAGCTTGTTGAACAAGATCATTTATTGTATCAGCATAATATTTTGCTATTGGTTGACTTAATTGTGCACCAGTTAATAATCCATAAGCTTGACTTAATATACTATCATCAGTTTTAGCTAATGTATTAAGACGTTTTTCAATATTTGATTCATCAATATTTAAACCAAGATTAACACTTGAACAAACGGCATAATAAATATCAGCTGTTTTACTTTCATCCGATTGAAGAACTGATGTTAAAGTTGAACGATAATCTTCGGCGGGTAACTAAAATTAAAAAGAAGAAAATAAATAAGTTTTCTTGTTTTTTTTTTTTCGATAGATAAATATACTTTGCAATTAACTAATGTTTTCGCTGCTTCAGTAGCATGATATATTGATTCAACATTTGATTTATCAACTAATTTTTTAATATCATTACAATGTGAATCAGGAAGTTGAACACCAAGTTCTTTAACACCACCTAATGTATAATGTAACGATGCTACATCTGAAAATGATTTTATTGCTGTTTGAAATTGAGCTTTTAATCCATTTAAATTAACTATATTTAGATTAGAAGCTATTGTTGAAGTTATATACCAAGAAAATATTGGAAGAATAAAAATAATAATCCTCATTAACGATGTAGACGTCATGATGAATCTGAAAAAACAAAAGAATAAGAAAAAAAAACAAGGTAAGTAGGATATAAGAATATGTCCACTATAGCCGAAGCTGGTAAAATACCGCCATATTGACAACGACAGCATTTGCTATTTTATTGGTTTATATGTCTGGACTAATTATAGATGACTTGGAATTGTTTTCTTTATTCTTTTACCTTTGTTACCAGAGGACGCAAGTAGCTATTGAAACAAAAATATTTGTTGACTCTTTTTTTTTTTCTAAATATAATCATATGAATAAGATATTATTTATGAAAAAGAGAAAATAAATCCCATATTCATTGTAAAATTTAAACGAAAAACCGAGGTACATGTCAAGGATGTTCAGGATTTTAGCGTTTTTTTTTAGAAAAGGATGAGCAGATAAATAAATAAAATGTTGAAACTCCGCTAGAAAGAAAAACGAAAATTTTTCACGATTAGGAGTTGTCACCTGATCGAAACACCTGCGGCTCATGTTGCTTATTTTCGATAGATACTATAGAAAATATAAAGATCAAAACTTAGTTTGTAATAATAGGTTATCATAATTTTCAGGAAATTCAAATTTCTGTACACCGGTATATAATGGATGATACAAGCTAAGCCATATCACTGCAAGCGTCTAGATGAAATAATTACGATCTATAGCTAAAATTCATTTTCTCACATTCAATTTAAGATCAGATGCTTCTTCATTCTATTATGAAAAGAATATAAAAATATCTATATTTTAGGCTCGGATTGGATTACATTGGATCAAAAAATTTATTTGTATTAGAAAATCATAGAAGATGGAAATAAGTTTCTTCAACAAATCCAATCTCAAAAAAATTAACCATTCTTTCTCTATTCATTGTATGTTAAAGTAGTGTCCTACGAGAGTACGACTTTTCGCAATCGGACTTGAATTGAAAACTAATCGTTATCCGACAAATACTTTTATAGTCATAGGATGGTTTTCAAACTTTTCTTTTATATAAAAACCTATACCATTTAATTGCTTTTATAAACAATAATAAAACAAAAGAAAGACTATCTCTTTTATATAAATAGCAGTTTGAATAAATTAAAATATTTTTAAAGCGTTAAGATCACATTAATTGTCGGAATACATGTCATTTAATTTGAATTTCCCTAGAAATCAAAACTTACGATCTTATAATTTTTAATCTTTGAAAAACATTCGAAACTTCAATATTGTATTTTATATTTTAGGAAAAGTTTTTTTTTCTTTTTTTTTTTTAAATCGTCAAAATTCATTGTAAAGATAAATTCATTTTACTTGAAATATTTCTTTTACCTGTTCTATTTATATATATATATATATATGTGAAATAAATTTTACAAAGAAAAAGACAATAGCAAGAATACACAAACATCGGTTATGCTGTCTGTCTAATGGATAAGATTAATTTCATAACAAATCAAAACAAACAAAACAAAACAAAACAAAACACAAAGATTCGAACTCATGCTTCTTTCTTTCAGCTATGCATTCGAATAAGTAATCATAATATACAATAAAAATAAAAAAAAAGAAAAAAAATAAAGTCAATACAACTACTTGTACAAATGAATAGAAATGAAGTACATAAATTTGATCGACCAAGATAATTTTATCTATATCTGAGATTAAGAAAAAAACAAAAAAAAAAGAAGAAATTATTCAAACCTCTTGAATATATGATGGTGTTCGCAATGGAGGAATAGATATAGGTCGATCAGGTAAAATAGTTGTTGATAATACTTCTGTACAAGCTGGTGTTGATGAAGGACGATTTTTATTTGATGATGAAAATGAATCTATTTTATTCATATGACGAGAAGATCTATTGTATGATGATGATAAAATAGATGTACCTGATGATTTTCCATAAAAATCACGTTTTTTACGTGGAGATTGTATTATCATTTCTTGACTAAGAATAATCAAAAACATATTTTTTTGTTTTTTGATAAATATTTAAATAAACAAACCTAATATCATCAGATTTCTTTGATGATGATGATGATGATAAAGAAGTATTGGTTAATGTTTGAATATTTGATTGTTCTAAAATTTCATCTTGTTTTATTTGATGTTCAACTTTTGATACAACTGAATGAACTTGTACTGGTTCAATTTGTTTAGTTGATAGAAGATTATTAGATATATTTGAAGATGATGATAATAATGATGATTGAAATAAAGATTCTTGTTGTAAATCATTATGTTTATCAGTAATTTTAATAATTTTTATTGGTGAAACAATTGTATGACTATCAGAATTTGGATTTGAAATTTTTTTTGCACGTTTTTGAATAATAAAATCAGTTTTTCGTTCAGATTTAATAACATTATATAATGGTGAAGTATCTAAAATGAAAATAAAGAAAATTCAAAAAAAAAAAAAATTTTTTTTTGTTGGTTGATACTTTGATTAGATTTTGAATTTAAATCAAAATCATTATCAACAGATGTATTTGGACTAATTGGTAAATAAGATGATTGATTTGTTTTTGTTAATGATTTATTTAAATAATCAATATGATTAAATTGTTGTTTAATTTCTTGTTGTTGTTGTGTTTGTTTACTCATATTAACTAATAATGTTGAATAAATATTATCATTTAATAATTGTTCTGTTGTTGTTATTTGTTGTTGTCCATTTGTTGTTAAAATATTATTTAAAATACAATTTATTTTATCATTTTCATAATTATATTCAACTATTTCTTTTTCAAGTGTTGCAACTTTTGAACGTAATTCTTTATGTTTATTTGATATATCATTTGCATATGTTATTAATTGTACAGGTCGTTCTAATTGTTCAATACCTAATTCATTTGTACGTAATTTAAGTAAATTAATTGCATCTTCTAATAATATTTTAATATTATTTTCTAAACAATTAACTTTTAATTTTAATGTTTTATTTAATTCTATTTCATTATTTAATTGTTTTTTTAAATGTTGACGATAAATATCAGATTTCATATATTGAAAATAAGTTATAAGACGTTGACGAAATTGTTCTAAATATAAATTAATTGTATTTAATAATTGTTGATCATTTCGTTCTAATAAACAATCATGAAAATGATTTAAATGTATATTATCATTTAATAAATTTGTCATATTTTGATAATTAAATTGTTGATTTTTAATTTGAAAATTTTGATTTAAATGAATAAATTTTTCTGATGCTGTATGTAATTCATTTAATGTTATTTGATAATCTTTATATGATGAACGATGATGTTTTGAATTAAATATTTCATCATTTGAATCATCAGAATCAATATCTAATTCATTATCTGATTGATGTTTTATATGAATTTTACGACCACGTGCACTAATTATTGTTGAATGATTTGATGTTGATGATGTTGATATAGAAGATTTTATTTTACGTTTACGTTTAGAATGATCTTTTAAATGATGATGATGAGTTGATGGTGGTTGATTTTCATCAATTTTTATTGTTGTTTTAATTTGTTGATTCTTTTTAAGAATTGTTGAAGATGGAATAGATGAATTATTTGATGATGATAATGATTGTTCATCATCATTCTGTTTTGAATTACTAAAGAAAAAATTTTTATATTATAATGAACAATAATTCCGATCGAAGAACTCGGGAATATGATAGACTTCTTTGAAACAAAGAAGTCCGATTAGCCGCGACTATGTTCAGTTTCGAATAGGGATACAACACATTAATTAAGATTCTTGCCTTGTTTCTTTATAATCTACTTATTTGTTGTATGAATAATTAATTAGATGAGATAAAGCAGATTATGAGGACATCGACAATATGAGATAGAAATGTTTTATTGAAAGTTTATAAAATTGTCTGTAGGAAGGATTGAATTTTCTATAAAACACTCACAGGTGACCTCCTCCAACGGTTACCTTTTTGCCAGTAGGTAGATGCCGGATCCGATGAGCTAGTCATCGAATACAAAAATTCCATTGAGAGTATCAAAGTACGGTTCGAAAATTTTTGAACTCGATAGATCAGCATGTACCGGTGTCGGTTCTATCTCTAGAACGCAACATCTAAGAATGTATCCATCTCAGTACATAACAAATCGAAATGATTTCAACTTATTAATCTACGAACTATTCTCTTCTATATTCAAATACAAATAATTATATATAAATTACAAAAAAACATATAATATACTTACTTTATTTTTGATCCTTTCGTATGAATTTGATGCATTTTTTCATAGTAATGTGCTAATTTACTATGATCAATAATATGAAGATAATATTGAACACATTTATCTGACCAACTAACTTTTCCAAGAAATTCTTCTGGTTTTCTTCAAAAATATATCAAAATAAATTTCTAAAAATAATAATTTCATTTTTACTTACGTAACATACATAACAGCACCTAAATCATTTTTTGTTCTATCATTAAGTCGAAATGTTTCAGAACAAAATTCTCTTGATGAAACAATTTTTGCTCCATCTAATAACAATAATAAAAATGAATGAAATAAAAAAAAAATTTCTTAATCTTTTCCTTTTTTTACCTTTCATATTCATAAATTTAACTTTTAATTCATGATTAACTGTTGAACCAAATACATAATTATTAGCAAAAATAACATCAGCTTCTTTAATTCTTTCATCAATTTTTGTATGTGTTAAAAAATCTCCATGTTCTAATTGAAATTCTGAATAACGTTTACCATACCAACGCATCCAAAAACGAAATTCATCAGCCATAGCACATGCATATGTTGCTGGAGTTTCTTCATGTTCAATACCATAAACATGTTTACAATTAGATAATGCAGCAATATGTAAAACAACATTTCCAACACCAGAACCAAGATCAATAAATGTTTGATCTTCAGTTAAATTAATTATTTTAAGAATTGAATCAATTAAATCTGGTGATGTTTCACCATAAACCTTGAATAAAATAAAAGTTATATAAAAAAAAAAGAAATTATTCGTATTTTTACTGATGGTGAAAATGGTTCATAATCACGTAATTTATCTGGATCAGTTACAGCTCGACTATAAACTTGAGCAAGAATATGACGAAATAATTTAGCTGTTGGCCGTTGTTGAAGACGTGCTGAAAATGATTCTGTACCACGATTTAATTTAACATGTGTATCAATTATTTTATTAAATTTATCACATAATTCTTTCATTTTACTATATGAATGTATATCACAATTATCAAGACCAAGATTTTGTTGATATATTACAGGATAATCTTTAGCAAAAGAAAAAAAAAATACAAAGAATTATGTATGATTTTTATTTTGTTTATTTTTTGAAAATTAAATTTAATTAGAAAACCTTCAAAAACTAAACGAATTGTTCGAACAATTTCATCACCACCAATAAAAACTGAATCTTTTTTTGTTTTCTAAATTATAATAAAAAATAAAAAATAAAAAAAAAAAACTTAAAGAAAACTTTCAAAGATTTACTTGTCGTTCAATATTTGGCCAAGTAAATACAGCTGGTTCGACACCAGCTGGACTATGCAGTTTAAGTTCACGTACTATATTATTCGTCATATCATCTAGAACGAAAAAAAAACAAACAAACGTGTTTTTTGTCTTTATTCGAAAAAATAGGAATATTAAACAATAATAAAAAAAAATGCTCGTTTGTTGTTACAATCTGCGGCTGTGTTTCGGGGAAAAAGCCGCAGAGGATTGATTGGGTAAAATATTTTTTCTTCTATTCTATGATTATTTGCTTGATATTGACCAATTGAAATCAAAAATAGAAATATAAGAAATTTTATTTCAAATCAAATATTTTTCTTCAATGAATTTTTTCAGTTTTTATTTTAAAATAAATCGGCTAAGAAAAAGAAGTTTGTATAGATGTCGCTAAAAATTCATTAGTAATCGAAAAACTTTAACATGAAAACTATATTGACATAAAGTGCGTTTGGTTTACTACTACTATGACCTTAGTACAGGGATGAGGGTGACGAAAAAAAGTGAGAGGGCATCAAGAAATTTTTTGAATTTTGAAAAGGTGTATACACCATTTTTTGAAGCGTAGGGAGGAGGGGGTGTCGAACCTTTTTTTTATTCATTTTAAAATCTGTTTTTTAATGAAAACTCCAATTTCGGCTGAAAAAAGACGAAAACTTTCTAAAAGTGAGGAGTGTACACCCCCGCATGCACCCCATAGTCGCCACATCCCTGCCTTAGCAAAAAGAAAACACTTTGCTTGAATTAATATTATCAAAATGTTTACTACATTACCAACGATACAATATTTGCGAATCGTATTTTTTATATAAAATATAGTTTATGATTAGAACAAATCGACGTTGACATCAGGTCTGTGCATGAGATGAGACAATTTTGTCCCATGGCGACGAAAAATATTTGAAGAAATATTCCATTCCATACAAGATTTTGAAAATATTCCATCGCATAGGATACAAGAAATATTTCACAGGATCCCATAGAATAAACGTCTTGTACAGAATATTATTACAAATAACACAATCATTTCGAAATAGATTTCTTTCTCGATTATTCAAGCGAAACAAGTGAGAAAATAATTTGTTTTTCCACGCTGTAAATGGTTAAGCATGTTGACTATTAAGATTCGTTAAAATAACTAACAATGAATAAAAATATAAAATAACAATGCAGCTCGATCTATTGTAAAGGTAACGAATGATTTGATTTTGTTTTTACACATAATAAATGGTATGCCTTCGAATGATTCGTCGTCTATTGTTTATTTAATGTCAATCTGATCAATTCGATTCAATAAATTTGGCCACTGGTTTGCCTTCTTTTCTCATCACTTTATCCTTATCTTTTATTGTTGATTCTCCATAAGTTGTTCATGAATTTACAACTGAACGAAGTAAGATATTTGACAAGTGTGAAATCCCATTCCACGCGTAGCCGTTGTAGATATATATGCGTAGTACAAGAGTCGACGCTTATAATACCAAAAAAAATTTAATACGAAGATATAATGTGTTGACACACCGTGTGAGATTTATTAATAGGTCATTTCATGCCTCATCAACCGCATTTTCTGGTTCAAGTTGTAACTTTTGAATTTTTTCTTTTCAAATTTTTTGTTTCATAAGATTCCATACTAAATAAGTAAGAGTATAATCTGGCCATTGACATCATTCAATATTATATACTTAACTAGAGAATGAGACTGATAAAGCATGGAATGATCTATGTAACAGATATTATTCAAATATGTATATAAGGTGTCCTTCAGGGATTTTTGAAGAATCAACTCATTAGAAAAATTTGAAATTTTCAGGACAGGTAGATTTTAACTAGTAGAGTAAAAATTGTCATCATAGACTTAAAGTTCTCGAATACTGTCTTCTACGAGACACTTGGATTACAATGACCCTCGTTTATCCAAGATGCTATGTTCGATCCCAACATGTACTCAGTAGATAGATACTAATTCAAATTATACAATAGCCACAAAACAAAAAAACAGCAAAAATGTTCGGTCACGAAACGAGAGGAAGTATCGTTAATAGAGATGAAATGGATATATTTATATTTTATATCTTCGTATTAAATTTCTATTCATGTTATAAGCATCGACTCTTATATAATTTATATAACATAATCTACATCAGTTTTTTTCTAATCATAAACACTAGATGGAAAAATATCAGGCAAAATAAATGAGCATTCTTATTAAATTATTTTCTATAGAATCTTTTATCACATCAAATTCATTGAAGTAAATACTGATTTTATATGTTCAGCAGTGTTTCGAAGTCTTTTTGCATAGAAAATGTATTAAAAAATATTCATGAAACTGTTTCATTTGTAAAATAATTTTTTGAAGTAAATTTTATGAAATTAAAGTTATCGAAATTAAATTAATAAAACAATAAAATGAAATATTTTTCTCAGAATGAAAATCATGTTGATCAATGGTAGTGAATTAATCACATATAAAAAAAAAACAGTCGATACTTTGCTGTTTTTTTTACTATGTTCTTTTAGTTCTTTTTTGTGTTTCTTTCTTTTTTTTTTTTTATAAAATACTCAACAATTACTCGTATAACCATTTGCATATTACATTAAACGTCCTTGTTGTATAACGTGAGTTTTTTTTTCTGGCGGTGTTTGATTCATAAGTCACGGAGTAGGAATGACAATGTCTATGATATTTTTTTTTTCTTTATCGTTAGATCTATTTTGTAATGAAAATAACGGTTAATAGAGCATACTTAAATATATTCCCGCCTACTCATTTTGGACGACAGCTGGCTGAAAATGATTAGTTTTTCTTTTTTTTTCCTTTTCGCAAGAAAAAAAAAAGCTTGACTTCATTTTTTTTTCTTTTCTTTGAAAAAGCATGCGATTATTATGTCGAATCCGCTACTAATTATTTGTTGTTTTTTTTTCTTTTTTGACTATTTGATATAGATCATGAAAAATAGTGATAGAGAAACCGATGCCAATAAAACATATTCGATTGAAGAATGTATCAATCATATTGGTTTGGGAAAATTTCAATGGCGTTTAGTTACTATACTTGGTTTTTGTTCAATGGCCGATGCAGTAGAAATGATGTTATTAGCTATTCTAGGACCAGCATTAACATGTTATTGGCCTAATATAACAGAAATTCAAATAGCTTCGTTAACTACTGTAAAAGAAAAATTGTTTTATTTTAAATCTATTGATAATTTTTTTTTTGTTTGTTTTCTAGGGTGTTTTTGCTGGTATGATGTGTGGAGCATTTTTATTTGGTATCTTAGCGGATAAATATGGTCGACGACGAGTCATTCTTATAAGTGCAATATTGAATACTTGCTTTGGAATATTGACAGGTTTTGCACAAAATTATTATTGGATACTTTTAGCAAGAACACTTGTTGGTTTTGCTTTATCAGGTGCTGCTCAAGGGTAAGTAAAAAAAAAAAAGAGAACCAATTCACTAAATTATATATATATTGATTATAATAGAAAATAACTGTTGCGAACTAGAGTGGATACTTGAGTAAGGTTAAAATCCTGTACTTCCTTCTTATGAAGACGAAACTGAATGAAAAAAAAAAACAATTGTGCAAAAAAAGACAAAACACAGAATATATTTGCAATTAATATTGAAGATTTGAATTTTATAAAGATATACTTCAGAGAATTTAGAAGAAATAAACAATTTATTAACTGAAATATATATTAAAATATATTTGCATTCCATATCGTTATCTTCGAAATCAAATGTTTTTTGTCAGCAGTTTTTCATTCAAATAAATCATATCGAATTTCTTTTTCAACATATAATAAAACTAAGTTTAACTATTAACTGAAATCTATTCGAAAATATTCAATACAATATCTATTATTTAAATAATTATTTTTTAATATTAATTTTTAGTTCTACATTAATGCTTGAATATTTACCATCAACGTCACGTGCAACAATTATAATTGTTATTGAATTATTTTGGTCATTAGGTGGTATTTTTGAATATCTTATGGCAATGATTATTGTACCAACATATGGATGGCGTGTATTAACAATTCTTTCAGCTTTACCTATATCAATTGTTGCTATGTGTATGTATGTAAGTATATTAGATTTATGTTTAAGAAAAGAGTTTAATTTTTTTAAATTTAGTTTGTACCAGAATCACCTCGATATTATGTTGCAAGTGGTCGACAAGAAAAAGCTGAAGATATATTAAAAAGAATAGCTTTAACTAATAAACATTCATTACCACCCGGCAAACTTGCTGATATTAATGCTAAAGTTAGTTATTATATATGAACTTTTCTTTATCTACATAGACAAATTTTAATAATATAGGAAGAATTAAGTTTCCTAATATTTCCTCAGTAGAACAAAAAAAAAATCAAATAAATCAGCTAGATTTAGATCACATTAAAAGTTACATGCAGACTTCGATGAGAAAAAAAAATGCAAATATGTCTTGTGTAGTTGTAACAAAAATTGACTGACTTTTTTTTTTAGTCATCTTCGAATTTCGGGAAAAAAAGGCGTATTTAAGTGCCCATCTTTCACTATAGACCAATAAAAATTCAATGAATCTCAGAGTTATAGTTCTATCGATCTGTTCAAAATTAAATTCTACATTTTTTCTTTTGTTTCAAAATACAAACTTTGTACTGTTCTAAAAAAAACTCCAGGTTCAATTGCGAATTATAAGTGTATTTGACTATTAAGAAAGATCAGCGAACTTATAAACTAAACCGAATCGATGGAGCCAAATATTTGCTATATAAACATAAACAAATGTTGAATATGTTCATTCGAAATAGCGACTTATAGTGTTTACGAACAAAACACGAAAAGAAACAGAGCAGTTTTGAAATTCGTATTCGATGCATATTTTGAATACTAATTCGAAAATAATTGATCTCTGAAAAGTTCAAATAGCATGTTTTTGTAGAGAATTAAATTCTCTATCAAATAAGTCTTTTCAAAAAATTTCATCGGTTACAATAAACTCATTACATAACGAATGATAACGCCGCAAGACTTGATTTTAAGAAATTCTTTCAACAGAAATCTTTTTTTTCTATTTTAGGAAGAATGTGGTTCAGTAAAACAATTATTTCATATAACTTTAAAACGAACATCATTTTTACTTGCATTTATGTGGATGACAGCAGCTATGAGTTATTATGGTTTAATATTAATAAATACATCATTAATGACTTTACTTAATGATAAAAAAACTTTAACAAATGAATCAAATAATAATAATAACAAATCAACACAATGTAAAATGTTAACAACTGATGATTATACATCATTAATATTTACAACATTTGGTGAAATGTTTGGTATACCATTATTATTATTTTTTCTATCACGTTTTGAACGTCGTACAACATGTATGATTAATTTTTCTTTAGCATCAATGTGTTTTATATCATTTCTTATAATGCCTCGTCATACACCATGGATTATTAATATAATAACATTTTTAGCACGAATGTTTATTAATTCACAATTTAGTTTATTATATCTTTATACAATGGAAGTTTATCCAACTGTTATACGTGCTATTGCTATTGGATCTGCATCATCAATGGCACGAATAGGTGCAATGATAACTCCATATTTAGCTCAAGTTTTAATAAAACAAACATTTCATGGTGCTATAGGTGTTTATGTATTAGCTACAGCTATAGCAGCTATTTGTGGATTTTTATTACCAATTGAAACAAGAGGACGAGAACTTAAAGTAAGATTTTATTTACACTCCTAGATAAAAGTCTTCCTCCCCATCGTTTTAAAAAATTTGAATATTTGCCTTCTTTTTATTATCAAACTAATGTTATAATAGAAATATAGCTCTAGGCAATAGTCCTTCTTGCTTTTAATGTTCTTATTTGTTGATTCGAATGACTCAATCTTATGTAACAATTGTTAATATGTAAAATGTAGATCGATATCGAGAATATGTTTTTTTTTTCATCATTCTTTCCCAAGGTTTTAAACATGTCACTTTCTCTGTCACAACGGTATAAAATAATGTTTCTCAAACTACATCCACCGGAACCTAAATGCTTACGGTATTGACTTGCTTGATATTGCTGAATGATTATATCAAATGATATTTCAAAACATTCTAAAAACAGGGACAGCGTGGATATAGGTTCAAGTATTGTTAAATATCGATTACGTGGAAGCTATAGTCCACCTTTAAAGAATTCCTTATTCACACACAAACATCGTGAGTAATGACTCACCTGGACTCGACAGCATCAAAATTTCAAGTAGAACAACTTGATTGTTACCGATGAGAAGACATTCAAACTTGAGAACAGCGGAAGAAAGATTTAACGGTTTTCAGATATTATCAAAATTGTTCGTACAGTTAAATACTTTCTCAAAGAAATAAGAAACAGAGATGGGATCGATTCGTCATTTTATGAAACCGAATCGATCCTATCTCTGATAAGAAAATTTTGTCAATTGACTCAGCTGTCAAATGAATCGATGGTATAAAAAGACTAGTCAGTACTTGATTGAAGCAAATGGTGACTATACATCATATCAAAATAGAATTTCTTTGTTATACTTTAGTTCGATAATAAAAAGGAAGTAAATATTAAAAATTTAAAACGAACAAAGGAATGGGAAAAACTTTTGTCTGAGCCTTTTTAAACGATATAAGAGGCATGAAAATAGTTGAAAACAAGAGAGAGAGAAAAAAAAACAAAATCTATTTTGTTTACAGGAAACAACCGCATGTTTATCGACAGGATCAAAAAGACAGCGATTTTTCTTTTAACAAAAAAATTAAAAGTTGTTTTTGTTTTTCTTTGTTGATATATACAATTTTTTGTTTTTGTAATTAACAAATATATATTTGAAAATTATTATTATGTATCTGCTATAAATGTTGTGAATGTTTGTCTGCATTTCTTGTCTTATATAAACAAAAAATACTCTGTTTGAAAAGTTTTTGCTTGCTTTATTAGTCAAAATTTCTTAATTATTTTTTATGAAATATATTCATTTGAATTCTTTTTTTTTTTTTGTTCTCTAGCAAGCAACATTCGATTTGCGTAGTTCACTAACAGCATCTGGTGATACTAGTGTACCTTCATGGATGTTAAATATTGATAATACAACATCATTAGTAAATGTTAATAATGGTATTGTGAATAGAGGATATGAATCAAATAAAGAAGAAAATACGAACAATGAAAAATAATACTAAAATTTAATATATTATTATTTTATTTTGGTTTATCAATTTTTAAATTTTATTTATTTAAATTTTTTTCTTTGTTTATCAATAACTAATGTTATTTTCCATTATTTACACAAGATAAACAAAAAAGTAATTTGACTGATTTTAAATAAATGTACTCAAAAACAAAAATTGACTTAAAAGATAGATTCTTTTTTTAACATACAGAATATTGCAAAAGTTTGCATAAAAATAAAGTTACCGGACGATTCGTTGTAGATGTTGGCAAGGTTACACACAAAATATCCGCACTTCTACGACAAATTCTCCTAGCATCGAAAATAAAATATAAATAGTTTCTTAAGAGTTCAAATGATGTAGATAACTTTTTTAAGAATTTGATCTTGTATGCATTAAAGTTTTATTTACGATACATCAAACAAAATAACATTAGAATCAACATTGACTTATTAATAGTCAAATTTTAGTTATCTATGATTGTAAAATCAAGATTATTGATCGAATTCGATAGAAGAAAAACTACATGAGTGTTTCATTAAAGTTTTCATCTAACATTTTTAGTGAAGTTAGTAACGTGGTAGATTGATTACGTTCTCGAAGCATTACAATTATAAATAGATTTCAAAAAGTCGATGAAATTCATCTTGTTTGTAAAAAATATATCTGATGTAATATATTCGGATCATTGGAAAATACTAATTCAAATGTTTACAGAATTATCATAGGACTCAGAGAATGTTTTTCAATAAAATGCAGCTACTTCGTACATTAGCAGTGAAATACATCTGGTTTTAGGAAAACTTTTTTCTAACATGTAAATTTAAAATAGTAACTTGATATTCATTAGACTTCGTATTATTCGAATTTTTTCTTTAGAAATGCATAAAACAAAATATTTGCAAGATATTTACTAACGATCAAGTTCAATTGATTAAAAGATACTATATCTAATATTCTCAAGTATGAGTGTCTGTTTATATCACGTCTTTGTGCCAGATCATAGAACTCAATTTACATAAAGAGTTCTTTGCCATAGATTGTCTCCAAGGAGTATTGATCGATCTCAATATCAGAAAAAAAATGACTGTAAGCTACTATTTCGGAAATTTTTAATTTTTATATTAGTTCAGTTCTCAGTATTCAAAGCTTTAATACTGAATGCACCTTAATTGGCTATACACATCCACACAATTAACATAAAGAGAAATTCTAATTACGCCTATACTTTGAAAACTTTTTTCAAAATTGATCAAGATTCTCTAATAATACTATACAAAAGATGTAGTAGTTAAAATCTTATCAGATATCTCGTTTCCAATAGTCTACGTTCTATTTAATTGTTTTCTCCACATGGTTTACGTGAAAAATTATAACAGATAAGGTGCAGACTATTGAAAAACATAATCAACATGTTTTTTTAATAAATATTATTAACAGATGGACATACAATTGAAATTAAATAATGTACATCCACTGTATTACTAGTATTGAAATATTCAAAGTATAGACATAGTTAGGACTTCTATTTATGTTGATTGTGTGGATTTGTACAGTTAATTAAGGCGTATCCAGTACTATGACTTTAAACATTGAGAACTAGACTAACATAAAAAATAAAAATTTCCGAAATGGCAACTTACAGTAATTTTTTGTGTAGTTGAAATGGACTTCAATCCTCAAAGACAGTCTGTGAGGAGAAACGTTTTATGACATCATGATCAGTTCATCAAGCTCTATAAACTGATACAAAACTGATTGAAAACCGAGACTTATACTTGGGAACTTTCCTTCGTAAGTTCCATGAGATGATTTTGAACAATATGTTATAGATGAAACCACTTTAAACTGATGTAAATCATTTGAATTGTTAAGGAACTATTCACATTATTTGAAACACCTTCGATTTTTAAGAAAGATTTATGATTGACTAGTAACAAAAAACAAATTGTCTAGAAAAAACGTTTCCTTGACAACGTGCTTGACCATAAGTTTGTCGTTATATCTCATCAGAAATATTTCCAACTACAATGGATCTCATTATTTTGTATATGGCACGTCTTCTCCTCTATGCTTTTTTTCTAGAATAAAACGATAATGACGTCTTTTATTTTTGTTATTGCGACGAGTGAACAAACAAAACATTTTCTTTTTCTTCGTTTATATTAAAATCGAATAGTTCTTTCTAATATAACCTTCATTGAAGCCATCAATAGATTGTCAAGAATGAAATGAAAAAAAAAAATTTTTTTCTCTCCTCATAATTATATGTTCTATTTCTCATTGGTTTCTATGTATTTATTCAAATAGTTGTATAATATCAATCAAACAATAAGATACTCAGATTTAATTCATAAACGAAAAAATCATTATATGAAAGAATGTTTCTCGTTTTTTTTTTCCTCACTGAAAAAAAAAACTACATCAAGTATATAGTAAAATATTACATACACGTACACAATACACAATGTCAAGTGAGACACACAAGAAAAAAAAGATGCCTAAGGCCTAGAGAATTCTTGGTTATTTTTTTTTTTTATCTTTTCAACAAACGAATTGAATAAAGAAGAAACCGGTGTTTTTTTATAATCAAAAAAGAAAAAAAAGAAAAAAAATGGTTCCTTTTGTACAATTATGATACAAATTTAATGAGAAATAACATCACAATGTTGTTTGATTATTTTTATTATCAATAATTGTTTGTTGTGATGAAATCATATTATTATTATCTGTATTATTATTTGTATCATTTGTTGTTTGTTGTTGTGTTGTTATCCATGTTAAACGTTCTTCATAAAATTTTATAACAACTTGTGGACATTTTACATTACAAATACGTGATGGAACAAGATCAGCTTCACTTGTACCTTTCCATTGAACTAATAACATTAATTCACCCTAGAAATAAAATTTTCTTGAAATAGATTTTTATTGTTTCTCTTTTTTTATTACAAATCTTACTGTTGCATCTGTAGCTCCAAGTATTTTTTCAGCTTCATAACCACGATCAAATGCTGATGCTTCTTCAATACGTGTTGATGAACTTTGTTGTTTAGCATAATTATTTCGATCGAGTGGTGGTCGACCACGTTTATTATGTACTGGTGCTTGATCAAGTGATGATTTACGTTTAAGAGTTGATGAATCATTATTCATATAACGAGTTTTTTGTAATAAACGATTTTCATATTCTTCAATTAAATCTGGACAATCTAAATTTTGTTGTGGTTCCTAATAAATGAATATTTATTGTTTCTTTATTAAAAATGAAATATTATTTTTACCCAAGTATTTTCTTCTTCAGGATAACCTTTCCATGCAAGTAAATATTCTTTTCGACCATTTCGAAAACGATGACTAACAATACGTTCAACAATAAATTCTTCACCTTCATCACCACCAAGCATGTGTTGTTTATCTCCACTAGTATTATTCATTGTATATTTGAATAGATTTTTAACAGAAGAATATTTAAATAAGAAGAGAGCGACAGAGGAGAAAAAAAAAAGCTTTTTTTCACCAATCGATTAACGAGTATAAATACACAAAGATGAAAACGAGAAATGTTCAGATTTAATTAAACCAATCGAAATATAATTGAACATTTAAAAACAAAAAATTTTGTTTTTATAGAATAATTTTACTTAAATTTTTCAAAGCTAACATATTAAGAATTATAAATAATTAAAAATAATTCTTTCGATAGATGTCGTATAGATGTGTTAGGATGTGGTTTGAATATAAACCAATAAAGCACTTTTTTTGTCAATTTGTTGAAAGTTAGATGATGTAAGAAATATGAAGTGGCGGAGTCAGAAAAACGTAGTTAAGGAAGGGTCAGTCTCGATTTGAAGCTGAAAAGGAAGTTTATTCTTGTAGGAACGTTCTGTTTTTGAAGAAGGGTTGAACTTCTCTCCAGTCATCGTCTGGTTCCGCTAGGAAAGTTGAACAAGGATATTTTTAGTACAGAGAAGTAAATATGAACTTATAGGTTACATTTATAGATTGAGAGTAAATGCGTATATGAATAAGAGTAAACACTAAAATTGATATGTATGTTGAAAATCAAGGAGAAAATGATGAGATCCTACTAAATGAATAGAATACTAGTTATTTAACATTTCAATTTTTTTTTGCTTATCATACATAACTTCTGGCATGAATGTCCTACATACAAAGTATTCACTCATTTTTTCGGTCACTTTAAAAACAAGTGATTAAAGCCAGTTGGAATCAGAATTTTCTTTTTCTTTGTTTTTGCTCTTTCTCAATATATGTTCGGATTTTCTTTCTGGAATAAGATTGAATAACTATGTATCAGTAGATTTTGTGAAAAAGTTCAAAATATTAATTGTACAGAATAGTATTTTAATCAATATTCTATTTCGATTAAAACTAATCAAATTGAAAATACAAAACAATTTTTAATGGTTCAGTTTTTCAGATCAAAATTTACTTTACAAAGCGTACTATTTATTTTTCTAACAGATTAAAATTCAGTAATATATTGAGTTGAAGCTGTGCTAAGACACAAACCAGGGACTAGAGGCTGTGGAATCCAAAATCTTCGAAGCTGGACCTGACCGAGTGCGAGATTAATCCAACAAGCTTTACCCAAAACTTTCACGCTATTGATTAAATGAATTATAAATTTCAATTTTGTAAAATATTTCATTTAAATATTTTTTTTCTTCTAGAGAATTTTTCTCATTCTTATTTTTTATCAACCTGAAAAGAAACATCATCCATTGACTCGTTTAATGGCACTTCGATTGCTTTTATCAAATCGTATAATACTTCCTCAACGAATTTCATTTATACGATTTTCTCGTTATTATACACCACTTACATTTGAACATCATTCAATAAGTTCTTCAAATTCGATTTCAAATTCTTCTATCTATTGTCATCAACATAAAACTAATAGTTCATTATTATCAACACATCGTACATTTTTTCTTTCATCAAAACTTGCTTCATTTTCATCAAATTCATCAAATTCAAAAGACGGTAATACACCACCATCACCTCCATCGGATGGTAATTCATCATCGTCGTCATCATCATCTTTTTCAAATGATGGAAAAAATCAAAATGGTGATGATAGTAGTGATGGAGGAAGTGATCCTACACAGAATACTGTACCTGTTGTAATTCAAGCAGGAAATCCTTTAATGCCTGTTGAAGTACCGGAACATTATCCAATAGTACCATTAATACCAGTTTCACGTCATCCATTATTTCCAAAATTTATAAAAATGCTTGAAATAACAAATAAAGATTTAATGGATTTAATAAGACGAAAAGTTAAATTAAATCAACCATATGCTGGTATATTTTTACGTAAAGAAGCATCAACAACATCATCAACAGATTCTAAAACAGTAGAAACTATAAAAGAAAAACTTGCGAGTACAGTAACATCAGATGTTATTAAAAATCTTGATGAAATTTATAGAATTGGTTCATTTGTACAAATTCATGAAGTACATGATATGGGTGATCGTTTACGAATGATTGTTATGGCACATCGACGAATTAGAATTGTTGGTATTGCATCAGATGATTTAGGAATAGAAGATTTAGATCGACGACGTTTACAACAAAAACCTAATGGTAATCGTAGACGATCAAGACGAAAAGGTTAATAATTTAAAATAGTTCGATTAAGAACAAAAACAAAAAAAAATTTTTTTTTCTTCGATATAGATGATTCAGCTATGGTAGAAGAAACATCTCCTGAACCTGTATCACCATCATCGACCAGCGAAGAACCTATTGTTGTCAATAAAATTTTATTAGCCGATACAGAAAATGTTACACATGATGATTATGAACAAACACCAGAACTTAAGGTATGATGAAATGGAAATTCGATACTAAATCTTATCTTTACGAAAGAACTCATTTGATTGATGTTATCTGTTTGAGCTCATATTTTGCTCATAGATTAGACTCATTGTATAGATAAAAACTCTAAAAGAATTCGTGCCATTAGATCTTTCCTCTTATGTTATGATCATTTGACTGAACCTGCCGTTTCCCACAACAATAGGTCTTATGATTTGTATGATAACCTGAAAGTTTCAGCCGAAACAGATGATTTTTCCTTAACATATAAAATGTCTACAAAAATGAACTATTTTGGAAGCTTTATCAATGTCTTGTCTTGAGGAAGGGCGAACGTCTATTTGAACTGAAGCTATTAGCTGGAGAGCTATGGGTCTACGTTTTTGTAGACATAGGTCTGGCCGAGTCTATATTCGAGTTTTTTTAACACTGTCTGACATTCTCGGTGTATATGACCAAATAAACAATCAAGATTCCAGGTATGTGTTAACTCTTAGGAAAAAATTGAATCGTAGCCGAATCACTATACCTATGCAGATTGATGCCAGGTCTTTTCTATTAAGATACAAAGTTGAATAGAAATTGGATCTGCAATTAAATTTGAATTTGAAAAAAATTAAAACATTGAACCCGGAACGGTCTGTAACTTTCTATTTCTACGATATTGTAAGATCTATCATTGTGGTTTATCTATACTATAAGTCTTATTTATGAGCAAAATATAAATTTAAATAGAGGATGTCAGGTGGATGAATCCTTTGGTTAGTTAATTTATTTAATGCTATTGACGAATGATGTTGCCAATACGATCTTGTCCAAAGAAGTTTTTAGAAATTGTCAAACGTTCTGTTTTTTAATTGCTAAAGATTAATCTGCTGTTTGGATGTCTTTACAAAAAAAAAAAAAAAGAAGTGAAACTTCAAAATGAATAATAACAATATAATGATCTAAGTTCATTCAGTCTTGGATAAAAAAATATATGTTAAACATTTTTACAACAAATAAAAATGTGAATAAATACTTTATTCTATCGTTATTATTTTTTTCTTTATGATAAGTTAAAAACATTCGATATTAGACGATATTTTATTCATATATTTTTGATATATATATATATATTGTATATTTTAAGGCATTAACTGCAGAACTTGTGAAAACTATTCGAGATATTGTTGCATTAAATCCATTTTATAGGTAAAAATAAAAACGATTTCCTGTCTCTTCTATTAAGAATTTTGAATTTTTTTGTTTTGTATTTTAGAGAATCAATTGCAGCACTTATTCATAGTGGACAACGAGCTGATCATCCTGTATATTTAAGTGATTTAGGAGCAGCACTTACAAGTGCTGAAGGTCCTGAACAACAAGCTGTTATGGAAGAAATGAATGTATGTGTTTTGTATAATTGTTCTTTCATATAAACAAAAAAAAAAGAAATTTGTTGTTCTATTCTTTTTTTTTCTAGATTCCAAATCGATTAATGCTTACATTAAATTTATTAAAAAAAGAATTAGAAATGAGTCGTCTTCAACAAAAAATTGGTAAAGAAGTTGAAGAAAAAGTTAATAAACAACATAGAAAATTTATGTTAATGGAACAATTACGTGTTATTAAAAAAGAATTAGGACTTGAAAAAGATGATAAAGAAGCTATGAATGATAAATTTCGTACAAGATTAAAAGTAATTGAAATTAAGAATTTTCTCTTTTTTTTTTAATAATTTTATTTATTAAAAATTTTACTTTAGGATCTTAATGTACCAGCACATGTTAAAATAGTTATTGATGAAGAATTAGAACGATTAAATGTTTTAGAAAAACATTCAGCAGAATTTAAGTTCGTTTAATATTATTATTGTTTTTTAAAGAGAATTTTTCTAATTATTTCCATTTGTTTTTCTTTTCTAGTATTTGTACAAATTATCTTGATTGGTTAACAAATCTTCCATGGGGTAAAATAAGTGAAGACAAAACAGATCTTGATTATGCACAAAAAGTACTCGATGAAGATCATCATGGAATGGAAGATATTAAAAAACGAATTCTTGTAAGAAATAATAAATTAAATTATTATTAAAAATAGGGAGAAGGAAGTCAACCTCTTCATCTTGAAAAATTTTCATTTATATGCATGGGAGTTTTAGCTAGAGATATACAGAGTTTGTTTTAACGTGTTTCTGCTCGCTGACACCCAAACAAACTGTAGGAAAAATCTTCCAATAGTCCTCCTGACGAAGGAACATATCCAAGTGGTTCGCTCCGTTCGTTTGCATGTTTTGTTTATGTGCACGGTGTATTATAGTCGGAAAAAGCCTAAGAGAATGCATGCTTTTGTTGTTTGAAGTTTTTTGTTTTTTATATAGTGAGATATGCTAACGCTAGAATTTTCATTGCTTACGCAGGAACGTTCCCATGTAATTCACTCCGTTTGTCTCCATATTTTCCCCATATGTAGTTAATCACTAGAGTAGTGTGACTTCCAAAGAATTCTTGTTCATGTTTAAATTTGGTCAAGATAATACGTTTTCAGGAGATTTCTTTTGTAGCAGTTCAAGTTTTTCAATTTTTTTTAGTTTTTGAAAGATTGTTTTTTAGTTGAAATCACCCAAGCTCTGTACCTCTTGTAGTGGCAAAGTTATAAAGGTTCCCCTCAAGATCATAAATGGACTATAAATAAGCTAGAAGTTTACTCTAGCTTGACATATCGAGTTGAAGTTTTTATCAAAACTATTTCTCACTAGGATCAAGGATTCCTGAAAATTTTATCCCAAATAGACCATCCTAAGTGGAAAACCTATTGTGAGAAAGAGGATCCTTTTAAGTATGGTGTAATATAGGGATATGTTGAGAAACCCATATCTTGGCAGTACGATATCCAAAACTGATAGAATTTTATACATAAAATAGTCTAATCAAGATCTCAATGTGTACGAAATTTCAGGTTGAAATTCTAAATTATGATTTTTTCCGAAAATTAGACTCCGACAAGAGGAGTCCACTAAAAATTTGTTATTTTAACCAAACCTAAACATGAATAAGAATCTTTTGGAGATTACACTACTCTAATGATCTCTTACATATGAGTAAAATATGGAGACAAACGCATGGATAATGAAAAATGTATTTTTCGTTGATCATGAATAGATATTTTCATCAGATGAAAAGAGATCCATTTCCTTTTTAAATACATAGTTAATGAAACTTTGTGATTGTACATTTTTTATATACTCTGCTTACGAAAAAAGAAAGTGTACACGATGTACACTTTACTAGTATAAATAAAGTATAAAAAGACATTCTGTTTTCGATTCCTATTAGAAATATTGTTGGAGACATTCATGAATAATTTTTGTTTTCTTCTAGGAATTCATTGCTGTTAGTCATTTAAAAAAATCAACACATGGAAAAATTCTTTGCTTTCATGGACCACCTGGTGTTGGAAAAGTAAGTTAAATAAAGCGATATTTCTATTAAGATAAATATTCTCAGAGATCGATTATCAAGATTTTTTAAATTTAATATACTGTATATAAAATTTTAATTTTATCGGTTTTTTTTTCAGACAAGTGTTGCTAAATCAATTGCACGTGCACTTGATCGACAAGTAAAAATTTCGTATTTAATAAATTAGAATATTAGTTTGTATTTTTTTGTTTTGTTTAGTATTTTCGATTTAGTGTAGGAGGTATGCATGATACAGCAGAAATTAAAGGTCATCGTCGAACATATGTTGGTGCAATGCCAGGAAAAATGATACAATGTTTAAAAAAAACTAAAACAGAAAATCCACTTGTATTAATCGATGAAATCGATAAATTAGGTCGTGGTGGTTTTCATGGTGATCCATCAGCTGCTTTACTTGAAATGCTTGATCCAGAACAGAATGCATATTTTCTTGATCATTATCTTGATGTTTCTGTTGATCTATCAAAAGTATTAAGATTTTCTAGGCAATTTTCTTTTTTTTTTTTTTTTCTATAAAATTTAATTATTTTAGGTATTATTTATATGTACAGCTAATGTACTTCATACGATTCCTGAGCCATTAAGAGATCGTATGGAAGTTATTGAAGTATCTGGATATGTTGCTGAAGAAAAATTAGCTATTGCAAAAGTAATTAAAATAAATATAATTATATATATATATATATTTGTTTTTTATTTAGAATTATTTAATTCCAATAGCAAGTAAACAAACAGCTGTAAAAGATGATGCAATTGAAATAAAAGATTCAGCTTTAATGCAACTTATAAAAGCTTATTGTCGTGAAAGTGGTGTTCGAAATTTACAAAAACATATTGAAAAAGTTTGTTAAAAGAATTTTTTGTTTTTAAATATTTATTATTATTTAATTTAATAGATATTTCGAAAAGTTGCATTTAAAATTGTTAAAGAAGGTGGTAACAAAGTTGTTGTTGATGATGGAAATCTACAAGAATTTGTTGGAAAACCCGTATATACAACAGATAGAATGTATGAATTAACACCACCTGGTGTTTCTATGGGTCTTGCATGGACAGCTAGTGGTATGTTTAAATGATATTTATTAGATAGAAATTTTACAGCTATAGGAAATTTTTTTTTTCTAAGTAAATATCAGCAAAAGTCAAGTCCGGAACTTTTTCTTTCGGAAGCAGGAGGATTTAATTAGATTTTTCAAGTAGAGATTATTTGCCGGAGTGTTCGATGGAAGAAACAGTAGACTTCAATAGAGATTTCCAAAGGCTTCAAGACTGAAGTCTCTGCAGCTTTCTCTTCGGGATATCGTCAGGATTAAGGGCGGGGACAAGGATCAATAACTCAGGATTTTGAGAATTTGGAAGCGAAAAAAAACCAGTAAAACACCGCTCGAGAAGAACAAAAATTTTTTTCATATTAGGAATTATTTGAGATTTATTATTTATTTATCGATTGCGTGTTCTTTCTTTTCTGAATCAAGAACAAGAAACCACAGATAGTACAAAAAGTATTCATACATTTATTAATACTTTCTTTGTATTTTTTTCTTTTGTGTAATAAGAGCATCAATATGAAAATTTCTTCTTGGGGCAGAGAACAAATATATTTTCTCTTCAACATTTGATATCTCTCAATATGTCCTCTATTACATATATGATAGTCAAGATTCGAATCCTGCGTAAATAAGATCAAATTAATTCCTTATCATTATTATACAAATCGATCAATAGAATAAACAAAAATATAATTAAATGCCTGAATACTTTTTTCACTATCTATATATCTCTTACATTTGTTATAATTAATTCTTAATAATAAAAATTTTAATTATTTATTTATTTTTTCTATTCAGGTGGAAGTGTAATTTTTATTGAATCACGTCTTATCAATCCTATTGAAGCTTTGGATACATCGACAACTACAATAAAAGATGATAAGAATAGTAGATTAAATGGTAGTTTAACATTAACAGGTAAATTAGGTGATGTTATGAAAGAAAGTTGTACAATTGCATCAACATATGCAAAATCATTTTTACAACAAATTGATCCAAATAATCGAGCATTACGTATTGGTCATATACACATTCATATACCAGAAGTAAGTATCAAAACAGAAAAAAAAAAAAACAAGAAAATCTTTCTGTTTGTTTTTTTAGGGTGCAACACCAAAAGATGGTCCATCAGCTGGTTGTACAATAGTTACAGCACTTCTATCACTTGGTTTAAATAAACCAATAAAACAAAATGTTGCTATGACAGGTGAAGTATCTTTAACTGGTCGAATTTTACCTGTTGGTGGAATAAAAGAAAAAGTTATTGCTGTATGTTTTGTTTTTTTTTTACATTTCTAAATCCCATTTATTTTTTATTTTTAACTTTTCTTTTAGGCTAAACGAGCAAATGTTCATACAGTTATATTACCACATGAAAATCAAAAGGATTATAATGACCTTCAAGATTTTATTAAAGATGGACTAACTATTCATTTTGCTAAAACATATGATGAAGTTTATAAAATTGTATTTGATGATCAATAAATTAAAACAAAAATGATTTCCATATATAAACAAAACAACTGCTGAATTGTTTTTTTTTTTCATAGTCAAAATAGTTTGCTTTTTCATTTTTTTTTTTTTTTTTGTTTTTTGTTATCCAGGTTTTTTTTTTCTTCATTCTTTAATACACTATATGTGGCAATTTTTTTTGTTAATCAAGATAACAAAATGTCTAAATCATAATTTATTAAATAATGAACAAGTAAGTGATTATACAAGAAATATTCATAAGGGGGTCTAACCCCTATATTTTCATTGCTGACGTCATTCTAGTGTTGTTGTTTTTCTTCTTCCGACATAAAGTCTTGAAGAAAAAGAGAGTGAGGAAAGAAAAAGAGACAGAGAGAGAGAAAAAAAAGAGGGATTGGCACAGGACTCCTGTTTTTCTGGAAGCAATCAGTAGCAAAATGTGAGCGGAGAACATTTGTTTGCTGCTCTTTTTATCCGTTACGAAAGAAGAAAAATGATTGGCATTGGTTGGTGAGGTTTCTTTTTGTTTGCATGTATTTTCTCTGCTCTCGTCTACTTGTACAATCATAGCAAAGAAATAGAACATCGAGGTGTGTTTATAAACCATACTTTTCTTTTACCACAATCACTTGCAAAAGGGGGGTAAGAAAAGAAAGACGTAATTTCTAAAAAAAATAAAGGACAAAATAGTACCATGTTCAAAGATACAAACGTTGGTTTGTTTTCATTGTTTTTGAATTTTCAGATATGTCGATTTTATCACGTGCCGTGTGTAATCACACGGGATCATTAAAATTAAATTCTGGTCTCAATCCTATGTATCGTATTGTACGAAATTTGAATAGTGAAACGCCACCGGAAGAGGAAGGGTATTTGTTTTTTTGTTTGAAATTTTATATTTTATCTTTTGTTTTTTGAATGCAAAATTTTTTCTTCAATAGAACTGGTTTTTATACTATGGTAGAAAAATTTTATGATCGTGCTGCAAGAATTCTTGAAGAAAAATTAGTAAATGATATGCAAAAATCGAAATTAACTGAACAACAAAAACGTATTAAAGTACGAGGAATATTAACAATGATGAAACCACCAAATTATGTTTTGGCCATGACATTTCCTGTTCGACGTGATAATGGTGAATGGGAATTAATCGAAGCATGGCGTGCTCAACATTCATTACATCGTACACCATGTAAAGGTGGTATTCGTTATTCTATGGATGTTAATTTAGATGAAGTTAAAGCATTAGCTGCTTTAATGACATTTAAATGTGCTTGTGTTAATGTTCCATTTGGTGGAGCTAAAGCCGGTGTAAAAATTAATCCAAAAGGTAAACAAAAAAATTCTTTTGTTCTTTTTGTTTTTAAAAGTAAATATTTTTTTGTGTTACATTTTATAGATTGGTCCGAAGGAGAATTAGAACGTATTACTCGAAGATTAACAGTTGAATTAGCTAAAAAAGGTTTTATTGGACCTGGTCTTGATGTACCAGCACCAGATATGGGTACTGGTGAACGTGAAATGGCTTGGATTGCTGATACATATGCATCAACTGTTGGTTGGGAAGATATAAATGCATATGCATGTGTTACTGGTAAACCTATATTACAAGGTGGTATTCATGGACGAACATCAGCGACAGGTCGTGGTTTATATTATGGTCTAAATAATTTTCTAAATGAAAAACATTATATGGATCTAATTGGTTTACCAACTGGTTTAAAGGGAAAAACATTTATTGTTCAAGTAATTAAAAAAAAAACAAAAAATAATAAAGAAAGAAATTTAATCAAAATTTTGATTATTTTTGTTTTTTCTTTTTTTAAGGGTGCGGGTAATGTTGGTTTTCATTCTATGCGTTATTTATCACGAAATGGTGCAAAATGTGTTGGTGTACTTGAATGGGATGGAGCTATTGTTAATCCAAATGGTATTGATCCATTAGCATTAGATGAATATAAATTTCAAAATGGAACTATTATTGGATTTCCTGGTGCAAAACCTTATGATAAACAACCAAAAGAAGAATTACTTTGTGAACCATGTGACATTCTTATACCAGCTGCAAATGAACAACAAATAACATCAAGCAATGCTGGAAAAATTCAAGCTAAGGTTAGATTTAATATGATTGTCTTTGTTTAAAAAAAATAAATAAATTTTCTAATTTAGATCATTGCTGAAGGTGCCAATGGACCGACAACACCATCAGCAGATAAAATTCTTCTTGGAAAAAATGTCTTAGTTATTCCTGATATGTATATCGTAAGTATTTATTTATTTATTTTTTGATAGAAAAAAAAAAAATTATTATTTTTTATCATAAAGAATGCTGGTGGTGTAACAGTATCCTATTTTGAATGGCTTAAGAACCTTCAACATACATCATATGGTCGATTGACATTTAAATATCAACGAGATACAACTTATTCACTTCTTGGTAGAATTTATTATTTTCTTCTTGAAATTTTTTTTCATAAATGAATCGGTTTTTTTTTCCTATTTTGTGTAATGTAGAAAGTGTTCAAAGTTCATTAGAAGCTAAATTTGGTAAAATGGGAGGAAAAATTCCAATTGTAAGTAATGAAGATAATTTTAATGAAGAAAAACAAAAAAAAAAAAAAAAAAAATTTCTATAATAGATTCCTAGTGAAAGATTTTATAAACGTATGGCTGGTGCATCTGAAAAAGATATCGTACATTCAGGTCTTGAACAAACAATGGAAAAAGCTGCACGTTCTATTATGCAAACAGCTCAAAATTATAAATTAGGTTTAGATTTACGTACAGCTGCATATGTAACATCATTGGAAAAAATTTATAATGTCTATTCAGCTGCTGGTATGACATTTGGTGTTTAATTGTGTATAAGTATGATTGAACAAACAGATATACATTGACATGAAAAAAATAAAAAGTTTTCATCTTTTTTTTTTTTCTTTTTTCTGTGAAGTGATTACAGTTAAACAAAACAATAGTTTCTTTGTTGTATTACTCTTAGATGTCCATGTTTATTTTAATGAACATAATTTGACCGATCCAAACTTTGAACGAAATATATTTTTAGATAAAAAGCAAAAAAAAAAAGATGTTAAAAATAAGTTCACGTCATAATAAAACATTACAACAAGTATCAACATATTCAATTATACGTTTTTCATCTCATGCATCAACACAACAACAACAAGGACCAGCACATTTTGGTTTTTATCGTCAAGTTGAATTATTTTATGATCGTGCTGCAAAAATTCTTGAAGAAAAATTAGTTGCTGGTATGCAACGAACAAAATTAACTGATGATTTGAAACATAAAAAAGTACGAGGAATATTAAAAATTATTAAACCATGTAATCATGTTTTGGAAATGAGATTTCCTATACGAAGAGATAATGGAGAATTAGAAATGATTGAAGCATATCGTGCACAACATTCACAACATCGTACACCATGTAAAGGTGGTATTCGTTATTCTATGGATGTTAATTTAGATGAAGTTAAAGCATTAGCTGCTTTAATGACATTTAAATGTTCATGTGTTGGTGTACCATTTGGTGGTGGAAAAGCCGGTGTAAAAATTAATCCAAAAGGTAAACAGGAAATTTCTTTTTTGTTTATATTAAGTTAATATTTGTATGTTAATATTAGATTGGTCCGAAGGAGAATTAGAACGTATTACTCGAAGATTAACAGTTGAATTAGCTAAAAAAGGTTTTATTGGACCTGGTATTGATGTACCAGCACCAGATATGGGTACTGGTGAACGTGAAATGGCTTGGATTGCTGATACATATGCATCAACTGTCGGTTGGGAAAATATTCATGCATGGGGTTGTGTTACAGGTAAACCTATTCTTACTGGTGGTATTCATGGACGAACATCAGCTACGGGTCGTGGTTTATATCATGGTGTAGATAATTTTGTTAATGAAGCGTCATTTATGTATGTATAAAAGAAAACAAAAAATCGTTTGTTTTTTTTTTCTCAGTTAGATGCAAAAATCTAATTTTTTATTTAGGGGAATGGTTGGTCTTTTACCTGGTCTTGCGGGTAAAACATTTATTGTTCAAGTAATTACAAAAAAAAATTCATGAGAAAATTTAATCGAAATTTTGACTTCTGTTTTTTCTTTTTCGAGGGTGCGGGTAATGTTGGTTTTCATTCTATGCGTTATTTAACTCGACATGGTGCTAAATGCATTGGTATACTTGAATGGGATAGTGCTATTGTTAATCCAGATGGTATTGATCCAAAAGCCTTAGAAGAATATAAAACAGAAAATGGCACAATTAAAGGTTTTCCAGGTGCTAAACCCTATGATAAACAACCAAAAGAAGATTTACTTTGTGAACCATGTGATATTCTTATACCAGCTGCAAGTGAACGACAAATTACAAGTGAAAATGCACATCGTATACAAGCTCGAATTATTGCTGAAGTAAAATATATATTGTTTTTGTTTTATTAGTATAAAATATAAAAAATATTTTTTTTTCTTTTTAGGGTGCTAATGGTCCAGTAACACCGGAAGCTGATGAAATTTTATTGAAGAATAATGTACTCGTTATTCCTGGTATAGCAAAAAAAATTCCTTTTTTTTGTTTCTTTTTTTTTGTAAATAATTTCTTTAGATTTATATGTCAATGCTGGTGGTGTAACTGTTTCTTATTTTGAATGGTTAAAAAATTTAACTCATGTCAGTTATGGTCGATTAACATTTAAGTATCAACGTGATACTAATTATTCTTTACTTGGTAGATGTTTTAAATAGAATTTATTTTCAAATTTTTTGTTTATTTTATATAGAATCCGTACAAAGTTCATTAGAAGCTAAATTTGGTCGCATGGTAAATAATTAATTTTTTTTTACTAATCTAAAATCATAATTTTCCTTAGGGTGGAAAAATTCCAATTGTAAGTAGAAAATTTTGTTTTCGAAAAAAAAAACCAAACTATTTTAAAAAATATATTATCTTAGGTACCAAGTGATGAATTTTTTAAACGTATGGCTGGTGCATCGGAAAAAGATATCGTACATTCAGGTCTTGAACAAACAATGGAAAAATCTGCACGTGCTATTATGCAAACAGCAATACGTTTTAATCTTGGTCTTGATATTCGTACAGCAGCATATGTCAATGCTATTGAAAAAATCTATGATGTTTATGTTAGTGCTGGTATTGCATTTGGATCATAAATTGCTTGTATTTTTAGTTTTTTGAAATTGTTTTTCTCTTTCTTCTCAAGATATAGACTAAAAGAGTGAATTCTTTTTTTACTTTTCGTTGTATCAGTTCGTATTTATTTTTTTGTCATTATTCCCAATCAAAATTTCTATTTTTTTCACATCACTTATTTTCAAATAATTCCAAGGTGCATAATGTAGTACTTTCTTTTTTTTACTTAGTGACAAAAAAATAAAACTGATCCAAAATTGGTTTATGTAAAATAATATTTGCAAGTATAATTTTATTTAGAAAGAAAATACTTTACATTAAATATATTTAATTGAAACAAGAAAAAACCAGACTATATCCAAGTTAATATGATCTATCGTGATTGCAATTATTCTTTCAGATATTTTAATTATATGTTATTAAATTTTATTATTCATTCTAATGATGTTTTGTTTAATACATTTGTAGTTTTTCATAATGAAGAAATAATTTCGTATAAAAATTCATATCATATTTACATGAAAGTAACTAATGATAGTTTACAACATTTAGAAATAGTTGATATAGATTCGAATGATAATATTTTATATAAAGACTTTCAATTTTGGACGCATATCATATGTGTGTTCAGAGAAGCGCGTGTATTCTTTGCTACGAAAATTGTTTTTTTCGCACTGAACTAGTGTAGTTAGAATTCGTGCGTAGCTGATTATCTAAAGGAGAACGTAAGGGAGAGAGAAATCTAGATTTTCTTGAACGTTGTATAGAAGGAGAGTAAATGTTGGAGTTGAAAGGGTTACAGTCATTTGGTCGTTCCAGAAATAACATAAATTTGTTCACAATGACGACGAACAAATAATAATTGCCAATTGTTTTGCTGTTAAATTAAAAGTTCGTTTACGTCATTCATATTTACCTGCTGTGAAGTTATATAATCTAGTTGATAAAAATAAATCACATTTTTTACCAATGGAATAAGACTCAAAAGAATTTGCTAAAACGTTCAATGCAAAATTAGATGGTGTTAATCAACTTGTTTCATTAGTCTGACCGTTAACAACATCACCATCCGTTCGTAGTGATATATTTATGTTTTCTTGCTATTGATTGTACTCCTATAACATCTTCGCGTGAATAACCAGCAATTGCTGTTGTTACTGATTCAAAACATTCAGCAAGTCAATTTTTTATTAAAAAAAGGTTCTTTTTTCAAATGCTTTTTTTGTTGTTAGACTACACAATATACTGAACGTGTTATTCAACAATTTTCAACAAAAGAAACAGTAGCTCTTGAAATAATAGAAGATCTTCATATACTTATTGGTGAATTATTACGTGAATTTTCATCTCATAATTTTCATGTTTATCAAGTCAATTCGTTTTTTATCGAGCTGGTTGGTATTAACGATGGATCATTTGAAAAAATACGTTATAATGAATTACGAGCTATTCAACCAACATCAAAAGGTAAGCATGATTTGTCAAAGACGAAATCAAATGAAACAATTTTTCTCTTCCTATAGAATTATATATGGTCATAATCAATTATCCGAAATTTGTTTTGTTGTTGATAAGAAACGTCATAATACTCGTTTTTCTTACTTGGGATAAACAATCGAATCAAACAAATAATACTCAACTAGGTTAAAATCAATTTTGATTTTGACTTTCTTCTTAACGTTTAATTCTCTAGAATTACAAGAATCATCTCAATCCACATAAATATCAAAATACGTCAAAAGCTCGATTTTTATTATCGAATAATATTGCTGCTATAACTTTTTATAGTGAAAAAATTCCAATCACCTTTCATATTGTACCGTATCATCATTTACTTACAATTGATAATAATATAGGCATATGTTCAACTCGACATTTATCATTAGCCGTTGTTGTACTTGATTGATCACAAACAAAATTCTCCTATATATTTTATATCAATAATTCGATTGGCATATACGTCAATGGACAATCAATATTGAAAACAATGATCAAATTGAATTAATTAATTTATATAAAGCGATGTTCTGGCTATTGAAACATCAGATTCTCATGTTTGATGGGTTTATTGAGTAATCAACAAGGTTATTATTTTTTTCGACAGACTCATTATTTCGAAATATGTTTAACCAAATTCTTTATGAGCTGCTTTTTTTTTTGTTCGACACAACTCTTCTTGTTTTTGTACGAGAAACTTTTTAATTTTCACTTTGATCCAATTTTCTACAAGGAAAGGGAATGGCTTTTTAAACTTGTGCAAAACAAAATTGAGGGTGTGTATATGAGTGTCGATTTTGTGTTCACTAACACCCACATCCACACCCTTGTCAAAATAAACTATATCAAGGAGGACATTCATATGGAAACTGTACATTTCTATGAAGGAGAACATTTTCGAATCGATTTCGAAGTAAGCGTAAACAATTTGTATTCATTTTTGATTTTCTTCTTAAATATAGTTCAGTGGAAACTGAAACTACAAATTGTTTTCGATCGAGTACAAGGACTTTATCAATCAAAATAGGTAAGTTAAGAATTTCTTAACTTGTCTACTTATTCCTAAATGTTCGCTTTTTATAGTATCGATGTGGAATACAACATGTTAAACCTTTTAGCATAAAAATAAAACGAAAAGCAAATGATATTTTCAAAGAATTTAAGAATGAACAATAACAGTAACAACAACACAACATTCCACAAACAGGAATATATGTCAAAATTACCATCATATAAAAACAAGTTTTCTTTTCATAGTTATTATTTCATAAAATAAATTTATCTCATCATATATTACTCAATGATGATATTTAGTCGATTTTTCTCTTTCATTTATTCAACATCAATGTTCTACGTCTTTATTTTATATTTCTTCGATGAGCATAATCTAAGAGATAGTTGAATTTACACCTATAACAAAAATATTTCCTTTGATCTGCATTTGCAATTTCAGTTCTCCTTTACTCTTTCCTTTTCATGTGAATACTACCATTCTATAAAAATCCATTTCGTCTGAGAACACGTTTTATTTAAACAAAAATTGATAATATTTATAATATTTTTGTATGAGGAAAATATTCTTTTACATATTTAGCAATTCGACATTTCCCTATTAGACCTAAACAACGCAGTTTTTTACAATTATTTCGTGTTCTATTACTTGTAAAATGTTGGGTCACACGTTTCAGTCTTTGATAATCAACAGAAAGATATAGATTATTTGGTAAACAGGTTTTCGTATCAATAAGAAATTCTTCGATATAATCATCATGAGCTTCAGTAAGATTAAGTTGAGAAAGATGTGGATATTCAATGATTGGCAAATACTCATTTTTATCATCTAATTTTCCACATTGCTTATCATTTTGTGATTTTCTATTAATAAAAGTTAATTTTTTCATGAATGGAAATGATTTTGAAATAAAACATATGTTATATATTTATAAAAATAATATAGAAATGAATACAATTATTTACCATTAGTTGTACGAGATGAGCCAAAAGTCAGGAAACACAATATTTTTTGATTTCGTCTCTATAGATGAATAATCAAATCTCTGATTTATAACACATATACTAGATTGTGGTAGTCAGAGGCGTAGAATATTATCAGTCTCTTGTATAGGTCATTATGACTAAAACGGAAATTATTGTTTCCTTGTTGAATTTGATTACCACTTTTCGTCTAATGGTACCGATTTGCAGAATAAAACAATCCGATTTATTCTGCAAATCGGTTCAATCAGACAAAAAAAAGGAAAAATAAAATTTGACATAGAAAGGTCAGTTTTGCTACAGTCACAAAAGAGTATACAAGAGACTGATAATATGTTACGTCTCTGGCTACTACTACCTAACATGTGTGGTGTAAATAAGAGATTTTATTATTCATGTATAGAGACTAAATCAAAACAAATCTTGTGTTTCCCTACTTTCAACCTACTCTCTGTATATGATCGAATTTATTTCATCATAGGAAACACTCGTTCTTTCTTATTATCATTATTCAACAAAACGATTGATCATGCCTCGTATATATTATAAAAATTTGAGGACAACATTCAACAGACAGAACAAAAAATAAAAGCGAAAAGCATACAATTTCAGAATTGCTTTTTATTATTAATATCCTCTAAACATGAATATCTATTTTTTGATATTGCTAATATGATAATAGAAATCTTTATAGTTACTCTTCACAAAAAAAAATCAGGAAATCAAATTAATATCACGATGATAACTGAATACAAAAAGAAAAAAGAAAATTAACTAACTACATGATCCATCAAAAGTAATTAAAAATCGAGCTCGCCATGATTCATCACCAGGAACCAATGGATACCAATAAATATAATTAGTATCCCAAACATTATTATGTAAATTATAAGCCATACCATCTAATGATGGTGAATTTCCTGGTGCTGGATATGGAAGAGCTGTTGGTTCTTTATTTTTTAATATTGGACAAGCTTAAAATAAAAACAAAAAGAAATTTTTTTCTTTCAAAAGAAAAGATCTTTTTTTTTTTAAACTAACCAATTGGTGCATCATATGATTTAACATTAATTGTAACGAAACATTTTGAAGATAAACTTGTTTGACATGAAAATGCATCGACACCTCGTTGATAATATGAAGTATTTGTTGCTGCTTGTTGAACATCAACTTCAGTATTATATTGAATTAATGAACATGATGGTTGCATTGGAAGTAAAAATTTAATCATTGATGCTTCAGCAAGACGTGTAGCTGTTTTATTTAAACCTAACCATTCAAGCGTAAATGTTGTTTCATCAATAAATGTATATGTTAACCATATTTCATTAAAAGCACCATATAAATTAATAGCATCAGTATCAATATTTAATTGAGCAAGAAAAATATTTTCATTAGTTCGAGATCGAAAAAAATTTTTCAATGTTGGTAACCAAACACGTGAAACTGGATTAGCATTTGCTGTTGAATTTGGTTTATCATAACCTAAGGATTTAAATGAAAATAAAGATCTTAATATCTTAATAAATTAAAGATTAATAATTATTTTTTTTTGCTTTCAAAATAGTAATTATACTAGAGAAGTCGATGATAATTAATTGCAATGCTCGGAAATAAAATCGTCAAAAAAATTTACAGAGAAATAAACTCTGGCCTGTGTTCAGCACGAACGGTTTGCATGCGAAAAACCACCTAACCAGTTCAGGCAGTGTAAGATATGTGCACAAGCATTTCTTGAGGTATATAGGCAATTATAGAAACATCCTGAGGTTCGGCTAAGTTTCAGTATTTTTGAACATTGTTGTTAACTTTTCTTAGTATGTCTGCAGACCTTCAGTTTTTGAATCATGTATTCCACTGTGTGTAAATCTACCATAGTCAAGTCTGATATCCTTTCTTTTGCCTTACTTCTACTCCCTTTTATTAATTGACTGAGAATGATCGTAGTCAAGACTGAACATTCAGGTTCGCTGCATGCCTATAGTATAAATATAAATATTTAGTAGATTTTTCTAATTGTTCATGAAATGTTACGATTGTCGATCAAAACAGCCCTTCGTCTATTGATATCATAAGGTTTAATTGATTAAACATCTATGTACTACTATAATAACGATTTTTCTCAGATCTACTTAGATACACTGATGCAAAATACAAAAATTTGAATATCGTCTAGTAACAAAATTTCTTGTTTTGGAAGGTTAGTCACTAATTCAATATTTTTGAGCTTAGAGTGACAATTTATGTGACAATGTTCCATCATTTGCTAGGATATTTGAATGGACTAGCCGCTTTAAAAGTGGACAATTAAACATCGATGATAATCCTAGAGTCGGACGACCAATTTCTGCAACAGGCGAAATAACTCTTGAAAGTCTACTGATCGAAGATCGTCGAATCACAATTCAGTAAATAGCAGACACTCTAGATATCTTCAATGATCAATTACAAATGACGAAAGTCTATTCAAGATGAGTACCACATTTACTAACATCTGATGAACGAGACGATCGTTTTCAAATATGTCAAGAACTTTTGGTTCTCTATTTTATTGAAGGAGACGGCTTTCTTTTTCGAATTATACCTGGCGATGAGTCGGGGATTCATTATTATGAATCTCAATCGAAATAATCATCATGGGGCAGTGGAAACAAACAGATTCATCACCAAAACTGAAAGAAAAAAAGTCTGCTGACAAAGTTTTATATTCATTTTTCTTGGATCATAAAGAGATAATTCTCAAACAACCTGTACCACTGAGTTTGACAGTCACTAAAGTGTATTACGCACATCTTTTGATAAAAGAACTTCATGCCGAAATTAGAAAATAACGGTCATGATTTGAAATATGAATTGTTTCGTCATCCATCTTATCCTTCAGACCTGACTATCGATGATTATTTTCTGTTTCCAGTTTTAAAATACTAACTCAGAGGAAGGTACTACAATGATCAACGTTTGTTATGTTCATCATTACATCAGTATCTGAATTGCCTATCTGAAGATGACTTCACAGCAGCTATACAAAAGCTTCTAGAGCGTTAGCAAAAGTGTATTACGACAGAGCGACGATATATCGAAAAAGAAAACATATATTTATAATTATAACTGACTTATCTTTTTTTTAAATATAATCAGTCTCAGAACTTTTTGCACGTCCTACATACACGAAGGTAAGTTGTAATTGTTTTAAAATTTTTCCATAATCCATATAATGCTTCCTTATGTCGAAGGCATCTGCCTACTGTAGTTTTTGCTATTTCACAATGAATATAATTTTTATCATTTCGTAACAACTAGATAAATTCAAAATGTGGATGGCAACATTCAGTTAGATTTTATCGGCAAGATAATTTACTTGTCCATTTGTGAATCGAAGTTTGTGAGAGATAAATAACAATCATGTTTTTGTCACAGATGCGATTGATTCTATACTAGACTAATTACCGTAGCATCCTATTGTAGCTTTCCTTACAAATGTATTTTCTATTGGAAAATATTTTAATAGAAATTTTTCTCAATTATAATTTTTGAAACTATGAAAAATAAATTTTATTCTATTTGCAATCACATCTACATAATATTCTTATAGCTTTCAAATATTTGAAGATGAATACAAAAATTTTGAAAGAGGAGAAACTCAAAAAGGTGTTCTACTATTCAAAATATAATAATCATAGAAATTTAATCGAAATAGTTTTCTTTTTGATAATTTAATAATGAAGGTTCATTTTAAAAAAAAAGTTATTTCTTAATGATCTATTACATTATATGATTCAAAGTGAGTTTGAAATTAAATTTAAATTATTTCCTACCTGGATTTCCATATGTATTTGATAATTTATCAAAATCAGTTTCATTATAAGTAATATAAACATAGGTTCCTAATTGAGAATTTTCATCTGTCCAATAAATTTTTTCATTTCGAGTTAAATTTGAAATTGATCCTAAATTTTTATCAAATAAAACATATAGTGGATTTGATGCATCATGAAAAAGTACAAATGTTTCTGTTGGTGAAACACTTTTAAAATTATCTAAATTAGGTTTTGTTATATTATTAAATGCATAATTAAGTTCATCTTGTATTATATTATAAAGTGGATGATCACGAACAGCTTCTAAATATATATCAAAAAAATCTCGTTGTTCAAGCCATGCCATTCGACAATTATTATATGATTGCATTGAATTAACAACTTTTTGAAATTGTTTATTACTCCAATTGATTTGATCATATACTGATGGTAAACCCCAAGTATGTTCTACAAAGTAAATTGTAAGAAAATAAATAATCTATAGAGCAAAAGTTTTATCTTCGCTCATTTTTCGGTCACTAAAAGATAACTGATTACAGTTAGAATTAGAATTTTTCGCTATTTCCGAATATATGTTCAGAATTGCATTCTGAGATGGTAGTTGTACAGATAACTACTTTAGTCCTTTTTTTTAGAGCACGGTTTGCTCTAAAAAGCGCATTATTTACTTATATATTTTTTAAAAGCAGTTTTTGAAACAATGATTTTTCGACCAATTGCAATTTCTATAGAAACCAGTTCTTTAATAGAAATGCAGTGATAGGAGATTTTCGCTTATTGTAATATCTCGTTTTTGTATAGAATTTAGTGCTTTACAACAATATTGAATTGAAGCTATTCCCAGATACAAACTAGGAACTGTATCAAAACACTGCTATTTTCCTTTGTACAGAGATACTTTTGGATTTTTTCACAAAATTTACTGATAGTTGTTCAATAGAATATATAAAATAAAATTTTTATTTACCAGGTATTTTAATAAGAAATCGACTAGCATTAATTAATTGATCATCATCTGTTGTACATAAATTACGTTCAAAACATGTACTTAAAGCTCTTTGTAATGCTTGATATTGTTGTACACGTTTTGGATCTGATCCAATACCTTGTAACCATGAATCAGATATATCACCATCAAATAATTGAAGTTCATCACCTATGCCCGATATATCTTCGAGAAAATTTTGAAATGATGATGATATAATTCGAGCACCTGGATATGATTGACGAAGAATTTCATGATTTTGACGAATTTCAGCAATTGACATTGGTGGACCTTAGTTAGCAATTTCGATAATAAAAAAAGCTTTAAAAAGAAAATTTTTCAAATTACCTTGATTATCACTACGAAATGCAAATGCTAAACCAACACCAATTTGTGGAACAATAACAAGATCATCTAGAGATATACCACCTGGATTCGCAAATGTTGAACCAGGATTATTTGGATAACCTAAAAATAATAATATTATGATATTTTCTTATTTACTTATTTTGCTTTTTTCTCTATTTGAATTAAATACAAACCAAATGAATGCCATGTTGCAAGTACATTTAAATCTTCACTTGTTCCCCATCGAAATACACCATTTGGTATATCAAAATCAGTTACAGCTAAGATAGAAACAAACAAATCAATATCTTTTTTTTTCTTTTTATTTCTAAATTCTATATAAAATTTCTTCATACCAGCATTAACTCCAACTGTAACCATAGGTTTATTTGAACAATATTTTGAAAAATATTGATTTAATGATCGAATAATTGATATTGGAATTCCAGGTACATCACGTACACTAACAACACATGGAATAGGAACATTAAAACGTTTTGCTAATGAAACAGATAAATCTAATGAAAGATTTAATGCACGTTCATCCATCCATTCATATTGCATATTCATTGCACCAGCATGCCATGTTATTGAACCCATACGTATAGCTCGTTCAATTAATTCTAATTCATCATTTGATGGACATTTTAATTTTATACCAGCAAGAATAAAATTTGATGGACAATTAAAAAACATACTAAGTAACCATGGATGTGTTGTATAAATAAATGAATCATCGGGTGATATACGATGAGTTTGTTCAGCTAAAATAGCTGCACGAGGAAAATATTGATGAAAATATATATTAAGAATATTATTTATAAAACCAGTTGTTGGAATACCATTATAACCAACATCTAAATGATTCCTTAAAAAAAGAAAAAAAAGAGTTAAAAATTTATCAAAGATGAAAAATAATAAAAAAAACAACAGATTTTTACATATTAATAACATGTATACGTGTTATATTTGATAGAAGACGATCCCAACAAGTAAAATCTTTTGATGTTGGCCAACAAATTGATGGTAAATCTTTTGAATATTTTATTACACCTGATAAACTAATACCATTATCACATACAAGATTTACTGAAGTATCATTAATTATATTTAATGTTGCTGTTGCCCAAGCTAATGTTTGTCCAGTTACAATAACCAAATAACGATTTAATGAATGTGACCAATCAATATTAAAAACATATTGATTATCATTATCTGGTATTCGCATATGATAATAACCATTTAATTGAGGTTCATTATCAACTAGAATTTTATCATCAGCTGATACTCTTAACAATGTAATAATGGTAAACAAAATACCAATAAACATCTTTAAAAAAAAAAAGATATATATATATAAAAGATAGTTCTATTAAATTTTATTGTACATTAAAAAAAAAACAATGAAAAGAGAAATTGTACTCAATATTCATTTTTTTAAAATAAGATATATAAGACAAAATCTTCGAGGTTCTGAAAGTAGATAAACAAAGATAAAAAAAAAGAAGTATGTAATGATATGGTTTTTTTTTCTAACCAAAAAAAATTCTATTGGAGATTCATATTTGTGCAATAAAAGAAGATATAGCAAAAACAATGTACATCATCATCTATCACAAAGAAGCATTCAAATGACTTGTCAAATAATCTATTGAAAATTATAATATGAAATATGGACCATGTCATTAGGTAAAAAAAAAAAACAATTGAATTTTTTTTATTCAGAAATCATTTTCTTATTGGATCATATTTTACATTTGTCTTTCAATAATTATTCATTATTTTTACTTTCGATAATCAAAAATTATTAATAATTTATATACGAAAATTTTTAGTAGGTAATATTAAGCTTAATCTTTTTGTCTATTCTTTCCCATTGATCCAAACACATTCCTTTTTTTTTCTCTTCTTATTTCCTGTGTGATATATTCGTTTACTCAAATAAAACAGGAACAAACATTATTGTTTATGTTAATTTAAAGAAAATGAAGTATGTGACAATATGTATATATGAACTTGACACTTTTCGGAACATGTATAGAGTAATATGATTAATGTTATTAAAAATATGCTTGATAAAAATATGAATGAACATAAAATTTTAAAAAGAAACTTCATTCTATGAATAAGTCCTGTCAATTGACCAACTTTAAATACAATAAATTTCCTTACAAATATTATAACAAAAAAAAACTATTTAAGCCGCGTCTGTATGACTAGACAATGCTTGAGTATAGTCATCAAATGAATAAAAACAAAAGCATGCTGTTATTAGAAAAAAAAAAGCAGATTAATCGATTATATCTTGCAAACAAAACACACCATGCAATTCAATTTATTTTGTTTTTTCATACATCAATGAAATTTATCTATAAAAACGGAAATTTCACGTGAGAAAAAAAAATGTCCTATTCGTGAAGATAAAAAAAAAGAGAAAGTAAATATTTGATTATGATTTTGTTATTGTTGTATTATTGTTCCTGTTATTGATTGTGATGATCCTGTTGTTGTTGATTCTTCCGATGGTAAATGTGAAATAATATCACCAAGATTTGATTCAAGTGTATCAATTTTTCTACCTAATTCATTCATACGATTCATAACTTGATCACTTGCAGCAAGAAATCTTTCTTCCATTTGACGAAAAATTGTATTAACCTATTTCAAATTATTAATTAATAAATAATAAAAAGTACAAATTTAAAAAAAAAAAAAACTTACATAAGCTGTTAAATCATTAATATTATTTAGATCAGAAGGTAATGATGATACTGTATTTGTACCATTAACATGATTTGCTGTTGAAGATGATGATGACAGTGTTCGTGTATCGGTCATTTTTTAATGAAACTTTATGATTATGTCAAAAAAGTTGAGCGGACTGTACGAAGTGTTGATTTGTTTTTTTTTTTCTTTGTCCTACAATATAACAGGCGTCTATCTGTTCAAATCGATAAATAAATCGACAGACGGCGCTAACTAACATCATCAATCGAGACCATTCAAAAAAAAAAAGAACGAATCTAATATTTCGTACGTATAAGGTCCTATGCTTCATACTTGTTTTATTTTATTCATAGAACGAATAGTCTATAATTTTTTTTCATCAATTCAATGGATCTTGTTATAAATATATAATCGAGGCAATTGCATCTATTATTCTTATGAACAATTAGATTGCATTATGTTATTCAAGGATTTTACTAAAAGAAAAAGAAATATTATTTATTCATGTTAAAATGTTAATTCTTGTAGATTGTTTTCACATTAAACAAAAGTAATAATATATTAAATTACTTTATTCTACTTAACATTTATTCTTTAATCTCAATATATATATATATATGTATGCATATTAATCAGAAAAGATTATCGTCTAGTGTGTTAATATCATGTCAGTTGTTTTCATTAAATTGCGCTATTGATTCATGAGTTTGTTCAATATGTGAAATGACATGATCATAGTTAGCATTAATTTCATATGAATGATAAGCAAAAATCTTGATTTCTATATGAACGATTCATCGAATTCGATATGAATAACATCTATATGATTATTTTTTTTGCTTAGATAATGTTATTCATCAAAATTTTAATTAATCTAGAAGAGTAAATATAATGTTCAAGGCGGGAAACGAAAAAAAAAAACATGGATTCTAATGATTATTTGAAATATTATGATAAAACTATCTTGATTATCGTATATGTCAATGCTTTTCACATAAGTTCCATTGGTGTCTTTATCTGGTTCTTTTCTTTTCTATGTCTCCTTCATCAGTCATTCATTCTCTTGTGCTTTGGCAGTTAGCTGTTTTCTTTCACCTTTGCCTATCTGTGTGTATGAATAAATATGTGACTTATTTTTAAGGTTAGCATATTTATTATCATAGGTCTTTTTTTCTCTGTCTTGATGTATTGCTTCATTGCTTTTTATTAGTATTGAAATAATGAATGATACCATTTTTATTATGTAAGATTTTTCAAGGATTTACTCTTTTTTTTTTTTTTTGTTTCATGATGAAAACTCGTTTGATCTAATAGATCCTATAAATCACTATCATCTTTGTCTTTCATCACTTGAAAAAAGATTTGTTGTCACGCACATTTTCGTTCTTTGATATTTTATGTCAGTCTGCATCAAATTACCTCTCCTATACACATGTGCATAAATATATATAGAAGTCTCTAAAGAGATTGTGCATATACACAAATAAATTAGATGAACCATTCATCGTATTTTATATGTGTCGACGTTATTATATAGAATGATGAATACGTAATCGACTTTATATATATGCATGGATGTGAATGATGACTAGCCGGTAGGGATAAAGGCACGCCCACATGCACACGTTCATTCGCTGGTATTGTGAGTGTTTATGCGCCCTCCTTTCGTTTACAGTGGTTGATTAAGCAGGAATAGTAACAATACAACGTGTTCTTGCAACTGCTGATGCCTCCTTCTTTTTTTTTCTTCTTTAATTCAATGTGCATGTTTGTTGAACATGAGCGAAAAAGAAATCGTTCAATAGTTATGTTCGTGTGAATAAAAGGGTAGAGAAAGAAAGAGAGAGAGAGAGAAAGAAAAAAAAAGGAAAAGGTTAACATTCCACAGTCAGTCATTAAAGAAAAATATCTACAAAGAAAAGTGTAAACCTCATTTATAGAAATGATCATATGTCAGAATCACCAATTAAGAAGTATACTCAGTAGAAGTATGAATAGTTATTTATTTTTTTCCATAGATAAAGAAAATATTTATCTTACGAATTCTTTTTTGTTTTAAGATTAATAAATCAATAATGAAAATTAGTATACTTGTTATAAATATTGTCTTACCAATGTTAATATCAATTGGTTTATATATATATGGTTTAATAAGTACACGTTGGAATTATATTGATAATAATTTAATTAATCAATATAATTTAACAAATAAACAACAAGAAGAATATATACAATTAAATAATAATATTCAAGTAGAAAATCAATTAATTCGTTATGGATTTCGTACACATTATGGTTTACTTGGTTATTGTTTAGATTATAAATGGATTAATTTATTTATATTAAAATCACAAATAAATATTCAAACTAATAAAAATTTCTTTTGTCAACAATGTAATCAATCATCATTGATTTGTCCTGAAACGGGATGTTGTGTATGTATAAAAATTTAATACAAAAAAAACAAAACAAAAATATCTCGAAATTTTTTATATAGATGAAAAAATGTGACAATATACCTGATTGTCCATCATATATTGATGAACAAGAATGTCATCGTCCATATAATCAAACACGTTATTATTGGAAAGAAGGAAATTGTATGTGGCAAACAATATTAATTGATAATCAAGATATACCACGTTATTTATCATCATATTCAACATCACCACGTGATTTTTATTATTATATGAAACGTATACGTCATTATATAATGTTACTTTTATTTATTATTGCACCATTATTAACATTAATGTCATTATTAATATTATTTTGTATAAATTGTATTGATAGATTTTATTCAATACCATTTTGTTTTATTAGTTTTTTTTCTTTAATATCATTTTTAAGTGGTTCAAGTGGTTTAGGAATATTTTTATATGAATGGATATATGAACGTTTATATCGACCAGATTATACATATGAATTAAATCAAAATGAATCATTAATTCTTACATTAAATCCATGGATAATTAATGTTGAATGTTTAGGTTTAGCTTTTTGGATTATAATTGCTGCTATTGGAATAAATTTATATACAACAATACTTAGTTGTTGTTTTTGTTGTGGATTACAAACAAATAAATCAAAATTACGTATACATATCAAGAATGATAAATATGCTATTATTCATACAAGTCCATATGATGAATGAATAATCAACTTTAGAATTAATTTGAACAAAAAAGAAAATTAAAATATGTAGATTAGTGTTGTTTTTTTTTCTTTTTTCGTTTAGTGAATCTTGTAGAAAAAATTAATGTGTATTGTATCAAACAGCCATTATCCGGTGATTATATACATCGTTTTTTTTCTTCTTTAGGCTGTTGTTTGATCTTATATCTTCTATATCTATTGTTTGTTTGTTTGTTTAACTACTTCGTTTTTTTTTTGTTTTTGTTCTCATTGAATAGTTCTGTAATACAATCTTCAACTTTTATTATTATTATTATTATTATGACTAAAGTTTTTATCTCGTTATTGTTTATTTGTACAAAATTAATATCTATTAAAAGAAAGAAAATGAATGTAATGAGAATTTGAAAAAACAAATAATTAAGTCAATGTCAATTGAATTATTTCATTAGATTAATTGATCAATATGATGGCAAATATATTAAACTAGATTAGTTCATCTTTCTTTTTTTTTCTGACATATAAGCAAATCTATTTGACATCAAAACTTATAGGTTAGATCTATCCTAGTGATTCAACTAGAAATTTGTACATTAATTGATGAATGCATTCTTTTTAAATATGAATGACTATTTGCATAATCGTCATCATCATGTTTATTATTTAATGGTTATTATTGCATCATAAGATACATGCTAATCAAATAAACAATGATAGAAAGAAATTCAATGAAAGAAAAGCTAATTATCAATATTGTAGAAACTTAAATATAAATATTTAGATTAATTATCTTATGATGACAAATTAGATATAATCAATATTCTTGTGAAGATCTTTATTATTCCAGTAGTGTAGAACTCGTTAAGTCGTAACGACTTTTCAACTATTCGACTATTCAACCTTTCAACTATTCAACTTTCCAACTATTCAACTATTCAACTTTTCAACTATTCGGGTGTGAGGTGTAGGTGTGGATGCGGGTGTCCTTTTCATCAACACCCACACTTCGCACCCACATCCATGCCCCACACCCACCCATACCCCACATCCACACCCACAGCGACACCCCACCCATACCCCACACCCTAAGTAAAGGTACTCTAGCGTTTTCTATTCGTTGAATTCACACGAATGTTCTTGAACATGACGTCATTCTTTTTTCTGTAACTATATATTGTCATTTTTCTATCTAACATATTGTCTTGATAATGCTATAGATATAGCAAAACACGTCGACTAATTTATTGAAAATTATTAATAAATAAATATAAATATGGTTAGTTTTTTTGCTGCTGTTAAAGCTATATTATTCAGTCAAATCTGAGTGAGTAGAAACTGAAACTTGCATAATATATTATGTTTTACTTCCAGATATACCAAGAACTACTCAACAAATAATATATGTTCCGCTAAAGCATCATTTCTTCAGTGTGGGTGTGGATGTGGGTTTTGAAGGATAGAACACCCACACCCACACCCCACACCCGCCTACAAGGGCAAAATTTTTACTTGGTATGATAAAATTATACTAGCCGCACATTGGTCATTAATTCATAATGATTTTGTTGTCAAGGATCAAGAAGAAACAGTAAGCAATTATGTCTTGTTCTATGGATGTTTATTGTCTTTTAATATATAGGAGAACATCGCATTTACCTTCTATCGAGATGGTGCTGGTCATGTCAAAATAAATTATACCAAGGAGGACATTCAAATCGAAACAGTACATTTTTATGAAAATGAACTTTTTCGAATCCGTTTCGAAGTAAGCCTAAACAGTTTGTATTCATTTTTAATTTTCTTTTTAAATATAGTTCAATGGAGATAAAAACTACACATGGTTTTCGATCAAATACGAGGACTTTATCAATCAAAATGGGTAAGTTAAGAATTTTTTAGCTTCTCTACTTATTCCTAAATGTTCTCTTTTTATAGTACAGATGTGAAATACAATAAGTTAAAGAATTTAGCAAAAAAAGTAAAACGAAAAGCAAATGATGTTTTCAGAGAATTCAAGATTCAACAACAACACTAACAACAACACAAACAACAACACAACATTTCACAAACAGGAATATGTCAAAATTACCATCATATGAAAAAAAGTTTTCTTTTCATTTTTATCATTTCATAAAATAAATTTATCTCATCATATATTACTCAATGATGATATTTAGTCGGTTTTTTTCTTTCTTTTATTCAACATCAATATACTACGTCTTTATTTTATATTTTTTCGATAATCATAACCTAAGAGATAGTCGAATTTACACCTGTAACAAAATATTTTCTTTGATCTGCATTCGCAACTTCAGTTCTCCTTTACTTTTCCCTTTTCATGTGAATACTACCATTCTATAAAAATCCATTTTGTCTGAGAACACGTTTTATTTAAACAAAAATTGATAACATTCATAATATTTTTGTATGAGGAAAATATTCTTTTACATATTTAGGAATTCGATATTTTCCTATTAGACTTAAACTACGCAGTTTTTTACAATTATTTCGTGTTCTATTACTTGTAAAATGTTGCGTCACACGTTTCAGTGCTTGATAATCAACAGAAAGATATAGATTATTTGGTAAACAGGTTTTCGTATCAACAAGAAATTCTTCGATATAATCATCATGAGCTTCAGTAAGATTAAGTTGAGAAAGATGTGGATATTCACTGATTGACAAATGCTCATTTTTATCATCTAATTTTCCAGATTGCTTATCATTTTGTGGTTTTTCATTAATTAAAGTTAATTTTTTTATGAATGGAAATGATTTTGAAATTTGAAAAAAAAAATAATGTTCAAAAGGTTGTTCATCAAATAGCGATACTTCACGTACATATTTAGATATTCCACCTGGAAAGTTATTTGTTATTTTATGACACGCTTTCCATTCGTATGGATATGAATAAATATGACATTGACCTTGTTTTATCTCGGAAAAATAATCAACACAAGAAATAATTTGATTATTTGGAAAGTGATTAAACGTATATTGAATATCTTCATTGGACGGTAAATTGATTTGATTATTAAGACGAACAGTTGAGCGAATATTGAATGTAAATTTATTTAATTTCGGCATACGATTGATAATATTTTTTTTCAAATTATTGCCATCGATTAATGCGTTCTTGCAACAAATCGCAAGATATAAATCAAGCTTTTCTAAATTGAACATTCGATGTAACAATGGAACAATTAGTTCATCATAAGCAAGTGTATCTGTACCACAATGTAATGAAAAGCATTTTAAATCAGGTAAACTTTCCTTAAAAAAAACATAGAATTTCATTTGAATAAATTCGATTTTGATGGAAAACAATCTACCATATTATTGCTTATTAAACGTGAATAACAATGAATCCAAGAAATGTTAACATAAAGTGCTCGCAGTTGATCAAAACGTCCATCAAGTAGATAAAGACAGTCGTTAAAGCTTCCTACACTGACATGTAGTTCTAAAAGTGTTGATGAAATAAAGATTGGAGGTGAAATCTCAAATGATATGTATTGAGAATCAATTGAAGATGAACAGAAGTTTAAATACTGTAGATTGGTGAACATAGTAAAGAGATTTGTAAACATAATGGTATTCTTATCTTTTATTGAAGTTTGCTTTCTATTTTGTCTAATAGAGATAATAAATGATAAAATTTGATTTTTCATTAAATCAGTAAAAATATTTCCATCTAAAGATAAATATAAAAGTTTTTCGAAAAAAATTAATCATCTGTACATGTTCTTTAGATAAATCTTATTTTTCATACAAACATTTATACTAATTTTCAACTAACGTTTTTTTTTTATGAAGATTTTCTTTTTACTCATTATTTACGTTGGAAGTTACATTTCGAGATAAAACCAATTTCTTATCGATAGGATATCCAATCATCTATTTTATTCCATTAAGTCAATGATGACATGAACATTACGCACTTTTACTATTCTTCTCATTTGTTGAAAAAAAAATCAATAACAAAAAAAACATCTTACTAGTGAATAAATGTGCCGTGGTTTCTATTTCAAGATTATATAAACCGAGTCCATATAAATTTGGATAATTTCCAGAAAGAATCCGTTCCATAGATGATGATTCAACGTTTAGCCATTGAATTTGATGATGAATTTCAGGTAAAATTTGTGAGTAAAATCGATGAAGTATTCTCTCGGATAATGGTGAGATACAATCATTGGCGGATCTCGTCATCAATGTTAAATGACTTGTAAAAATTGAATCATGTACCAATGTATTGAGCCGTTTATTAACACCCATTAAAGAATACAGTACTTGATCATTGTCTAATTTTTTCAAAATATAAATAAGAACTTCATCTGACAAATCATCTAATTGAACGAGTGAATGTGCCATAATTATTTTCTCGTCTCTTATATTCATTTATAACGTTAAAATGTGATCATTTATACATAGACATTGACGTCATCTGTCTGACTTTAATCGTCAATGAGAACAATGGTGCATTGTTTTTTTCTATAATCTACCTTGACTATGAATAAGCGAATGAACGAAAAAAAAAAACACTATATTGGTTTGTCTTTGCTTCGACATATTACATATGATAGATACGGATTAAATCTTTTTTTCTATATCTAAAAGAACTGATTTACAGAAAGTTAAAAATTGTTTCATCTGAATAAAATAATACTTCGTGCTTTTTTTACATCAATTTCGTTTTATTTTTTAACGTAAGCTATTGTTTTTTTCAACTATGAGAAATAAAAATCAAATGATTACCCAGAGCGATAAATTTCGGTCCCGGATCCTGTCGAAAGTTATCGGAATCTCTAGTCGCAGGATTCGATCATCGGAATTGGCGGATCCATCTGTCGGAAAACGCTGGAAAGTATAGAATCCGCTAGGATCCTATCAGATGTCTACCGATAAACCAGATATTACCGGCAGACCAATACTTTATTCACAAGCTTTTACTGTGTAGTACGTCATGTATATATATATATGTGGGCGTGAGCAGCCGACATGAAACCTCAATTTGGCTTCTTTCTATTATCAGTTAATAACTTAACTATATTCGGACCAAATTATCACCCTCATCGCTAAGTCACTAAATTTAAAATATCAGCTGTTGATGCTGAACTTATAAGAAATTGTTCAGTTCCTTCAAAACAATAGGACATGCTTTTAGAAACTGAATAATTTTCTTATAAGTCCGGCGGGTGTGGGTGTGGGGGTGGGGTGTGGGTGTGGGTGTGGGTGGGTGTGGGTGGGTGTGGGTGTGGGTGGGAGTGGATGTGGGCGTGGGTACATCTTCTCTACACCCACACCCACACCCGCATACGATTTACATTTTGCCGACTATCTCGCCAGTAGTGTAGAACTCGGTAAGTCGTAACGACTTTTCAACTAAACCCCCCGACACATTAGAAGACCCCCCACCCCTGTGGCAGAGATGGCCCTCCCTTGAATCAACGAAGTGAAGGATAGATGAGAAGACGCACCCATCTCCTCTGACGATCCCCTTAGAAGCAGGTGAGCAGGTCCTCTAATCTATCCTTTGGGTTGTTGATTCAAGAGAGGTCATCTCTACTATAGGGGTGGGGGGTTTATTCAACTATTCGGCTATTCAACTTTTCGACTATTCAACTTTTGAACTATTCAACTATTCGACTGTTCAACTTTTCAACTACTCGACTGTTCAACTATTCGGGTGTGAGTGTGGTGTAAGGTATAGGTGTGAATGTGAATGAGGGTGTCATTTCCATCAACACCCACACCCCACACCCACACCACACTTCACGCCCACACTCACACCCACCCACATCCAGCCACATTCATATCCATGCCCTACACCCACCCACACCCATACCCCACATCCACTATCGCCACCCACAGCGACACCCCAACTACTGAATAGTTGAATAGTCGTAACGACTATTCGAGTTTTACACGTATGAAATAATAATGAAATTTTGTTTGATTTGATTTCAGGTTTATATTAGTAAATGACATCATCATGCAGATCGTGTATATGGACCGGCAACAACTTATTATGTCATCAGTTTCTCGAACAACTTTACAACTTCAACGCCAACACTTTCAATCCAACGACAACAACCCACACAGAATGCTCAACATGTCATCATTTAGTCATCAACCATCAGTCAAATCTGAGTGAGTAGAAACTGAAACTTGCATAATATATTATGTTTTACTTCCAGATATACCAAGAACTACTCAACAAACAATATATGTTCCGTCAAAGCATCACTTCTTCGGTGTGGGTTTTGAAGAATAGAACACCCACACCCACCCACACCTCACACCCATGAGAGGGGCATTTGAAAATTGATTCTCAGTATAAGAATTACATATTCTGGTAGAAAATTCAATTCTGCATTTAATGGTGTATTTTTTATGTTTTTGCAATGGGATCTGAGTTCAGAAAAATCGATCACAATATCTAAACTCAGCACATAGAAGCGTGACTCATCTCTTTTTTTGTAATTTTTGTCTTTTATTTTGATGAAATTATTAATTTTTAATGTATTCTAGGAAAATGTGTTTCGGTTGCTAAGGAAGTTTTTAGTGGTATTTTATGGACTGGAGGGGGTGGGGGTGGTAAAACATGCTCGAGCGCTGATTGGTCTGTTGGAAGATCGATTGTGATTGGAGGTCATGCTAGCTTCACATCGATTTTTCTAATATAATTTTTACATTTTAAACTGCATTTGATGTTCAAAGTAAATATACCAAAAGATGCAGCAAGTTCTGGGTTTTCTTCCTATATATATTAAGTTAATAAATAAAAATGTACAGTAATAAAAAAACAAAAAAAATGAAAGGGTATAATTTCAATTGCCCTTAACTGTAAACTTCTCAGTATTTCCTCAAGATCTCTGCCATTTCCTATTGTTTTGAGCCGAACTTTTTCCCAAAATATTCAACATGTCATTGTCTATAAAATCATAGCAAAAAGTCAATTATCAAGATTAAAGAGAAAAATTTATTCGAGAAATGCTACGCATATGTATGACAAACAATTTTCAAACACAAATATGCAAAACAAATATTCTCTCTTTCTGCTAATAAACATCTAATAATGTATAACAAGGATTGGATCATACCTATAACTCTTCAAGGTCTACAAAATCAATAGTGAAGCTTTTTCATATCACGACATGAACACACATAAACAATAAAAAGAGATGTTAAATATATATTTGAAAGTTATTCATTATGCATATTTACTGTGGTTCTCAAATAAATTTATCTCTTGTATTTACAGTCTATATTTTAATATAGTTTTAAAAATAATTGCATCCTCCATATTTTGAAAAAAGTTCAAACCGAAATGATATAAAGAATGTCAAAAATACGAGAATCCCGTTCTTCGCCAATAAGACTTTCAACAATAGTTACAGAGCAGTATTAATGTAACATATATCTAAGAACTATAGCAAATGTTATGAAAATGTATCTTGATGTTTGTACTACTGAATGTAGTTATAAGATACTGGAAGGCTCATTTATTTGACATTATTATATATGTATATTATTATTATTAATAATAGAGAATTGAAAGGCGCATTCAAATCTGCAGATGAAGATCGTAAAAATAGACTAAAGTTATATTGAATTGATAGCATTCCAAAAGCAGAAGGAAATAAATATTTGATACAAATTAAAAACAATACAATATAACATTGGTTTTTTTTTGACAAGTTTCCAATTTAATAAAGTTTAGATGTGTCGAGAAACAAATGATATGTTATCATAAAATTCAGA
>CAJNOL010000142.1:172614-230642 GCA_905250125.1 Rotaria sordida
AGGGATGCGACAGTGCACCAGACTTACGTACAACTTTGTACTGGTCTAAACATTTACACATAGACTAACGGTGAATGCATGAGAGAACTATGACGGCCTTGGATTGATTTCGATTGTTCCGGTTGGTGGAGACCATTTCAAGAAAATAGTTGAATTTTATAAAAATAAACTAAAGATTTTCAGAGTCGAAAAATCCGAATCTATAGGAGGTTTCTCGAAATTCTCGAGTTCAATTTTCTCGTTCGATAAAGGATTAATTCTCACGATTTAGTCATGTTTTATAAAATTCAGCTATTTTCTTGAAATAAACTTTCCTCGACTAGAGCCCATCGGATTGGTCCTGCACTCAAATTCGACTAGGTGCAGGACCGAAAATTTTGGACCCAATGGGGTTTACTCTCGACTAAAAAAGTTGAAATGAATCCAAAGATCACCGTAGCTGTATCATAGGTTCAGTCTTTATCGTTATTCTATGAGTGTTCGTCTAGACTAGTACAGTGCCTCACCTAAGATCAATGATCACTGTTACCATTACATTCCTTATCTTGTAGAATCTTCAAGATATTTGATATGTCATCATAGAATAGACTTTTTGTAATACTTATTAAATGATAGAAAAATTTTTCTTTAGGAAAACAACGTCATCTATTTTCTTTTATCGGAGAATTGAAAAATAAATTCGATAGAAAAAATAAATAAATATATATATATATGTCCAGTTTCGATTGGATCTTACGAAATGGAAACATTGCTTTACTTTTCTTCCTTTCTTTTCTTCAACAATTATTTTTATTGGCACGTGTACGAAATTTTTAGTATAAATAAATTATCTAGTCAACTAGTAGAAAAACAATCGACGAAGACAATAGCTAGTTTTGAACCAAGAGAAGAAAAAATGGATATAAAAAATACTCATCAATTAATTGTATGTATAAAATTATTAATATTTTATTATTAAATTTTTCAATTGAATAGAATGGTTCAAATGATCTTGATAAAATGGCACCCGAAGATATGACATCAAAAGAATATTATCTTGATACAAATGCTCATTTTGGTGTTCATGAAGTTTGTAGAAAGAAAAAAATAAATGTTTTTTACTTTTTTATCTATTGATATTTTTTAGGAATTATTAAAAGATGAAATTCGAACAAAAACATTTCGTAATGCTATTATACATAATCGAGATTTATTTAAAGATAAAATAGTATTAGATATTGGTTGTGGTATTGGTGTATTTAGTTTATTTGCAGCTAAAGCTGGTGCTAAAATGGTTATAGCGGTAGGCTTGTGTTTTTTTTTAAATTAAACAAAATAAAATTCGGAATTGATTTTTAATTAGGTTGAAAAATCTAATGTTATTGAATATACAAAACGTATTATTCATGCAAATCGATATGATAAAGGTCAATAAAAAAAAAAACAATTTCAAATTTTTAAATTTTCTTTGTTTTTTTTTTTTTGTAGTAATTAGAATAGTTAAAGGAAAAATTGAAGATATTGAATTACCTGAAGGTATTGAAAAAGTTGATATTATTATTGCTGAATGGATGGGTTATTGTTTATTTTATGATTCAATTATTAAAAGTGTTATCTATGCTCGAGATAAATTTCTTGTAAATATTTTTAAATTTTATTCAAACAATTTTTTATAGATAATTTTATCAAAGTCTAAACAAAAGAAAAAAAAACATCATCTTTTTACTATGCTCATAATTTAATAGTTATCGATGAAAATTTTTTGAAGAGCGTTATTCGATTATAAAGAAAACCAGGTAGCTCTTTTGCACAAAGCATTTATCGAAACAGATTTTTCATGTAGATACAAAATTACAGTTTCGGACAACATTTTAATTTTTTTAGAAATTATCTACGAATGAAGCCTAATTATCAATTTTCAGTGTCCATTCAAGTAAAGGAAAATATTTCGAATTTGTCGCTCGATAAGAATAATATTCAGAAAAAAAACATAAAATTTTTGCCAGTCCAAGTTTGGAGAAAATTGCCAAAGTAAAATATTATTTCGTTAGTAGATGTCCTCTAGATTTTCTAAAAATATTTTTCAAAAGAAATACAATTCAGTTAATCAAAACCAGTTTACTACTTGATACATCGAAACATTCTGCATTTCTTACTATTAGTAGGAAATTTTCAAAGTCTAACCGAATTAAAATTGAGATCATGAAAAATTTCCAATTTTTCTATTGTGAGCATCTTAATGATATTATTCTTGAGCATAGGCTTTTCATGAAACACAATCTAAAAGGACTGTTGAAGTACAAGAATATAAATTTGGATTAGAATTATAACCGGTAACAATAAACGGTCGATTCGGTATCGACTTTTTCGGATTTTTGTATACCTTTTTCCGTAAATTAAACCATTTTTATTGATGTCAATGACTATTTCTATGAAGAAATATTCATCAAAATACGCCTAATACATATTTCATCAACTCATTTCGATATCACGTTATATCATTGAAACAAGATGAAATGCTTGTTCATCGTTGTAATTTATCATATATTTATTTGCATTTCGTATTATTCGTAGAGACACATATCGACGTCTCTGTCACAGTCTGTCAGTAGGTTAACAGAATATCGGCACATTTGTCGCGGTCTTTCGGACAAGCTGGAGAAGGTAGACTCAATTTTCTCGCCATATACTTCAACACATATTAACAATCATGTTTTACAAAAGCACTAATATAGTGGAATAGGATCCTTATGTAATTTTTATAGTGATTTGGAAATAAATATGACTAATCGAAGCGTTGATTTGACTCTTATAAGATGAGAAAAGTGAAAAATAACACATATCAGTGCTCGTAAAGGAAATAACCGTACCAGTTGCAATTCTGATTTGAACCTCTCACAAACTATATATCAATAATGTCTCGTAATAATATATGAACTACTTTCTCATTACATTTCTGAAGGATAAAGTAGAACAATAATTAAGAAATGTGTCTAGAATAAAACAATCTTCCTATGATTACCAACAGTAGCTACATCGTGTTTCAAATTTTATTTCTGCAAGGATTTCACTAATAGCTTATTCAAAAAAAAAAAAGAATATATCCATAAAATCTACAGTAAATTCTCTATTAATTCATATGACATTATTTTTTTCGTTCTTAGAAACCTGATGGTCTTATCTTTCCTGATCGTGCAACAGTATATATGGTCGGTATTGAAGATCGTGATTATAAAGAAGATAAAGTTGAATGTAAATTAAATTAATTTTCTAAACTTACAAAAAAAGTCTTTAATTTATTTCCAGGGTGGTCAAATGTTTATGGTTATAATATGAGTTGTTTAAAAAATTATGTTATGCGTGAACCATTAGTTGATACTGTTGATAAACGTCAAATATGTACGGATCATTTTCCACTTAAAGTAATAATATTTAATGTTGATTTTTATTAAAAAAAAAAAAAAAAAAAAAAAAAGCCAAACTATCTCTTTTTATTTTATATATTAGACATTCGATTTAAAAACTATGACTATTAATGATATAAATATTGATGCTAATTTTCGACTTCATGCTCTACGTGATGATTATGTACATGCATTTGTAACATATTTTATTATTGAATTTACAGCATGTCCTCAACGAACAATAATTAATACTGGTATAATAATTTATGACAAAAAAGAAAAAAAAAACAAGAAATTCTTTTTTTATTTTTGATTTAGCACCTGGTGCTGGTTATACACATTGGAAACAAACTGTTTTCTATTTTCCTGATTATTTAACAATAAAAAATGATGAAATTTTAGAAGGAAAATTTTCATGTAAAGTTAATCTGGAAAATACAGTATGTATAAATAAATAGATAAATAAAATTATTTTGTTTTTTATTTATTAGAAAAAACTTGATTTTGGTATTGATTTTCAATTTAATGGAGAACTATCAAGTTTACATAATCAAAATCAATATTTTATGAAAGGTTAAGTTATATTATTGAAGCAAAAGAAAATGTTTTTGTTTGTTATTTGTTTGTTCCTTTTTTTTTTTTTTTTTACTTTGAAAAAAGTGAAGAATCCGTAGAAGAAGATAATAAAGCTTTTCTTGTTCGTTCATGATCATCTTCGCATAAAATTTGATTATTATATAAAAAATATCGATCACCAACACAAAATCTATAAAAAAAAAAATTCTATAAATAATTAAAATTTGATTTTAATAACAAACTTTTGTTGACATTCATAGCATGAAAAACAATTTAAATGATAAACAAGTTCTCCACAACGCATTACTAAATCAAATGCTGGAACTAAAATAATAATTTTCAAAAAAAAACAAAAAAAACAACTTTTATTTCTTACTGAGTCTTTGACAACTAGCACAATGACCAGTCATACCAAATAGACGTAAATAATCACGTTTACAAAGTATTAAATTAGCTTTTAAATATAATGTTGAACCGGTTTCACCTAAACGACAATCGCAACAAGCACATTTTAAACAATCTTCATGCCACATTTTATCCAAAGCTTGATAAAAAAAATATATATATAATCATAAAAATTAATTATTTTATACAAAAATCATTTCATACCTTGAAGCATATATCGATCATTAATTATTTGATTACAATTAGCACAAATATAACTTTTATTTGTTGAAATAATATTTGTATTTGTCATTGTATCAAAATCTTTAATATATATAGAAAAGTAATACAATAATTCTCGATTTATTCGAAGAGAAGGATAGATGAAAAAAGAAAATTTGATTAAAAAGACAGACAAAGAAAAAAAAAGAATGATGATGATGATGACATTTGGGCTTCTATTTTTAATTAAAATAAGTGTATATAAGTGTGAGAATTCCATCACGGTCAATTAGTCGACAAGAAGAAGAAGAAAAAGAAGAATGAGCCATCTGTCGTGCATGCTATAGATTATCATGAACATCTCACTTTTTTTTTCTATTCGAGCAACAGCAGTAGAAAAAACAAAAAGGTAATGCAAATGTAAATTACATTTGTCATCTTTTATTTTACATCTCTAATATATATATATATATATATATACGGTCAATATGTCCTACGGATCATTGTGTCGACCATATTGTCATCTCATCCAATTTCTTGTCTCAATTCTCTCATGAGAGGCATATTCTTCTCTTCTTTCTCTAGAATAACTAATTACAAAGAATAGCAAAATGATGGGTAAACTATGATAACTGTACTCGATGTGCATGTTATGCCGGAGAGAAATTGGAAAGCGCCAATAAACGCCAGTAACAACAGCAGTTATAATGGATAGCAAAAAAAAGATAATTCATTCCCGCAAACCAATTAACTATTAGATTGAAGAACTAGCTATATGATTATTCATTGTCTTTAACAACAGACGTGCGTGTTCGGTGTAAGAGATGATTTTGATGAATATGAAAATCGTGCTACACGCAATAGATGAACACAATCACTAAAAGACTAATTTGGTTAGGTTTTTTTTTTTTTTAATAGAACATCTAGGAAAAGAAAATAAATTGTCATTTTAATTAGATATTCAAATGTCAATCGAATTTTTTTTTTTTTGTTTATTTCGAACTAAATTAGTTATGAATAAAGAAATATGTGTTGATGAAAAATATTTTTTTCGTACTTGCAAAAAAAAAAAGAACAGTGAAAGTGGTCACAATGTTTTTGTTAAACAGAGATATTTATACATAAAAATAAATTAATGAAATTTAAAATTATACTCATTGATGTTTCAAATAAAACAATATCAATTTCTTAATTCTGTAATAATCATATTAACATTACTTAATTTATTTTATAAGTCACTGTTATTATCAAAGATTTGTAATCATCTTAGATTTTTGTTTTTTTCTTAAATAAATAAAATATTTTTATTTCATGATTTAAAATACTAAAATTTGATTATTTAATTTTGCTTTTAAATTTGATTTCAATTTTTTTTTTTTTAAAGAATTCTTTTATTATCATAGAAAAATTCAAAAATCAATATTAAAATAAAGGATGACAAGCTCTCAACGCCCTCATCAAATTCATCTATTAAACGAAAATAATTATTGGTGTAAATAAATGACATACGTCATAATGATTTATTCTTGACAAACTTTTAAAATAGTAAAACTATATTTGATAGTATAAATCTTTATAGTTAATTAATTATTTGAATAAAAACAATTTTATAATTAAAATAGTCATGTTTCATGTATTTTATGTCGTAATTTATTTATGTTATTGCGTAATAATATAGCAATAACATTTATATAAAAAAGCATGATTTTATTTTTATAGATCAATAGAATTTCTTCTAATATACGTATTTATATCGAGTAATGGCTTCATCATCGAATAATTCTATTAAACAACAAAATTATGATTATTTTCTTGTACTTGATTTTGAAGCAACATGTGATGAAGAAAGAAAAATTTATCCAATTGAAATTATTGAATTTCCTGTTTTAAAAATCAATGCACGTACATTTGAATGTGAATCAATATTTCATACATGTTAGTAAAAATTTATTTTTTTATTTTTAATTACAGAAAAAAAAGAAATTTTTTTTTGTTTTTTGTTTAAGATGTAACACCAACAATAAATCCTCAATTAACTAAATTTTGTATCGATTTAACTGGTATAACTCAAGATATGATTACAAATCAACCAAAATTTGATGATGTTCTTCAAAATTTTCATTTATGGCTTAATAATGAAAAACTTCTTGAATCAAATACGAAATTTATTTTTGTTACTTGTGGTGATTGGGATTTATATACAATGTTACCTAGTCAATGTAATTATTTTAAATTATCACATGCTGAATATTTCAATCGATGGATTAATATTAAAAAATCATTTAAACAAGCTACTGGTAAATTTGCACGTGATGGTATGATGGGCATGTTAAAAGATCTTAATATTCAACATATAGGAAGACATCATAGTGGTATTGATGATTGTAAAAATATTGCAGAAATATTAAAACAATTAGCTAAACATGGATATATATTTGAAGAAAATAGAAAAAAATAATGATTTGATTTCTTTTTTTTTGTTTTAATTTTTTAATAAAAAAAATCGTTGTGGATTTTGTCCATCGAAATCAATAAATGGATTTAATATTTTATGTTCGACAAGATAAATAGGATTGTTATTAGTTATATCATTGGATTGTTTATTGATGAGATAATTACAACAATTCAATGTAGAAGAATCTTAAATAATAATAAATTTTTATTTAAAAATTTATTCAAAATAAAAAAATACTTGCTAAAATCAATAATCCTCATATTGTACATTTGTTTACATTATCGTCAGTCTACTATAGTGGATTATCAGACAGAAAATACCCGACTATTTAAGTATCGAACTACCGACAGTTTTTCTCCAGTTTGTACAAAGTAGAATAAATGCGCTGAAATACAGTAACCAATTGCATAGAAAAGTCATGGGGTTTTATATTATAAACACTAATCAACAAAATAAAATAATTAATAATTTGTGACTAAAGTTAAAAAAAAACCGTAACAGATTCTAAAGGTTCATAATGACTTTAAGATATTTTATGAGATTGTAATACTATTTCATAATTAGAAATTTCACAAATTTTCATTATCTTCGGGATTTTAAATTTTTCATTTCTTTTGTAATATATCTACATAGTAATTCTGCAAACAGTGTCGTGTAATATTCGCAACATAAATAATCTTTTAACACAATTACTCTTCCGTCTCTTACAGAACACTTAGAATCCATTTTCATCATATTTATATTTTTATCAGGAATTTCTGTTATCAACTCATTTTTTAATTTAAAATTAATTCAATACTTCAAAAAAGTTTAACCTATTAAAAATATCGCACAAGATTCTTCTCTATGATAACATAATTTTATGCATAGTTATGTGATTTACAATCTTTCGAAGGAAACTAATGAACCAAAATAATATATATATTCTCCTAGCAAAAAAAAAGTTTTAGCCAATGTTTTAAATCCATTGTCATCATAAAAACACATTTTGGGAAAATAAACTAACTGTAATGAAGGCATTCTAATCGTTAGATTCTCCGAACTGAATTCTGTCAGCGTCTTGTCAATTAATTATCATTCTAAACTTTTCGAATAAAAAAACAGAGTGTGTAAACATCAAGATTTTTCGACTTTGTCAACAAGTGTACCTACGTAATACTCACACTATTCTTCAGAACATAAATATAAAATATAACATGAATAAAGAATTTTAAGCTGTATCTAATCCTTTTGTTTTTAGAGAACTATTTCTGTAGTGATGATAAATTTTAAAAAAATTAATTAAAGAGACACTAACAAAATTCGGTTCTTGGAATCTAACGATGAGAATATCTTCATTGTAGTCAATTTGTTTTTCAGCCAATGGATACAAGTTAAAACAAATATATATCCTTCAGATGTATTAAAAATGCATCTACTCCTTGTAAAAAAAAAACTTTGCTTTTAGAAAAAAATCTAACTTTTTTTTATAGTGGACACTTTTGAAAGTTTGAAGTATTATACTGTATATAATTTGTTTTTTTTACAAAATGTTTTTATATTGCTGATAGATTTAAAACAATCTTTTCTCAGGTGTATATATAAATAAAACTAATTATACTTGTTTTAATTGATCTTCTGTTATCCAATGATTCGAATAATTGTTCTATAAATTCTTTCATAGAATTGCTTTATTAAAGAACAAAAAATAAATTTATAAATTGTTACTAAGGTAATTTATATATGTTGATTAATCAATTGTTCATAAATGATCGAAAAGAAAAAAGTGTAGTCTTAAGCTGATATAAAACAAAAACAAAACAACATTAAGAATAGAATAGTTTTATATAGTAGACGGATTGAAAATTTATAAAACAAACATAATCACATTAATCCAAGAAACAATAGTACAAGCCGATCGAAAAGAAAAACAAACTTTAGTTTTCTCGCTCTCTCTCTATCGTTTCTCTTTTTACATCACATATATTTCGATCGGTTTATATGTATAATCGGTGTTCTTTCATGTTTTTTCATATTATTGTAATCGAAAAAGAAGAAATCACTTTGTTGTATCTCATACTTTTTTCAAGATATATTTATTTTCATTAATAGACACACAATATAGAATAATGATACTTAGAAGATTTCTTTTATTTATATTTTTTCTCAAAGGTAAATATTTATTGGTTTTTGTATTAAATTGATGATTTAATTCTTTTTTTAGTTTCTATTCTTCTTGCTGCTGAACAAAAATTTAAAATTGTATGTTATTTCTCAAATTGGGGTAAGTAGATTGAAAAATTCACATTGTTTTTATATAATTTATTTTATTCTAAAGCATATAAACGTCCCGGTGGTGGTTCAATGACTCCAGAAGATATTGATCCTTGTTTATGTACACATATTATATATGCATTTTCTGAAATGGAAAATAATCTATTAATACCAACTGAAAAACATGATTTAAAAGATAATAATCAAGCAGGTAAGATATCAATATTGATTTAAATTGAAACCTTTTTTTTGTGATGAACAAAAAATGAATTAAATTCACATAAATAGTTTGCAATTTAGTGATCGTAAATTATTTATATATATATTTTTTTTTGCACTCTTAGTCTGAAGGAGAATCTAGATCATATAATATTTGTTAATAAATTTTGTGAAATAAAAAAAAAAAAAAACTTAAATTTTAATCATAATATATATTTTTTTCTTTTAATTGAATAGGTTTTTTCGAACGATTTAATGCATGGAAAAGTGTTAATAAAAATATAAAAACTTTACTTGCTGTTGGTGGTTGGGTAAGAGAATTTCTATTCTATATTAAGAATTTTTAAATAGAAAAATTCCTTTTTTTGTAATTTCTATAGGATATGGGAATGAAAGATTTTGCAGGTATAAAATTATAAGATTACATTTTATATTGATAAAGATATTTAATTAATTAGGTATTGTTAAATCGGAAAAAACAATGAAAAGTTTTGCAGAATCATCTATTAAATATTTACGTAAACATAAATTTGATGGTCTTGATCTTGGTATGTTGAAATAAATGATAAATTTGATTTATTTATTTATTTTTTCATTTAGATTTTGAATATCCGGGTAGAAAATAAATTTGAATAAAATATTTAAAAATAAAATACTTTTAATAATAGGTGTTGATTGGAGAGATAGTCCAAGAGAAGATAAACAAAAATTTACAAAATTATGTGAAGTTAGTTTAATCAAAAGAAGTTTTTTTTTTAATAAATTTTATTTATTAAGATTTTATATGAAACATTTGAAAAAGATGCTGAAAAAAATGGATATGAACGTCTTCTTTTAACTGCTGCTGTAGCAGCTGCTAAAGTTAATATTGATAAAGCATATGAAGTCGATAAACTTGTTCCGTTAGTTAAATTTTTATTATTATTATTATTAATTTCATATTTTTTGAATTTCTTGTTTTTTTTTGTTTAGAGTTCTCGATTGGTATGTCAATCAAATTATATTGTAAACATTCAAAGTTTTTTTTTTGTTTTTGTTTTTCCTATATTTTAAAACTAAGGTTTAATTTAATGACTTATGATTTTCATGGATCATGGGATCAAAATCGTGCTCATCATTCATCTCTTAATAGTAAAGATGGTGGAAACGATGATACAATGTATATTGTATGTCATATTTTCAATGATATTTTTTCTTATTTTTTTGAAAAATAATATTTAAATAGGATTTTGCTGTTAAATATTTTCAAAAATTAGGTATGCCAGCAAATAAAATGATGTTAGGTTTAGGTACATATGGTCGAGGTGATACACCAGCTATGCCTTATACAGGTTTTAAAGGTGAAAATGGTTTTGTAGCATATTATGAAGTAAAAATAGATCTTTTTTTTACTTTGAATAATTTTTTTGATTTCTAGAGTTGTATTCAAATTGTTTGTGAAAAAATGAAAGAAACATGGGATGCTAAACAACTTGTTCCATATATAGCAGGTCCATATAATCAACCAAAAGCTGGTGTAGAAAATGTTCGAAGTATGAAATATAAAGTAAAAACAAAAATATCAATGAAATAAATCTGATAAACATGATTCTTTTTTTGTTTTTTTTTTGAAAAGGCAAATTATATAAAACAAAATAATTTGGGTGGTGCTATGATTTGGACACTTGATATGGATGATTTTCGTGGTCAATTTTGTTGTCAAGGAAAATTTCCATTAATACGAACAATTAAAGCTGTTCTACATGGACAACTTAAATTATTACCAAAAGAAAAAATTTGTTCAACTTGTCCAACTAATGAATATAAAAGTATACAAAATAGATTTATTATAAGACAAAGTATACATTGAATATGTATATTTATCTAGATTTTAAACCAAATTCTCAATATCAACAGCCACAAACAACAGAAAAAACAACTAAAAAACCAAAAATATCTAAACGTGATGCAGAAGGACCAAGTAGGATTGATTTTTTTTTTTTGCAAAATCGAAAAACAAAAAAAATTTTTTTTTTATTGTTTAGCACCAGAAGATGTTTGTGAAGAATTAAAAGATGGACAATGGCCAGATCCAACTGATTGTAAAAGTTATTTCTTATGTCGTGGTGTCGGTAGTCAATGGGGTGAACAAAAACGTGAAATGTGTTATGCTGGTAAGTATTAAACAATTGCTTGTTCTGCAGTAAGGAAAAGTCAGAACGCTGTAACAGATATATAAATATCGTCATTCAATTGAGGCAAAAACTTTCACTACAGGTCTTTCAATTTCAATGGTCTTTTACTACATAGTGTTCTAATAGAAATCCTTAAAAGAATTGAGTTCCTATTTGATATTTGACTAAACTATTCAATTTTTAATATGTCTTTTTCTGAACTTTTAAGAAAAGCTAGTCTAGTTAAATTCTCTATACATTAGGTGTCAGATCGAAATTTGAAAGTATGAGCTTTCTGAAAACTTGAATAAACGTATTTTTAATGTGATAAGAAGTTTTGAATTTTTTCGAAATCGAAAGAGTTTGTATGGAACAGTGATGAATCAGAATGAATATTACATTTGTAAATTCTAACGAGAAATCAGACTATACAATTAGGGAAGAATAGAACGATTTTTCTCATGTTCTGCATTTCTTCTTGGAAATTTTACATTGTAGATAATTAACATTTTTAACCTTTCGATGACGAAAAGATTTCCTATGTAAAAGCAAAATTCTTTTTGCAATTTTTTAAAGAAAACAAAATTCATTTAATCCAGCTTATACTATCTTAACATACGTAACTTTTCAATAGTTTCCATATTGACTATGAGCGGCGTACGATTAATTTTTTAAATAGATCCATTGTCTTTCCCCTTCCTCTAATAGTAGAAGGTGTGAGTGAAGATAAGAAGAACATTCACATTCTATTGATGAATACAGTTTTTGTATGTAGTAAAGATATATTTATTTCTATTGATTAGAAATTTCTTTGCGAATTTATTAAAACAAGAAATAGCAACGAAAGAAAAAGTGTTCACGATTGATATTAAGTTTATTAAAAGTTCTAGCTGTGAATATATTTTTTTGAAAGAAAAAACCTGATGAATGAATGGTTTCTCTGTAGTCTTGGGAGAGTTTCCTCCCTCCTGATTAGAACGAAACGACACCTATAAATAAAATCGATCGAAAACATGGAATCATTACCAGTCGATGTAATTACGTAGATGACACACGTTCTAGAAGATTGATATTTACATTTAGGAGAATACTTTCAAATTACTTTTTATGAAAGAAAATGTACGTAGGACAAACTATGTTGCCCTATCCTAATGACAATCTCTGACATATAGTAATTAACTTTTGACATATGCAATTAGTAATAATAACAAGAATGTAAATTTGGTTCGTCCTAATTTTCTTTTTTAATTAAATTATATGTTGATTATCTTGTAAAAATTAAAGAATAGAAAAAAAAAATTGTTGTCAATGAGATTCATACTTATTGATATTGTATTTAAATTTTAAAAAAATTTAGTAAATTATTTTTTTTTTTATTCAGGTTCTTATTTTGATCCTAATGATAAATCATGTAAATGGGTTGGTGCTGATAAGGTTTATTCGATATTCTTTTTTGTTTGTTTTTTCTTCTCTCATATTTTACTTTTTAAAATTTTTTTAGCTTAATTGTGAAGACTTAGTCGAAGGTTATGATAATCCAGTTGCTAGTGTAACACAATCAACATCAAATGATGATGATGATGTTGAAGATGAAGATATAACAGATGAAATGGGTAAATCAACAAAAAAGAAACTATCTAAATCCTCCTCCTCATCATCATCAAATAAACCAATATCAATATTAAGTCGAACAATATCTGAATATGATACATGTACACCAGAAAAATCTGTTGAATTTGATCCTGTACAAGGTAATAGATAAATTCCTATTTTTTGTTTGACATGATTTGCTTCATCTACCATAGCCTTCTATAGGTATGCTTTGTTACTCTTGCGAAAGTCAGAAGGAGAACAGCGATTGTCAATTAAATCCCAATCAGACAACAACAATGATGTGCGAATCAACACAACAAATTTGTTACAGCAAAAAAACTATAAACGCCATCGGTAAACAAAACAAAAACAAAATATAAATTTAAGAAAATCTTCGTTTATATATATATATACATCTTTAAGGAAAACTAATGCAATTCAGTCGTGGTTGCACAATGCCACCATTATCGACGGGCAATATTACTCAAGAATTACAATGCCTATCAAGCAAAACCGACGGAAAGACTATCTGCGTGAAATATTGCCAGGACAATTTATGCAACAATCAGGATATAAGGTTAATTTTTTTTTGTTTTGAAAATCTTAAATTGAAATCTATATTTTATTTAGCGATGGCGCACTATCAATTACAATCGATCGAATGACATTCATCATTTATTATCTTCTAGCTCTAATATTAATGATCATAACAATACAAGATTATTGTTAATTCTGACGTTTTTATTAAAATATTTTTTTTTCTAGTTCGAAAATATGAACTAACTATTAAATTGAGCGCGCATATATTTCTTTTGTTGTTTTGTGTTTCTTTATTAATCTTTCTTTATTGCTCTGTACGTGTTTGATCTTATTGTCAAAAAGAAAAAGAAAAAAGAAAAGCACTCCTAAAGGATTATAAGTACACACTAAAATTGATTTTATTACAAATAATCAAATATTTAGCAACATTTTTCAAGGTTTATATAGTCTTCTTCTTTTTTTTTTTTTGATTTCTTATTATTTAATATTTGTTTATAATGTCAAATGAAAAATGACATTTAATCAAAAAGAACTCTTTAGCGTTTGATATTTACTTCTTTTTTTTTCTTTTTTTGGTTTACTCCATTAACAGATTTCATGGTCGACATGCGCTACATTTATTCTGTCTTGAGTGCTTTATGTACATATGTAAATAATACAAGTTTATTTAGTATTCTCTTCTTTTCATTAGTGAATATTGATTATTCGACAATTGAAATCATATGAAAAGAGGTCGAATATCAGATGATGTAACCGTAACTGAGGTTTTTTTTTTTTTTTTTTTTGGTGTTTTTTCGCTTCTTTAGTTGCCTTCATACGAAATCAAAATAAATCCTGATAAAAAAAATTACAAGAGGACAACGAGAGAGAGAGAGAGAGAGGGCGAGAAAGAAAATGAAATATTCTCTACTTTTAAAAGTACATGTGTGCATAGATCTATACAGACTTAATGATTACCTTTTGGCCTTGTTACCATTGCAAGACACTTCACCTTCTCAACGGTTTTTTTTTTTGTCATACAAAAGAGGTAGAAAAGAAGAAATTAGGGTAGTTCTGTAAAAAGAAAGAAAACCTTATACAATGTCTCACATTTTTTTCTTTTACATTTTTTTTTTCTTTTATGATGACCTAATATTTTAGAATACAAAAATAGTACTCTCTTTCTTCTCTCTTATTCAAAGATTTTTTTATTGTCATTCTTATATTTTTTTTTTTTGTGTTTCTAATTATAGATACGTTATCTATCTATCTCTCTTATGTTGATGATAATTAATTGTTTTAAAATATCAATATGTCTAGTGGTGAAATAGATACGACTGCATTAATTATGTATGTGAATTATAAAATATAAATTTTATGAAAAGTTTATCTTAATTTTTAATTCAGTTCTATATGTGTAATTGTACCAGCAGCGATTGCTATTAGCGTTTGTGCGATTATCTATTTTGCACATCGAAACAGAGATCGAAAATTACATCGTCAAACAAGTATGAATTATTTGAATTTATGTATTTCTCAAGTAAAACACAAAACCTAAATCCTATAGAGTCGATGGATAATTTATATAAAAATGAGAAACAAAAAAAAAGATTATAATGTTTATAGCTGTTCGATGCACTCGAAACTCCTTGAGAAAGAGTAGCAGTTTGTAATAAATCAAACGAAAATAACCTCAGTGAACTTTATTATTTTTTTGATAAGCTTATTATTTTTTTTACGATAAAATAAATTGTTTTTTTTTTTATTAGATAGATCATCATCATTATCATCATCATATGACTATGAACAATCACGTGAACGACTACCTCAAAATAGTTATATAATTGATTTTACAAGTGTCAATCGTTCTCAACAACAACAACAACAACGTCGTCCACGTGCACCACCACCTGTATTTGAACAATCACCACCATCATATGACATATCAATTAATCAAACACGACGACAACCTATACCATTATTTTCACCTATTCGTACAATACCATCAAGAACAATTGTTCATCGATCTTCACCAATTATAACTCCATCTATATATTCAGCAATGCCACCATCTTATGCTGAAATATTTTTAAAACCACATACATTACTAAATGGATGAAAAAAAAATCATTCGTTTATTTTATTTATTATTAATCATTGATTGTTTATAAAAACAAAAAATAGGTTCTTTTTGTTCTTCTTTTTCTATTTATATTTTTTTACATTTTATCTCATTCGTATTATTTACATAATTTATAGTTTTGAAAGCAAAAAGAAATAAACAAATGAGAAAAAAATATTATCATTGAATTTGAACTGTTTCATGATTATTATTTGAATTATATGTTATTAATTTTGAACGAAATGAATGATCACGACAATATGAAACCTTTTATAAAAAAAAAAAAAAAGAAAGAAGAAATTTAATAAATAAATAAATCTTTATAATTTTATCTTAAATACATACTACACGAACTAATGAACATATTAAATCAGTAAAACCTAACATTAATGATAATAAAAAAACAATAAATGACCAATCAAATTGTTCATTTGTACGACTTGTAATTACAATAAATCCAATTGTTATAAAGACCATAGCAGCTAATACAAATATTAAAGTTGTTACAATAGCAAGTTCTTCTACAACGAGAGAGAAAAATTATATATATATATATATATATATATTCTTTTTTTAAACTCACCTAAAATTAGATTAATACGAGATCGTTTTCGTTTGCATAAAAAAAAAATATTTGATAATTCAAATATAAAATTTACGGAAGTGATTATAGAAAAAAATAATATTCCTCCTTTAGTATGATCCCTTGCATAACATAAATTACCAAAATCATAGCATGCTAATTTAAGACCTATATTAATAAATGTTAAATATTTTATTATACAAAAAAACGAAAAAAAAAAAAATTACTATCACACCTCGATGTTCATTTCCATCAGTATTTCGTATCCAATGATGAGTATGAAGTGATACAAACATTGTAATACATGTCATCAATTTGCATATGAAAATAAAAGTACTCAAAAGTGGTGAATGCATTTATGTAACTAGCTTATACTTTCATATGATCGATTACGATTCTTTCCTTGATCTATAATAATAGTTCTATTATATATATATATATATATATCTTCTTTTTTCTTTCTAGATAAGCATCAGATTACAAAACAACAGTAAAAGGTAATGCTTTGGTATTGAATATCAGCTTAATTTTTATCTTATATATTATCTAACAAAATTTAATATAATTTCAAAACTATAGTTGTAGTCTCTTAAAGACATATTATTTTTATATGAATTATTTCATATTGTTATAACACTTCAATAATAAGTGTAATTTCTTGTTTTCTATCAAAATATTGTTTTTTCTTTCATTAAATAAAAGATTTTTACAACATTTTAACAATAAACAATCGAAAATATTGATATTAAAAAAAATCGAATTAAGGAGTAAGTCTCTCTATTGTTAAATTTAACGAATACAATCAATAATTGATTTATGTCTATAAGATTGTTTACCATGATTTGTTATACTTGTTTCATCATATTGACAATTATTCATCTATATATATATAAAACAAAATTTATAAATGACAAAAAAAAAAATAAAAATAAAACTTACAATTCGAACTATCGAACAAATACAATCAATAGGTATAAGAATAGTAGCTAATCCAAAAGCAAAAAATGTCCAATGAAGATGAACTATACGCATTTCAATTGATATACGAATATGAACAATAGTAACCCAAATACAATGAATTGTAACAGCACATAATAAAGCAATACTTGTTTGTTCTAGATTGAAAAATATAGATTTTAAAAAAAAAATCAACAAAAATAAAATATAAATTTTGCATTTACCAAGAAAACAATTTAATAATGTTGGAGCACGTGACCATATTGAATAGAATAAAATAAGATTAATAATTTCTAATAAAAGACTGATAATTAAAAGTATACAAGGTGCAATAACAATTAAATGTGGTAATGGCATTTGATTTTCTAAATTACAAAATGCTCCATATGAAATACATAAATCTTGAACTAAATCTTTGTTTACTATATATAAAATAAAAATTGATTATTTTATATTTAAAAATAAAACAAAACATATATCTTATTTTACCTGAATAATTATCAATTTGAAACCAATGATATGCATAAACAGATATAAGTAAACATATTAATGAAACTGTTTTACAAGTTAAAATAACAATAGATAATATATTCATATACATATTGCTTGTAAATATAAATCTTTATATAATAATAGATATGTAATAGATAAGTAACTTATTATAAAATATCATTTGATTAAATACAAATACATACTGTTTGATTTAGATGAATTGATTGAATATGATTCTACAGTAAAAGAAAAAAAAACATTTTATCATATATGACATAAAGTATTTATTTTCAAATCCAATGACCATGTGTCTTATATAATGTAAAAGAGAATATCATATTTAGCATTAATTCTAAGCAAAATTAATGTTTTAAGTATAATCATGAAAAGTGTTTATGTGCACATTATAGAAAAAATTAAAATTTGCCTTGACAAAAATTTTTCATACTTACATTAATAATACTAATTTTCATTAAATAAAGTTCTGCATATTATTCTTTGAAATGATAATTAACAGAATTCATTATAAGACTACTTCAAATACATAAAATATTATATATTTACTATTATATACTTTAAATTATGTTGAATCTCATGGTTGACTTCTAGAAGATTGTTTCAATTACAAACATAGAAAGAAAATCAAGAACACCAAAATAATTGCATAACGAAATCAAAGCTCAAAAACATAATCATTGCTTTAAGGGAATTGTCATATGTATATTGCTTCTTCTAAGAGATCAATAAAAGGTCTAAATGATCAATGGATCTGAACCTGTCAAAATAATTTTCTCAAAAACATCATCATTAAAAGATATAAACGATCAAATAGAATATATTTATATGTGATAGAAAAAAAAAGAGAAAAGGAAATGATTGAACCAATTAGCTAAATCATATGAAAGTTTTAAATTATGACAAAAAGTTTTATGAAGAATTTCCTGTTGAGAAATAGCAAAACAAGAAAAGAACAAAAACAGGAAAGACTCAAGCAAAAATAAGAAAATATTTAAACTAAAAATAATTCATCGACGTAATTCAATAGTTATTTGTTGTTCATGTTTATATAAGATTGAGAGAAATATTGAATATTAGTCAAAATACAATTAAGAAAAATTTCATTAAGAAGTTCGAATATTTAATTTGAGCTTCCGCAAATTGATAAAAAATGTTTTTATGATTCTCCGGAGAAAAAAAAAACACTATGCCGAAAGATGATTCTATAATTATTGCATCTTTTTATTAACATCAATCTATTGTTATTTTATTTTTGCATAATCTTAAATATTAAACAAATATGACTTCCGTTTGTTTTTCTCTTACCATTGGGATATTGTTTAATGAATATTACAGACAACAAAAAAAAAAACAAAGAAGTCATCCTACCCTACTTAACAGAATAAATGCTTCTGATGAATATACGCACATTTTTTATCTATTAAAATATGTTAACATTTATATAACAGAATAAAAATAGAAGCATGAAATATAAAAAATTTGCATGACATGAGAATAACTTCATTAACTGAAAAAATATTTCTTCTTATCTAAAGTAATTTATAAATTACAAGGACACTACTCTTTTTTGTACGTATTCTTTCATGACTATATATATATATATATCTGAGTAATCCTTAATAATTCAAAATTACGGAAAAAAAAGAGAGGTTTATTTAATTAAAAAAAAAATATATATATATATAGAAGTGCTACTTCATTTAAAATGAGTAACGACTAGAAAATAATAATTATTTGATACGATTATTCATATCAATTTTTCCCAAATGATGACTTATATATATATATATCATAATAATTACGAAGAAAACATTTTAGCTAAAACTAGAAGTTATGCAAAAAAAAAAAAGAAAGAACCATTCATTTCGTTCTGTCCGATATAAATGTCAAGCAGTTCTCAGAATGATTTTATCATGTATTGAGATCTTATTTCAGTCAAAATAAAAGAAGATAAACATCTGGTTCATTTAATGCATGAAAAATAAAAATAAAAGGAATAATACATGTGACATAGCACTAATACAATGAATAACTATCTATGAAAAGAAACGAATACTGGGCATAGATATTTATAGGCTATTCCAGGCAAAACAGTATGTATTCACCTTTTATTTAACTTTGATGCTTTACAAGGGTTATTTTTCTGAATACCGCTAACTATATGAGAAAAAAAATCTAAAAACTTTACATTATGAATTGTATCTTTGATGAAATTTTCAGACTCCAAAGAATTGGCTTCTAGAGATCCTATCAAGTCCTGAAACAAACATTTTTGTCTTACTAGCTAATGGAAAGTAAATGAATTTTTTCTCTTTGGAAAATCTAGGCATGCTCAAAACAAAAAAAAAAAAACTTTGAATAGAAATTTTCTTGCTTCAAGAGTTGCCTATAGAATGTATTATTTATTTTTCAAAACTGATGCCTCAATTGAAAGTCATGAAGCGAAAGTCAATGTTCTTTTTTATGTCATGTCGATACAGCTAGATTTTTTATTAATAACTCTTCTGAATAAAGATCTCTAGTGATGATTGTTTCAAAATATCTAAAGTAATTTAATATACATCTAATATATAAAATTTAGCTCTAGGAAAATTTCTTATCCCGAGGTACATGTATTTTAATTTTCCAAAGTCACGTACCAACAAATGATTCTATATGTGAATTGCAACATTATTGTATTCTTTTAAAAAAAAAAAAAAAACTTTCGATTTGAACGATAATAATTAGTACATTTTACTGTACTATTTTAGATGAAAAATACTTGAAACTATAAATTGAAAAGAATTTTCTTTAAATACTATGATTTACAACTGAAATTCTCGGTTCAATAAATGTGAACAATATAAAACTAATAATATCTTTTATACTATATATTCACAATATAACTTCTATAAGATGCAATTTAGAATCGATTCATAGTACATAAGATAGGAACTAAACTAATAAATATATAATATGTTTACCTTAATCTTAATTATAAAGTATAATACATGTATAGTCTTGCGTGATATGTTTCTCGTAGAAAATATTGCGTGACATGTTGAGACTATCTTTTTTTGCATGCTGCAAAAATTTTCTAACGCTAAATTTTCAATAATGGATAATATGATATTAATTTTTAACTTAAACTATGTAGTTATTTGACTTTCATTTAATAGTATGTCGATCTAAGATTTAGAAGAAAAAGAATTATGAAATAAAAAGTTAAACTAATCTTTCAAAATTTAAATAAATAAAGAAATGATCAAGTTATACGATATATTTTAATACTAGATAATAGCAAAAATATCGATCTTTTAGACTTTTACCTGTTTAGTATCTTAAGATTTATCTAAGATAAATTCTTGATTTATTAGAGAAATCTAATTGATTGAAAACAATTTAAGATATTGAATTTTTTCTTATTAGAATATAACAATACAATAAAGTTGCAATTTACTCATATAAATGTAATGACATATTGAAATAGATCTCAAAAAAAAAAAATTGGAAGAGAATTATTGGATAAAGAAAAAAAAATGAACAACAACATAAAAGATTCTAACATATTGTAAACTAGTAATCAGAAGAAAATAAATGCTATGCATGATTATTACTGCATCTCACATCACACACACACACACGCACGAGAAAAATTCTTATTAAAGAAAAAAAAACACAAAAACAACGACTTAATCATATAATAGAAGTTCTTTTCAATATAAGCTCTGCAAATTTTGTTTTTATTCAACAACAAATTTATTTTAACGATAAAGATACACAACATCAATCAACAATATAATCGCCATTATTTTCAACAACTTTCGTCCATCCTATTAGCAATCGTTCAATCCCACGCTGGGTGTGGGTGTATCTTAGTCATAAAATAAACTTGTTATTGAACAAAAAAAAACCAATTACAGAACTTATGTTGCAATCAAATAGAAAAAAAACCTTAGCTATTTGATCAAAATGATTTTATCATATGCAGAAATGATTTAGACCTATGAAAAGAATTTATATCATAGACAATCATTGAATCTTAATGAAAGAATTCTCATGTAATATTCTTAATATTACATACATGAAAGAAAAATAATATTTAAAAAAGCAAGATCATCATGATGCAATTGCTCTTGCTAATCACAGAGAGATAATTGTATTAGGACGTATTTCTTCATCATCCTTTTACATAATCATTCAGAAATGCAAGAAGAAAGTCATTTATATAATAACAAATGGCTTATAATAAACGGGTCAAAAATTTTTTCTTCTTTAAGAGCACTTACCCACGCATTGAAGACTTCATTTTATGCTCATTCGATAGAGGATTTCCTGCTCTACAAAATTATCATCTTTGTTCTACAAATAATGCCGTTGTTTTTTTTGTCGACGCAAAATTTAAAAGATGAGCACTTACTCAATCGCATAATTGCGACGATCAAAAAAACGAGAAAATAGCGAAAATATTTCATAAAGATTTCGCTAAAATTTCGAATATATTGCAAAGTTTTTCAAAAAAAAAAAAATAATTCTGTATCTTTGAAGAAATATATATATATGAAAAAAATTTTTGAAGTAAAACAATTCGATTTAGAATTAAATTCTATACTCGACAGCATGAGAACAAACGTGTTGTAGATCAAGTTTCACTTTAGAAAGCATGATTTTCCAGAATGTGTCTCAAAATACTACTAGATGTTGATTCATAACCATTTTATTGTGAACAACTGCTGCAGAAAATCAGAAATTGCAATTATACGATTGAGTAGATGCTCATCTTTTGAATTTTGTATCGACTAAGAAAAAGTTATTTGAAAAACAAAGACAATAGATTCATAGAGCAGAAGATTCTCTATCGAATGAGTCTAAAACGAAATATTGAATGCGTGGGGAAGGACTCTAAAAAGAAGAAAACATTTTTGACTCGTTTATTATGAGACACTCGTTAGAACAAGACGTTATTCATATATAGTCTGCGATCGTATATCAACAACGTCTCTTACAGAGATGGGTGGGAGGAAGGCGGTTTTTACCCTATTTATTTCAACACTCCTTTTAGATTGTGTTTTATGAAATAACTAATGGAATTAAAATATGAAACATATTGTAAATACAGATATTTAATATCAGAAATACAATACCTAAGCAGATAAGAATTTTTGAAAATACTTTTAAACAAAGAAAAATGTACAAACAAAATTTTTTTCCACACTATTTTGATGTATTTTGCAAAAACAAGTAACTTTTTTTTTTATGCATTGTGTATGTCAGAAATATTGCGAGAAAACTTTTTGATGTTTTCTAAATGAACAAGAAAATGCTCAAACGTGAACCATGTTTTTTTATCCGCTTGGGTAAGTGTCGAAATTCATTCAATAAATAGATTATTTTTTTTTGTTTTTTGTTTTCATGATTCATATTTCGAAAATTAAATCAATTAAAATCATTTGATTGTATCTATTTAAAAGAAAGATATGATTGAAATGTTACTTTTTTTTAAAGAGACGAAAATTTGTAGAAGATTGTTTTCTTTACAAAATACTTAGATTTTGAAATCAGAAGCATTTTTTTTTATTATCATAAGTAGTTTTTTCAACAATGCATATTCGCGATAAAAGTTAGTTGACAATATGAGAATAGCAATCTGGATTTATAACTCATCAAAAACAAAAAAAAACAAGTTGATCAAGCCTAATTATAATATATATCATGCGAAAGAGAACGATATCCTCTTGAATGTAGAACAGTTGGTAGTTGTTTTCAATTATAATTCTGTTTTTCATGAAAATTGAATTTATTTTTCTATTCATAGATTTCAGCGACTCTGATTTCAAAAACTAAATGTTTTATAAAGAAAACACTCTTCTACAAACACGTATAATAAAAACTATCGTGTCATCTAGAGCGAAAAAAAAACCTTGATCTTGCAAATAATTCTTTATCAAAAGAGTTCTAACTTGGAATAATTCCGAAATAGAAGTGTGATTTAAATTAGAATTTTGTATATGTATACGAGACATTACACGTGAAAAAAAAGATCCATTAGTTTCTTTCATTAGCAAAAAAGTTTTTTTGTTCTTATGTTTAAAACAAAAATCATAAGTATATCCATCTCATGAATAAATATGTGCGTGACCAAATTTTTTGTTTCCAATCTGAGCTCAGTTTCGATAGCTTCTTGTTGAGCAGTCCCGATCATAGTCGTGGTGAATCTAATATATTCCTGGTCTCCGGCGACCGGGACTGCTCCTTCTTATTTGAAATGATTTTGTGAATAAAATCAAAAGAGACAGCTTCTTGATCGTTTATTTCAAGTAAACATGTATTATCAAAGAATTTATTATAAATGAAAAAAGAATGATTGCCTAAAGATGATGAAACTAATGTCCAGTGAACAAGATAAATAAATGCAATTAGACGATGACAAAGATATATTTTAGTATTCATAATAACAAAATTGTTTATGTGTTTTTATATAGACGTGTATATGATTGTAATTTGTTATGATTTAATATTTACATCTTTTATCTGTATTTATGTCATCTTATTTATCACGATGGAGTTTTTTTTTTTTTCTATATTTATATCGTCTTATTTATCATGATACAGTTTTTTCTGTATTACAAGATATTAGCATGAAAATAATAAACTGATTTATGATGTACGAAAAATTTCATTGAAAAAGTCACAGAATTAAAGATATCAGATAGTCTAGAATTCCAGTTTCGCACATGTCTATTGATGTCATCTAAAATATTTTCAATTTGAATAGAGTCTTCTCCATTATACAAGTTACTTCTTATTGTATCGTAAAATTTCTTTCATGACCAAATCTTACATACAATGAACTATTTGCTTTCAATCTGACTATAGAGAGAAAAATAAACACTCGATTTCAAATAGAAATAAGAGACCAGGGGGGGGAGGGGTCTTTAGAACTCTTCATTTATATATATTGTATACCTGTAAACCTTTCTTTTTTTCGATGGTGCGTCTATCACAGGTGTATAATATATAGAGTAATAACTTATTCTAAAGATCCCCTGTCAAAACAAAATGAAGCATTCAACTATATATAATTATCGATAATTCTTAAGACTTAATAGACGTATTATCAAAAAACTAGAGAGCATGAAAAGTCTGTATATGTATGTGTCGTAATGACTTACTCGAAATGTCTTATTAGGTAAATAAAGGAATGAGTGAAATGTCTGACATCTTTTTATGTATAGAAAGATCCTCTCCTCCAGACTTCTGTCGATAAACAGGTTTATTTTGCTAGACCATTGATAAAGAATAAGCGTGATTTTTTCCAAAATTCAGTTTGAAATGAAAAAGTTATCTTATACAATAATTTCTTGCACGAATTCGTTACAATCAAGATTATTGTTTTGATTTCTTTTGTGTACACTATATGAACTGTATTTCTATACAAAAATAACAATAAAAGAGACTAGTAACTATATAACATTGACTAAGAATAAATTCATCGACATAATAATAAATCAGATATATAATGGTTATTTTTTTAATATCTTCTACGACATGATTATGATGTCTCGGAATTTTCTGATTCAACAATTTTATTAATATTTTTATATTGAAAAAGCAAAAAAAATATTTATGCAAAATAGAAATATTCTTTTCTTATAACTGAATAATTTTTCAATAGGTTTTTTTTTTTGTATAAATTCGAAAGAACGAAAAGAAAAAATATGAATATACTTTAGATTTATTCGATTTACTACTTAATATATTGTATCAATTTGTCCTTCTTATATTTTCTTCAAAATTGAATTTCTACAGAAAATATTAAAATATATTCTAGTCTTTTCCGTATGTTTTTCAATGACAATATAAAGTATGAGGGGAAAAAAAGTTTTCAGAAATTTTTCAATCGATATATCTTAGAGTTCATAAAAGAAATTTGTTATATGCGATTTTTGGTTCTCAAAATACCCAATTCTTTAATGTTGAATAATCAGGGCATTTTGCTCATCGAATTTGTCACATAGAATTCATTAGTGTTCGGTCTGTCTATTTTTTTATTTGTGTGTATAAAAAAAATGTTTAATAATATTCTCACATGAATATCTCTCTTATTTTGTGTAAGCTAGAACGTTTAGTTTTGCACAATAAGTATACTTTTAAAATGACTATTTAATTTATTCCAATCACGTAAGTTGCTGTGAAAATATATCGATTGGAAAATTTCTAAGAACTGTTTTTTTTTTACATATATTATATTATTAAAATTTTCAATAATAAAAATTTATCTAGATGATCACAATTTAATAAAAATCATTATTTTTATCAATTAAAATGATAAATCTTAAAATAAAAAACATCATTCACTTTTATTTTTTCATATCAAATAAATGACAATATTCTATTTATTTTAAAGAAATAATATTGTTGTTTTGTCAATAAAAATACAACTCGATGTATATATTAAAAAAAAATATATAGGTTTACACGTATATGTTTGCGTCTCAATATATTGTAAAGAAGAAAAAAAAATCGACGGAGAGACCAATCTTGAATAGAGGGTAATAGATCATGATTTTTTTTTTCTCTCATAACTATTCATTTATTCGACCTTATAACACTGAATAAGTGCTTACTAAGATCGAATAGAGAAATACGAATATGCAAGGTATACGACAAAATGTTTTTATTGAATGGTTTTCAAATGATTCGAAAAAATATATACGATCACTATCTATTCATCGAAATCCACCACCAGTCGAACGATTCAATGATAATAATCGACCACCTTTGAGACATCCAGTTTTGGATAATGATTCATATATATTAATGTAAGATTTCAATATCTTTGATTTGAAAAATTATCATAATAAAAATAAACTTAATTTAAATTTTTAGAGCTTTGGTTATTCTTATGCCAATTATTTTGACTCTTATAGTATGTATAATCATATGTTGTATTTATCGATATAATAAGAGACAATCTCAACGAAATATAACAAATTTATCAATAAGTAAATAAATTTTTATATTAAAAAAAAAAGAATTTTTTTTTTGTTTTGTTCAATTAGAACCTACTGATTATAATCAAGCACCTGCATCGACAATTTATTTTAATCCTTATCATAAACCATTTATTGTTGAAGAATCACCACCATCCTATGATTTAATATCAAAAACAAAAAATAATTCATCATTTGAAAAAGAAAATAATAATAATAATAATAATACTAACGAATAATTTCAGTTATCATCTGTAAAGAATGAAACAATAACAATATCAATTATATTTAATCAAATTAAATAACAAACTATATGAATTTATAAGTTGTATATATTGTGACAATCTTCCGAGTGATAGAAAAGCTTGATGGAAATATCAAAATACGGTGAAAATAAAAATGTTAATCAGAATTTTTATTTTTTACAGATATAACAAATAAAAATAATTCTCATAATCGAAAAAATTAATTTTCTCATACCATACGATTCAAATCATCGATAGATCGTTCGATACACAATATGCGCTATACTAACCATAAACGGTTACCTTCTGAGTGCAAAGTATGAATAAATTTGGAACGGGATGTGCGAAGCCAAGTTTCTTTTTTTTTGGTTCCTATAGAAAAAACTGTTCTAGAATTTATTCATATCACTTTATTAATGTGGAATGTGAAATGTTGATAAATCTCGTTCTACTTCAATATTTACTAATTTTAAATTAAGTTTTTCTTATATTTCTATTGAATAGAAAATTAAATTAGAACCTAAACTGTGATCAATATTTTTTTTTTCTTCGAGAAAGAAAAATTGATTGAATTAGGTACAACATTTTTTCAACATAAAATTTTCTATAGCAATTATTAATATTAAAAAACTTCAGGCTTGTATTTTGGAACGATTTTTATGAATCCTTCAATCAAAAATTCAATGAATATTGTCAACATCATGTTACTTTAATTAAGGAAAACATTAACAATTTTCCGAATGAATGTCTTTTTTTTTTTTAATAATTTGTAGTTTAATAATAAATGTTCGACATGCTAGATTAAAATGAACTTTCAGTACATATTTAAAAGTTTGCTTTTTTTTTATTTTATTTGTGATCTTTCATAACTATAGATATATTATTGGACATATTTCCATTATTGATCAATATATTTGTTTCTTTGTCTTTTTTTTTTTCATACATAGATTTTATTTTATATAGAAATAGACATAATAGAAAGAAAAATTTTCTTCTATTTTTTTTTCTCTTTACATCCTTCAGCTACATTTAAAAAGTTAACAGTAAGAAAGAAAAAAAAAAAAAGAATCTCAATTTCAACGGCACAAGAAAAAATTCAAAATGTCATTGTTTATTTTTTGCTTCGGAAGGAAAAAAAAATGATAGAATGAGAAACCATGAGAATTGTAAAAAAAGACACTTTCTTTTTTTCTTCTGTTTCTTCAAAAATTTCGAAAACAAACTAATACTATTTCAATCAACCGTGCATAATAATTGACAGAAAACAAAAATGCTAATAGAAATTGGTCTCGGTTTATATATTCTCTTGATACAACAAGTTAGTATAAAATAAAAAAAACAAACAAAATTCGATCTTTTGAATTCTTGTTATTTTCTTTTTTTATATTAAACAGATTCAAGCTAATGACATATGTTATTATCGTAATCAATCAGCACTTGTTTCCATTAAGTTAGTTCATAATATAGAATAAAATTTATTTAAAAAATATAATATATAATTTTACTTTTAAGTTGTAATGGTGTTTGTTGTCCCGGTACGGCTACTTCTCCACATATGGCATGTTGTACTAGTATATTATCATGGAGATTGTAAGAATTCGAAAAAAAAAAAACTAAGCTTTTTGATTATATTAAAATCATTATTATATTATTTTTTTAGAGCAATACCTGTTGTTGTTATTGTTTCTCTTTGTCTTATAGCAATTTGTTTAGTATGTTTGCGACCATTTCTTAAACTTTGTGGTGCTGGATGTAAATGTCCTTTTCGAAGACAATCTCGAGGTAAATATAATTTTATTCAGTTTAAACTTCATATTATATTAGATATTTTAATAAAACCTAGTTATTTCATCAAGTCCTATATCAATTAATAATAATAATCCTGTTTTTGAAATGAATAATGCAGATTTACCAGATTATGAAACAATAAGTAAAGATTCATTAGGAAAACATACAATACCACCACCTTATAATTTTGTTGCTGCACATCCAAATGATTTTGGTATTGAAACATCATTTAATCCAAGTGCACCACCAGAATATGATCCAAGATCTAATACAATAGAACCTAATGCACCTGTTTGATCATAAATATTCACTTGTTTTGTATTGATCGGTGCTCCATGGAAACGTATTTTTTAAAAAAAAAAAAGGTTTCATTTTTTCTTTCATCATTTGATATTTATTCTGAGTCAAAAAAAAACACAGTCACAACACACGCACACAAAAAAGAAAAATAATCATATTGATTTTACAGGTGAAAATTTCCTCTATAAAAAATCATCGATATAATTATTAATGTGCTTGTGATAGGCATATTTGTCTTATGTATTACTTCTGCATCGGTACTTCTTGTAATGTGATAAAATACAGTATCCATAATCTTATCATTGATAATGTGACACATGTGTTACTACTCGTACATACATACATACATAGACAAAATCAATTGATACGAAGAGAGACTTGTGTGTGATGTCTTTTTTTTTTTTTTTTTTGCTTATGGCTATAAAAAAAAATCAAAGTATTCATTGATGGATAACAATTAAGGGGAGGAGAAGCAAATAGCATCAATTCTCAAAAGAGGATGTGTACCATTTCTTTGATCTATAATATAATAAGTTCATTGCATTTGACACTTTGCTTGGTCGATCTTTCTGATCATCATCATCGATTAGTCTCATGAGACATGAAAAAAAAAGAAAATCGGAAGTACATATCGGTGATATTTTATCCCCGTTTTTAAATCGTATGAATGACGACCAGACATTGACATGCTGAGTTCAGTCTGACACCTACATAGTAATAAATGGCGCGTGCTTGACACATCTGACAACTGTACTTTTCTTTTGATTTCTTTTCTACTTAGCAATTAAGTATTATTTTTCTAGTAGTAAAATCAACATTGAACTCATCCATGTATTTTCTTTTTTGATCTTACCGACTTGTCTTTCAATTGATCACATTCAAGAAACAAAAAAAAAAAATACCTTGAATACACATATCGACATAAAATACATGATGATGGGCATACATATATAATATAAATATGAAAAAAAAAAACAGCTAATTAGAATTTTCTTTTGTTAAATTATATGAGATAAAAAGAACGGTCAATTTATTTGTATATTGAAATCTCTTCAAATGGAAAGAAATTTTTCTTTTATATTATCACAACTACTCATATAATAAAATATCTTGTCTGTTTATCCTTGAATTTCTATATGCTTGTTAAATGTGCATGTGGCTTTTCTCATGTAGACACAATGACGCCTATGACATGCTGTTTACAACATAAAAACAAACAAAGAAATAGATAATAATAATAATAGAAGAAAAGTTCATTATGACAATTTACGAGCACCTGCAGTCGACGCCAATATCATGTAGATTGGAAAATAACTGATATTAAAATGCCATTAGATAAACTTTTATTGAAAACATAATCGAGTGACTAATGTATATTATTGTTATTCTTTTTCTTTTTTATTATTCGATCAATCTACCTTTTCTTTTTTGTTCTACTTTACATTAATTTATTGTTTGTTAATGAATACATACAACTTCTATTACTCCCCAACGGATAGTATGTCTAGTCATCATCTCTTTGAAACTAAACACATCACAAAAAAAAAAAAAAAAGAAAAAGAAATTAGGACGCGTGGCAGTTTACAAACATTGACAGGTATATAAAATTAACGCAGCGGTAGAACATCAAATAAAAAAATCTTGGTCAATTGAGACATTCTATTCTGATAAGTAGCTCTATTCGATATATAAGAACATTTGTCTGAATTGATCACTTTTTACAAAAATCAATGAGAACAAAGATATATAGACACACACATACAAAAAGTCTTTTTTTTTTATTGTCTATTCAATGAATAACTCATTGTTTGACACCACATGATCTATCCATTCATATTCATTCATGCGAATGTGTACCGTATTGTTATCCATTCATTCACTTAAACGATACACAATGTAAATAGTTTCTTGCAGGAAAAACAAAGTATTCAATTTTTATAAATAGGATCTATTTCACATGTATATGTTAAACAATTACTCCGCCTATCAATATGATCGATTGTCATATCGCGTGTAAATTAAAAATATAGAGAGGTATAAATACATATAGTTAATCCTTTTCAGGTCATCAGATAATTAATTCAATTTTATATCGAAATGATCGATTATATTTACTTTTTTTTTTTCATACTAAACTAAAAAAAAAATGATCATGAGAACAATAAATGTCATATAGACACGTGTCATCACTTGAATAATTTTATTTATTGTTTGCACCTGCACATCGAATTTTTGTTTTCGATAACATCTTTGATAGACAAAAAGAAAGAGATAAAATCAACAATAATTTAATTGTTTCTCGAAAGAAGAAGTGGGTCAATCAATAAGTTAATAAAATATCTAAACATTACTTTGATATTTAATAGAAGAATAAAAAAAAAAAAAGAAATAATAATCCAATGTATAAACATATTTCATCGTTACTTTTTTTATATTTAATCGAACAGTTTTTTTAGTATCATCAATTATCAATATAGATTCTTAATTAAAATACCATTCTATTCACTTAATCAACATATGTTCCTCCCTTGATACATTCTATTTAACACTCAATTATCTCTCTTTATTCATCATTGTCAAAATTAACATACACAATAACTAAATGTTTTGTTTTACTTAATAGAGAATACTCTTCGCTTTATTTATCATTCTTAAACAATGATTACATAATAGTATTGTATTTTGTCACATCACTTATGTTTATAAGAGTACAACACTTGTACATGACATGAACTAGAAATCATCACATATTCACATGTCAAGTTTTTTTTTTCCAGGCATGAAAAACAAATATCTTTCCCACAAGAGAAATCAATCAATAGTCATAGGACGAAAATTGAAATGTAGCAGAATGCTTTTCATCAATGTATTGAAAGACAATGTTTTTCTTTTGATATCTCATCCGATTTGTAAGCGTTCTTAGAAGAACATGACAATTAAAAATAAAAAAAAATCAATTGTCTTTATTCATTTTTTAATCTTTGATTACTCATCATGAATGAATGAAATGTATTCCAAAAGGAAAGAAAAGAAAAAAAAAGGACACGAGTACTCACATACGAACAGCGACATCAAGACAAAGAGAGAGAGCAAGTAGCGGTCAAGTTGAATTGATGCCAAGAATAATTATAAGAAAAGAAAAGGTATAACTTTTCTGTTGCCAGACGACACATACATGCGAAAGCTTGACCTTATGGCAACACAGGAAGGAAAGAAACGAAAAGTGAATTGTACACGAAAGAGAGAGAGAGAGAGAGACGACGACTTCTCTCTCGCTCTTTCTAATGTTCAATATCATATTAAATGAACAGAGAACGAGAAAAAAAAGGAAAGAGAACATAATTATAGATTGTTTCTCTCGCCATTGACAAACATAAATATAGAGTAGTGACCCTTAATCATTCATTCTATCAAAAACACGATTGCTTATCGGACACTTTTCCTTTTTCCTTATTATTCACGTACAAACGACATATTGACATATAACACCATCTATACGTGAGGCCGCTATATATCACGGATATGGCTAATACAATCATACTTCCATATACTTTTATTACAAATCCTCATATATCTAAACGATATCATTTACGTCGTTCTACAACAATAAATACAAAACAAAAAGTTCATTCAACATCTTCGGATATTGTACATAATTTACCTGATGTTGTTAATGATTGTCATAATCGATGTAATGATATAATCAAGTCCAATAATGAAATGAAATTAATATGTAAAGAAATTGCACATTCACTTCGTCTTGTTGCTGATCAAGTTGATAAAAAATATTGTCAAGTAAGTGTAAAATATTTTTCTTTTAATTATTTTTTAATTTTTTTGTTTGTTTATTTAGGATGATAATTTCAATCGAGATCTTTATTGTTTATCAATACGTCTTGTATTTCATACAACACATATTCGTACAATACTTTATACATTATGGACACGAACATTTTTACCATTTATTCTATTAATTTGCAAGACAAAAAGATTTTTTTAAAAATAATTATTCATATATTATGATTTTAGTCATTTGTGTTTTGTTGTTTTTATATATATAAACAAAAAAAAATATATCGCTATAATTTCAATGGTTGCTATCTTTTTTTTTTTTTTTATTGTTTGAAGAACAGTGTGTCTTGTATGTTTGTATTCGTTTAAGTAAAAAAAAAAGAAAAGAAAGAAACATCTCACAAGAATTGATCATAAAATGATTATTGAATAAAATATGCAATTCTCATAATGAGATAATAAGATTTGATTGATTTATATATTTTGTCAAAAACATACAAGAAGTCATTTGGATAAATTTATGTTTGATTTCATATTATTACAAGAGCAAATAACCACATAATACACTAACACCAAAAACAGCTAATTGAAGAATTCGTTTTAGTTTAAGTCTTTTTCTCTGATAATTATTATTTGTTTTATGATTAGATATTAAATTGTTTGATAAAATGTATGATATTAGTTTTTGTTTAAGTTCAGTTAATGAAATTGATTGTAAATGATGATTTTCATTTACTATTGTATTTGTTGTATATTGTTTTGTTGTCAATTGAATATTAATATTAACTGCATGTAATATAATAGGACGATTAGATAATTTTAATGAAACATGTGGAATCATAATAGAAGGATAAAAATGATGTGGTGAAATTTTTTCTAATGAACTTATTGATGAATAATTTGAAATTGATGATTCAATAGTTTTTGTTTGAATATTTTTTAATTGATCTTCAAAAGCATTAAAAATAATATCAACAATTGGTTGAATCATTTTAACAGCAGTTTCCATTGAATTTGAATTAGTTATTAACATATCATTATTCATAGATAATGATAATGATTCTTGTTGATCTAATTGTTGATTGATATCAATAGTAGAATCATCATCGATAAATATTGGAGAATTTAACGAATGATGATTTGTAATGATAGAATCATCAATAGATAATCGTGATCGTTTTGTTGGACTTTGATAGTCTGGAAATATTGTAAAAAAAAAAAACAAAACAAAAACTATGATTTTAAACTTTCAACAATGTTATTCCTATTAAAAAGTCTGAAATACATTCAGTCGTTTGCAACACCAGCAAGAGTTTTGATGTCCTTGACGTAATGTTGTAGGATGTCGAAATCTTTAACTAATGAGTGAAAAACATAAATCAATGCTCTATTTGAGTATGAAATCAAAATAAGAGAAAAAGTCGTGCATCACGACTCTCGAGATCCTTTGAAAAATCAAACTCAGATCTTAACATGCTTTGAAATTCTCTAAAATGATGACATTCTAGAAAAGCTCAAAGCATGTTAAGATCTGGACTTGCTTGTTCAGAAGATCTCTGAAGACTGGGAACTCGACTTATATCCTCTTTGATTTCATATTCGGATAGAGCATGAAAAATTTTGTTTTTTGCATGGTTGTGGTTGTAAATGTAATTTTGTACGAGACTGAAAGTGTTTTAGATTTTCTAATAGGAGTGATATGTGTGACGAAAAAAACTTTATTTCGACGATCCTAGGATTCTCACAGGTGAAAAATGAAAGTAGTTTTTTGGGTTTAATGCTAATTTCGAAATGTAGTTAATATCTTGAGTATAAAAAATGATCTTATTTTCACACTTATTCTTTGATTGTATGAAATAAAAATTTACGTGTTAATTGTAGATTATTATTGATAGATGATTGATTAATATTTATATGTTTTTCATAATTCGGATCGGGTAACATATCGAATGTTTTAATTTGTGAAAGTTGACTTGAAAGATTTTCACATGATAATGTACTATGTTGTCTTTTTTTATTTTGTATATTTAATGTTGTTACATGATTATTGTTTAAATCACCTATTGTTTGAATAGAAGTATATGATATTGATGGACAATAGAAAGCACTTTCAGTTGTTAAACTTTCTGAAAGTACTGTATGTGATAAAATATTCGAACGATTATTAGTAATATTGATTGGATAAGTATAAATAGTCGATTTATAAGGAGGTCTAACATCATTATTCATAATTAAAGATGTAACAGATGTATGATTAGATTTTAATCGAGTTAATGTTCGGTTCCATGAACGAAGACGCTTTTGATAAAGATTATTAGTGTTATTTTCGTTGATATAATTTGTTTTAGAAGATAAAGAAATCTGATCTTTGTTGTTTGGTCTTCGTCTCATTTAGTAAGTTTTTTTTTTCTTTTTGTTTAAAGTTTAGATCAAGATTTAAATGGAGAAAAAATAATTATCAAAATATAATTAATATGGCGGGTATTGAAAATTATTTTTTTGTTTCAATAAATAAGAAATGTTTGAACTTTTCGTAAAGTTTTATTTATATGATCAATCAAAGAAAATAAAAAAAAATATCAATCATAAATGAACTCGATAGAAAAAATTGCTGTTGTCACAGATTGCCCACAAAACTAGTCTCTGATTAGTTTTTCTCAAACTCGACCCATTCTTAATTAGGTCCTTATTTGTCAACTAACTAAGATAAATTTGGTTTCGACAATACCATTTAATACAGAGCTTATTTAGACTTTTCACAGTATATCGAAAGCCCAATCAGTTCAGCATCTTTTCGTTTCGTTTCATAGTCGTAAAACAAATCATGGCAATAAGAATAGCGAATATACCGATTAGCAATTCTTACCTGAAGGTACTTCTTATGTTGATATTACTGATATATGATAGGAAACACTTGATAATATAATTAAACAATTTAAGAAAAAGAAGAATGCAATCGTAATGCAAGGAGATGTATCCAAATTTAAAGATCTTGATAAAATCAAATACGATCAAATTACCAAATAGAACAACTATTTTGATATATATTCCTTTTGCAAATCCTGATGCTAAATGATACACAATTAAGTTCAATCACTCAGAAACATCTTAATATCAGTTGTACAGGTATTCTGTGTATTGTACCAAAAAAATCGTTATCTATCTTGAAAAATAGTAATTCAATTATTTTCATTGGGTCTGCCGCTAGAAAACTGGAAATTCGGATCCACAAAAAACGTGGACCTGCAGCTCCCTATATATCGCCTTGATAAACAGTTGAACAAATATATGAGTATTTATTGTGTGCAACTAAAATGGTTTCTTTATTCATTTGCAAGTTGTTAGACTATTGATAGTAAAATCGCTGGGTTGAACATGGCTTTGGAAAACATAAGAAACAGGTGTATCTCGTCTTACGGTAAATACCTGAATGGATTGATTCGATGCATCTGATAAAAAAAATAGCAAAAAACAGTTGTTTTTGCTTGTTTCTGATGATAGCAGTTATATGACTGTGATTCGACTGTTCGTCGATGAAAATGTCGGACTGATCTGATTAGCTGTATATATATATATATATATTACACTGATACAATCTTAATGAATTGTAATTGTATAATTAAATTATTTTCTGAATTTATTCATAGTTTATAACACTTCGCGTAATTAAAATAAATTAACGTATAAAAAGAAAGAGGATTAACATACGAGTTATTTCCTAAGTAATACAAGATATGATAAGCAAATTCGATAGCAGTATAACAACTATGATGAACAAAATTTAAATGATAAAATCTGTTTTACAATAGATAAATATTAGATATGTCACATACGGTTCTGGAAGTACATAGTAATCTTCGTCTTTTAAAAACGCTTTTTTTTTTGTTAAATGCGATGATTTTATTTGTAGAAAAAAAAATGTGACTACAAAATTTTCTTACTGAATATAAGTACACATCCAATAAAAAAAAGAACTATTTAATCTCGAACCATACTTCGTTCAATACCTTCACTCTGCCAATTACGTGCATTTTCAAAGCCATTTTTAAAATATTGATAATCTTCTATAGTTTGTTGAATTTCTAGAAGAATAATAATAAAATAAAAAAATAATTTTTTTTTCAAAATTAAATAATTTTATTTACCTTCTTGTGTATTCATTACAAATGGACCACGTTGAACAACAGGTTCATTAAGTGGTTGTCCAGCAATAAGAGCAAATCGACAATCATCTTTATCACTTGTATTACGAAAATCTAAACCATTACCATCTTGTGATAAAATAAGTACATGATGTGCATCAGCAATTGTTTTTTTTGAACCAAATTCACCTTGTCCACTAAGAATATAAACAAAAGCATTCCATCCTTGTGGTATTGATTGAGTAAATATAGATGATTTTGGTTTAAGTGTAAAATCAAGATACATTGTTGGTGTACGTGTATATACAGGTGATTTAGTTGACATTGATTCACCAGCACTAAAAAAAGTTTAATTATTCAAAACATTTTTTATTGTATTAAAATACATACATGATTTTTACATGTACTAAATCATCAGATGTTGCTGCACGAGGAATATCTTTATCAAGTAATTCTTGATAATTAGGTTCGATCATTTTATATTTTTTACTTAGATTAACCCATAATTGAAGACCATGACCTTCACCAGAATTTTTTTCTGGCATTTCACAATGAACAATACCACGACCAGCAGTCATCCATTGAAGATCACCTGGATTTATAACACCTCGTCGTCCAGTAAAATCTTCATGTTCTGTTGCACCTGTTAACATATATGTTACAGTTTCAAAACCACGATGTGGATGATCAGGAAAACCAGCTGGTGCTGAAACTCGAAATTCATCGAGCATTAAAAATGGATCAAAATTTCGTACCTATTAATTATTGATATTAATTATTGACTTTTGAAAATTTAAAAAATTCAAAATTAATTTACATACTTGTGAAGTTCCAATTGATCGTCGTACTCGTGCACCAACACCTTCACTTTGTTCAATACTAAGAATTTTTTTTTCAACGTAACGTGTCATTATTTGATATTGTTTGATAAACGTAGAAAATCGAATCGTATTTATACAGAATATTTGTTTAATCATACAATTATATTCATGATTGTATCTATATGACGATGCATAATATTTTCACTTAAACTTCATAGCTGACAGAGCAAAAAAACTTTTGACTCATACATAAATCAATAAGTGCTTGAATCAATAGAGGACTCTCCTATCTTGGAGTCAACAAAAAAATAATATAGTCAATTCTATGAAACATTGAAATATGCAGTGAATAGAGATAGTCATTAGAAATAATGAATAATATGTATTTGCTAGTGCCCATGCCTACCATTCTAATCGTTGAAAAAAAGCGTTTTAAATAATCCATGGAACGCAACGTACACATACTTGAATGCTGTCTATCACGATAAGACATGTCCGCCTTTTTTCATAATTCATATTTTCTTCTTCATGTATTCAATTACTTCATCATTATCATCATATATAGATGAGTTTTTATTAATAACGAATTCTTTTAGTAAATCAATATCATTTTCCATTTCTGTGACCTAAATTCTCAAGTACAATAAATTGCTCAATTATGATTGAACTGATTTTTCACTTTTATATAAATTAACAGTTTGGAATTGAGAATGATAAATAAAATCATTAAGAAATATTCAGTACAGATCGTCAAAAATTATCTAATGTGAAAGTAATATTTTCTATCTTTTTTTTTATCTGTGAAGATCTGCGATAAACATATTTATTTATTGATTGGCACTTCTTACGTTTTTAAATTTAGTTCTATAAAAGTGAAAATAACGATACTTCTGTTGAAGAATATTTTGTTTAATCAGTTTTCCTGAAATGAATTTTTGATTATTTGATCATCATACTTCGCTTTTTGCTACAAGATATTATAGATTGTATCATGTAACAGATCACCGAACTAAATTTATATATTTCTTCTTTGCATTCTTAATATAATGTATAGTTTCTTTTGACAAAGGATCATCAGTTAATAAGCTAATAGAGCATCTACGAGTAAGTACACTTGTTTTTGTTTTGGTCATGTCATGTGATAGCCAACATTCAATTATTAAAATCAATGTATTATAACTACGTAAATAAAATCAATCAAAACCCTATTGGTAAGCACTCAAACAAGGAAAATATAAGAAATACGCGTCACAGTGATATAAAAAAAAAGACAAGTATCATATTGATTTATAAAATGATTAATCATTTCTCTTTGTTATTAACTATCATCCTTTAAAATAATGTTTATTATATAAAGTCATGGCTTTGGTCTTAATAATATATAATAGTTTTTTTCTTGCATACATATAATATAATAGTGTAAGAAAAACATTCAAAAGATGGCGTTAGATGCCATTATACTCTTTTGATATGCATATAAATATTACAAAAAAGTTTTTAAATATTTTTTTATTAATTAAAAAATATTATCTATAATATTTTTAAAAATAATTTTTCTAAATTCATTCTTATTGGTTCCATATGTGGCATACGACCTCAACAAAGATCAAAGCATAATGTTAGTCAGTCAGTCGATATATATATATATATATATATATAATCATTCATTCTTTCTTTTGACGGAAAAGTTAGGGTGCTTTTTTTTTATTATATATTCGTCGTCTATATTTTTCTCCCTCTTATATTCTTACTATTCAATCATACAAATATACAAAAAAAAAAAACCTTGACAACAATAACATTCAGAGAATTCTTTTCTATTTACAAGATTATTATACATTATTATTGACCAATAAAAATGGCTGATGCTAAAATTGATATGACCTTAGGTAAGATTAACAAAAACAAAAAACACATGTCATATATATATATGTTTTGTATGAATTATTCTTTTAGACGATATTATAAAAAAAAGTCGTAATGGACCAGGAGGAAATCGTCGTGGTCGTGGTCGTGGAGGAAATATAAATCAACGTCGTGGTGGTGGTCGTATTAGTAAAAATAATACTAATAATAATCGTGGCCGTGGTAATTTTCGACGTGGTGGTGGTGGTCGTAATTCATTTAATCAACGAAATAATAATCGTTCGAACAAGTATGAATACAAAAAAAAAAATCTTTCACACTAAAAAAAATTTATTTTTGTTTTTAGTTTTCGTCAACAACGTGGTAGAGGAAATACAATTCCAGGTTTTAATCGTCGAAATATAGGTGGTGATAAACCTACTGCAACGGTAAATCATTTAATCAACAACTACTATACTTTAGCTGCCGTCTAACATCCGATCCTTTCTTTTAATTGAAAATACATACATATATATATATAACCGAGTTGATTCAACAAATATCTATATATTTCATTTACAATAATGTATATATATATATATATATATATACTTGCCACGTTTCCCTGGGTACGAGTGGTACTATAATATGATGATGATAAGTAGAAAATCTATGGATAGAGGACGGCAGCATTGAACTTCGTCTTGATTGGTTTCTCGTTCGTTCCATTCAGTACAATCCATTGAGTCGTGATGACAATCCAGCAACATCGAAACAACAACAACAACAAAATCACCCAACTCTACGAAAACAACAAGGTCAATATACAATCAATGATTTGTTTCTTTTTTAATGAAATTAATATTAAAATAGGTAGTATATTCAATAAGATTCATACAAATCCAAATGTTAGTGCACTTCGACGACGTATGGTTGCTGCACAACGTGCATTAAATCGTGCAACGAAAACACTTGCAACATTACCAAGAATAAAACAACAACGACAAAGATTTCTTCAACAACCACCAAAATTTGTAAAAATTTCATTACAATAAAAAAAATAAAAAAAAAAGTAATAATAAATATTTGTTTCATTTAGAGAAATATTATAACACGAGCTAAAGTTGGTGGTATTCCTGTACGAAAAAGGTAGATTAAACAAAAATAAAAAACTTTTCATTGAAAAAAATATTTTTGTTTTGTAGATTAACTAATGCCCGAAAAGTAAGTATTCGGTAAAAAAAGAAAATTTATTAATTTAAAATAAATTCATTTTGTAGCCAATTGGTCGTGGTGGTGCACGTCGTATGTTTGTTTAAAATAAAATTTTTCTGACAACATCATTGAAACATTCTCTTTTCTGTGTGTGTCTGTCTATCTGTTAATCTTGAACCTAAACAGTTGTTATGTATCACTTGTGTTTTGCTTTTGTTTTTTTTTTTTGTTTTTGTCATTTATATATTGTTAAAAGAACCCTGCCCCCCTCCGCACATTCAAGTAGCTTCTGCAAGAAAAAGAAAAACATGAATTTATCCTCGTATTTACTCTCTTTGTATATAAATAAAAGAAAAAAAAATAAAATAAAGAATTGAAGAATTTCTTTTGGAAAATAATCACAAGATGAATATCATCAAATCATTTTTTGTTTTCTATATTCAGATATAAATTTACAAAAAACAAAAAAAAAAAGAAAAGAAATGTTTGATGATATTAATCTCGTACGTTTATTAAGTTCATCTAAACCGATTGATATAGCTAATAATCTAACTGATGAACAAATACGTTTAATATTGCCATCATTGATTTGGCTTGGTTTACAACAATGTCCAAAAAATCATCGTTTAACAATATCAGCACAACTTTTACAAATCATTTCACGTTTTCATGATATGGATTCAATAATTGAATTATTTGAAATTGATTTTCATACATTAAATACAGAAATTAAACGTTTACAAAAAATTAAACAAAAAATTGTTGAAGGAGGACAACAAAATAGTAATGTTTTAATAAATCAAGAAATTATTACATTTGAACAAACAACAGCTAGAGATAGATGTAGAATTGTAGCACAAATTTTATTTGATAATTATGAAAAAGATCAACAATTAATAACAAGTAAGATTTTATTTCATTATTATAACGAATTTCACAAAGTAGCATTGATCATCTTATCACAAAATAATATATATATATTCTTGTTGCTATAGGCAGCGAAATGTGCTCAAATCTGATGGCAGGAGTTAAGTGTTTAAATCTACGAAGCATGAATCTAGGGTAGGCTTTCGTTTTTTTTTGAAGTCTTATGGCTTATCCATCTATGTCTTTCGCTAAGAACTCACAGAGATTCAAAAATATAATAAACTGATCAGAAAGAATGTAAATGCCTACAGCAGTGATGAATGAACTATCCCAAGATAATGAAAATCTTTGAATGTAAATAAATGAAAGTGGCAGTTTATGTCTTCTGTTGGACGTTATGTGTCTGTACTTCCAAAAATAGATATTCGTCCTTTCGAAAGAGAAACTTTGACTAATTGAAATAAGTAATAGATCGTCCTAAGGCATTTGTGATAGAAAAAAAAGACGTATGAGATATGTTTAAGTGTTGATAAAATGTAGTCATACGTATATATTTTGAAGAATTTAATTTTTAATCTGAGAAATGAAGGGAAATATTATGTACCTTTCTCATAGCTTAATCAATTGAACATCGATCATAATGTGGAATGATAAATTTACATCAAGATAAGGCCCGAGATACTTAAAACACGTCTTTTGCAATATTCTAACATTATCATAGTAGATATTCATTTTGGAACTTTACACTGTTCTATAATAAATAACAAATTCAGTTTTTATGCGGATTTAAAATATCTCTTATTCATTTTTGCAAAAATATGTTAAATTAACGGACTAACTTGTTAATTCATAATTTATTGTTATACATTGAAATCTTGAGAAATATTCTAAGAAAAAGATGAATTTATAATCAAAATGATAGAATAATAAATTTCGTTGAATATCATTAATATGAGAATAATAGTTTTATTGACACCAACGAGTGATACTTCCTGGCTGTGACTCTTCATTTTAAATTGACTCTATGAGAGTTTATAGAACTCGACGGTACTATTGCCGTTTGATTGGTCATGATGAATAATAAAAAAAGTCTGTTTCAATCTTTGCTTGTCAAGTTATGGAAGTTTTACTTGATTTGTTTACCTTAAACGTATGGAATTGCTGAGAATCTTAATGATTAAATTTTGAGATGAAATCTATTTCGTTCAAAGTTTGAGCTACGACAAATGAATCTTTATCAAAATATCAGATTGTCAAGAAAATGCCCTTCTTTTGAAAGCGTTTCTTTAAAATGTAAATATAATGCCGAGGGATGCGTTTGTTCCGACTCAAGCTTCGGGAAATTTCTACTGACTATAAGACTTATCCATAAACGAAGTTGCAACTCAAAATTCGATGATCCAATTTCTCAGAAATCCTATGCTGATAGTGCAAAAATGTCCATAGCTCGACCAGTGAAGACCGAAATACTAAACCAAAACAATCTTTTTCATTGCTCACCATAATTAATAAAATGGCAATGATTTCTAGTGAAAAGCGATTTGACGATTGAATTTTCATTTTTCTTTTTTTTTTGTTTTTTTACAAAAGATCTTCTCGATGAACCAAATCATGTTCGAATTGTTGGGGATGTTATCTGTGTACTTGTACTTCATTTATCTCATTCATTTAAATTTGATATACTCATATCTAATCTTCTATATTCAAAATATGCATATGAATATTTAATACGTCTTATTCTTAATATTCCAACATTAAAATTAACTTTAATTGAACTTATTGTACGTTGTTCACATAATGATAATATACGTTATCGTATACTTCATACATTTATTAAATTATATCCAATACATAAATTACGTCTTTTACGTTTATGTCATCAACGACAAACACTTTTACCATTAATTCTTGATTTATTAGATAATTCAACAGTAAATATACTTCTACTTATACTTTCAAATTCTAAACAACGAATATGGTTTAAAAAATATCAAACATCCGAACTTGTACATAATCTTATTAAAAAATTATTTGAACTCTATCAACAAAAACAATGTTCAATACATTCAATTTTTAAAATTACTGCGATTTTATATGTACATTGTAATGTTAAGTAAGAAAAATTTAACAAATATTGTAAAGATAGGTTTTAGGAAATTAAAAAAATAATACCTATTTTGTCATTATCTAAAAGAAGTTTTCTATGATCATAGACTGTATATAACATTTCGTTCTATTATATGAATTATTGCCTATTTCAAAACAAAAACAAGGCGGGTGGATATTTTTTGAATAACTTTTAATAGAAGCAAGATAGAGAACTACGATTTTCACTGTTGAAAAGAGGAGATGGAGATACATCGAACTGTATGTTACAGAATAATCTGACCTAGTTTTTTCAAAGGCTAAAATCGACACACTCTGTAAGGTGACTAAGGTCAGTTTTCAACAATCCGGTGCGCATTCAAACCACTAAATGAAGATTTAGAAAACTGTGCAAGGCTCAGACTTTTAGATTTACTCGTTCAGGAATTATAGAAATTTTATTCGGAACTCCTAGTCGATTTTTCTATTAATTTTTGTGAAAAAAGAAAATCGCTTTTTTTTGCGTTTTTCGTATTTTAAGAGAAACCAATTTTCCGACATTTTCTTAGAGAAGCCTATAATATATCATTTGATGTGTCTTCATCTCCTCTTGCCAACAGTGAAAACCGCAACTCTCTATCTTACTTCTATCAAAAGTATATTTAAAAAATACCCATCGACCTTTATTTTTTTGAAATGGGTAATAGTTCCTTATTGCATTCCTGGATGACCTCGAAAAACTGTCACCGGCCGATCAGCATTTTCACGATGTTATCTCAAAGTTTGAATACACAAGATACCTCAAAACGGGTCGCCCAGTCGGACGAGTTTATCCTTTTTTGACATAATTTTTTCTGAGATTTGGCTCATCCTTTAGGAGAGATACGGGGAAGCTTCTCCACGTTACACTCTCCTTAGTCATCACTTTTTATAAAAGCCGAAAAATATGGAATGGCTATCTATTGAGAAAAAAATCTTTGTAAACGAAGTTTCTTTCGAGCTCGAGTTGGGTCAGGCCATAAAAAAAGTGGTCCGATTTCGAGATGAAAAATAAAGAGATATTTGTCGAAAAACTTTTGTAACAACTGTTATTTCAATTTTTAATGTTTTGTTTTATTATTTAGATTTTCATCCGATGAAGTTCAACAATTACTTGATTTATTACTTTTACCAACAACTAATGTAACATTAGGTTTATGTTTTCTATTTATGATTCCATCATTAGTTGAACGTAATGAACAAACAATTATCGAATGGCTTAAACCAACAATGTCATCATTATCAACAGATGATAAATTATTAATGATTGGACTTTTTTGTATGACAAATTATAATGAAGTAAGATATCCTAAAAAAAAAACAAAGAAAGAAAGTTTTATTTTAAATATTTTTAGCCATTAAATGCTCTTGTTTCATCAACACTTGATTTTCCTTGTCGTATTGATCCTGGTCCTTTTCATCATTCACGTCTTTTACTTATTCAACGTGTTTTTACAAATGATTTACTTGTTCAACGTTTTGCAACAATACAAATAACACCAAATTTAAATGCAAATATTACAGTAAAACATATTCCAGCACATTTTATTTGTTATCTTCTATCAAAAGGTCTTTGTAATCAACATCATGTACAAATGAGTTCATGGGTATGGTCACAAATTCTTCAATGTACAACACCAATTCATTCAATTATGTTAACACTTATTAATGAATTAGTAATAACAATTGTTGATTCACGTTATATATGGCATTTAAAATCAATTGATACACAAATTATATATGATTATTTAAGATCATCTGAAAATCATATACCAACAAAAATGCTTATTTTACTTTATTTACTTACATTAAATGATCAAGCAATTGGTGATATGGCTAATCGATATCATCAATCAACAAGAAAACTTTTTGATCTTTTACCATTACCACATCTTGTTGAACAATTAACAACAAAAGATTATGATGCTATAGCTCCACAACTTGGAAGGTAAAAATAAATAAATTTTATTAGGAAATAAATAATTTTTTACTTAAGATTAATGATGGAACAATTACCACAAGTATTTCTTGCTGATCATGCTCTTTATTTAGAAACAGGTATGTTTTTTTTTTTTTTTATTGCATAGAAGTCTATGAAAATATTCTTTTTTTCGTTTAGATTCTCAATTACTTTCATTACGTCATGTATATAAAACAAATAGAATTGAAAATTTAACTGATCAATTAAAAATTGCACTTTTAAATGGTATTTCACGTAAAAAAGCTGATAAATGGCGTCGTCGTTGGTTTCGTGTTTATGCATTTCGTGGTCAATTGTACGTAAAAATCTAATTTTCTAATAAAAAAAAAAATAAAATAAAATTCTCTTCTTTTTTTGTCTCTATAGATTAACATTAAAAACAGCTCAAATATTACTTGATAATAATCAATTAACTTATGATGATCTATGTGCTGATCCACATTGTTTACTTCGTTTTCCACTTCAACTTTATAAGTAAAAAACATCTGATCTATTTGTTAAATGTATTTTTTTTGTTTTTGTTCTTTAGTTATCCATCTATTATACAAATTATATTATTTATAATGAGAGAAATACTTATTGCTAGTCGTCATTATTTCGAACGTATTATTAAAGCAAAACAACAACAACAACCATTACAACAAACAGGTAGAATTAAATAAAAAAAAAAAAAAAAAAAAAAGTTTTCAAATTTTTCTAATAGATATGATCTGTATACAAGATGTTAAATCTAAACAATTACAAGAAACATTAATACATACACAAGAAGCACTTGTTATTCAAATTTTACTTGATGTTCTACATCAATATAAAAAAGTTTATTATGATGATTATAAATAATATTATATATATATTTGATTTCTTTTTTTTTTTTTAATATTTTAATAGACTGCTTGTTTACCTGCATATAGAGAATTACAAGGAGTTATTTGTTCATTTATTCATCAAATGTTTATTACTAATCCAGTTCTTGCTAAACTTGTTCATTTTCAAGTAAATTTTAATATTAATTTTTATAATTCTAAGATTCTTTTTTTTTTTAATTATTTTATAGGGTTATCCATCAGATCAAATTAAACCTCTGATTTATAGTGTACCATCAATGCATATATGTCTAGATTTCATCCCACAAATGTTAGCTAGTAGTGAACTCGATACACAAGTATGTTTAATAGAATATAGTTTATACCGTACACGTTTATTCGTACTACTGTGATACTCATAACAACTAACGATAGATCAGTAGTAGATTGCCGGTAAGGAGATAGCCAATCGTTTTAACGTACATTAGACTGAACGGTCTATTGATGGTTTTTCTCCAGTTTGACACTGAGGTATTGACAGTGAGTCATTGGCATAGGATTTACTGAAGCGTTGACTATGCCTACCGAAATATGCCTTTCTTTTTTTGTAGTCGTGCGTTTCAATGCTTCAGTGTACACTAATTATATTGAGTCGGTGACTTCGGTGGTCAGTGAAAGACAATTGATTTTGTAGATGAATTTTCGAGTTAGAATATCAATTACCTATCATGAAATGTATTGATTTCTAAATAAGATCTATAATATGAAAAAAAACAATCTATTTCATATATAATTTAGATCTTTGGCTTTGAATTATTAACTGATCTCTCATCATTTTATCCAATACGAACAGCTTTACTTGTTGTTAAATTAGCTTTACAAGTTTATGCAACATTATTACGAGGTAAATAAATCTTATCTATTATAAAAAAAAAACAAACAAACAAAACTAAATCTTTATAGTTTTATCAAATGATGATCGTCTACGATTTTTTTCACGTACATATAAATTTCTTACACATATGAGTTCAATATTTCCACCATTAACACAAAATTCAATTTATGTTCTTCAACAAGCAATACGTGCTTGTTCTTTAGTATGTGTTCTTTTTTTTCTTTTATTATTTAGATATTAATTTTATTTTTGATTTTTATTAATAATCTTTAGTCACCATCAAATTTACCACAATTACAATGGACATCAGATTCATTAGGTCGACCACGAAGGATAGATATTTAAATAAAAAAAAAAAGATGAAAAGAATATTTGTATCTGATGATTTAAAACATTAAAAAAAAAACAACAAAAGACAATCGAATGTGGAATTCTTTTGTAAATAAAATTTCAAAATAAAAAAACACAAAAATCTAATTAAATCACCGAGTAAAATTTTGATTGTTTCTTTATTTTTTTTTTTGCTTCATGTACGAGTTAATTTTGATGATAAACGTCGTTTATTTTGTATAGATGGTATAGTTGAACAAATTGATGGTGTTTGAGTTTGTAAACGACTATGTGCACTTCGTAGACGACTTGATGTTTGACGATCACTAAATACTGATCGACGGTGAACTTAATTATTAAAATAAATAAATAAATAAATAAATATTTATTCAATTTAAACATACTTGAAGATGTTGGTCGAGATTCAAGTACATGAAGATGAACAGAAAGACTATTTATTAAAATAATAAAAAACGATTTTGAAATTAAATAATAATTATTTCTAAATACCTGTCTACTGGTAAACCATTTGCTCGTTCACTTTCAAAAAATTTAACAAACTCTTGTGACATACATGAACGTTGACCATATTCAACAATTTTATCATAAAGTGCTAAAAAACAATAACAACAACAACAAAAAAAGAAACATAATTTAAAAAACATAAAATTTTTTTTACTAGGATCACGTCGAACAAGATTATAAAGAAGACGAAATGCTGTTTTGTTATATGTTAATGCTCCAATAGCTACAGCACAAGCACTATGCATTTCAGCTTCATCACCTGCATCTTTACTCGTTTGTGGAAGTGATGGAGCATAGAGTTTATTAATTAAACGTTCGAGTACTTGACAAGATACAAATCCATCACTTATACCTGTTCGAATTCGAGCCAATGATGATACATATTTAGCTATAACAACCACGAAAAAAAAAAAAAAAGAATTAAATATCATTAACTAAACAAATTTATATAAATCTTTTGAAATTTATTCTCAAATCAATTATGTTTTTTTTTTTGCTAATTTTCATTAATATAATAACTAACAATCGACTAACTTCGGAGATGTGCTTCGCTCTAGCTGCAAGTATCAAAGATGGAATCGGTTCGATTCAAGATATATCAAATATTTTCTCCATCAACAAAAAAAACAAAAACAAAATCATTCACATTACCTATTTGTGTAATTAAAGTTATATTTGTTTGTAATAAAAGATCAGCAAGTTTCATAATAGCAAGTGCTGTAAGTGTAACTTGTTCATCATCACTATCAGCAATAACACGTGCAAGAACAATAACCTATGAACAAATTAAAATAACAATAGAAATTGAATTGAGATAAAAAAAAAAAAGACAAACTTGAAAACAAGCCATAGCGGAATATGTTGGATTTGATGAATCAATAAATGATTGAAATGAATTATAAACAATTGTATTTGTTTGTTTTAAAATCGATTGATTTTCAAGATTATTATAAGCAAATAATGATAATGCTAATAAAGCTCGTGATTTTAAATTAGATTCTTCTATTTGATTAAATTGAAAAACAACATCTTCAATATTAAATTCATTTGCTAAATATTTTTGATTTGTACTATTATTTAATACTAATTTTGCTAATGTTAAACAACATTCAACCTAATATAAAATGAAAAAAATAAATTTTTTAAAAATATTTTTTTGTTTTATCTTTTCTTACTTTTAAATCAATATATTGTGTTGATTCCATTACACGTAGAAGTAAATCAATAGCATTTTGTTCAACAATAGCATTTTGTAATAAACTATTCGGTACAAGTGAAACACCTTGAAAACAAAAAAAAAAAAAAAGAAGTTTTCTTTTTTTGTTTACTTCTAAAACATACCAACACAAAGTACACTAAATGATCGAATAAGTACAAGTAAAACTCGATGTGATAATTGATAATGTTGTTTAAGTAAACGAATAAGTGGTGTAAGAATATTTTCTCTATATAATCTATTTTGATTTTGTTCAGATTCTTCAGCTAATGCAATTATAGCATTTAATGAAATATATTGTAATTTTTCTGAATGTGATAAAAGCATTGTTACAATATGTGGAATACCAAAACATTCAGCTACATAACGTTGTTGAGATTTAATTTGACCACCAAGTGCCCATAATGAAAAAGCAGCTTGTTCACGAATTTCTAATGCCCATTCTTCGGAACTACGAATCTAAATTTAATATATATATATATATATATTAACATATATCTTTGTAGTAATAGATTTTAAGGAGCAGGAAAAGAAAAAAATATTGGATTTCAGGGAATGAAAACATACAAGTAAAAACGAACAGCTAAGATGTGTAAAAAAAGAAAAGAACAAGCAAGTGATAGAAATTTAAGAAGATCACTACGAAATATAATTGACTTACGGTAGCAGCAACGTAGTACATTTTCTGTAATAAAGCATCAATGTGAATGAAATTAGTTTTTAAAATATAATTATTAGTATTCATTTTTTTTTTTGTTGTCTTTTTAATATTATATTTTCATATATGTACAAATAAAATCAAAAACGAAAAAAAAAGCTTTTTTTTTGCATTATTTTAATGTGATTCAGTGAAACTCTTTTTTTTGTTTTGTTTTTTTATTACCTCCATTAATTCATTAAGTGGTTTTTGTATATTAAGAGTTTTTGATAAAAATTGTTTTTGATTTTCTACATTATTTATTGCTAATGCTTCAACAGCTAATGATCCTTTATAACGTATACCAAATTCTCTATCTTGCATAAGTTCAACAATAAGTTTAAGTGCACCTTTCGATGATGCTAATGTTTGATTTGTCATATTATTATATGTTATTGATGCTAATGCTGAAGCTACAGTACCTCGTAAAATTTCTACAAAAAAACAAACAAATTTTTCTTTTTCAAATATTATTCGTTCTTGTTTTTTTTTTTTTTATTACTTGAATCAAGTGCAAGTAATTCAGTAAGTTTTTCAATAATTCCATATTTAGCTAATTCATTTTGCATAAATTCATTTTTACGACAAAGTAAATCAATTGCATTACATGTATTAACAAGAACATCTTCAATAGATGAATCAAGCATACGTGATAAACCTATTATTGCATCTGATTCAAGAAAACGTTCCTTAAAAAAAAATAATCAAATAGAAAAATTCTAATTTTAAAATTCCTCTGTTTGTTTTTGGTTTTATTACTTGATTTGATGGAATAAAACATATATCAGCAATTAATATTGATGTTTTTGAACGTATTTCATCATTATTTAATTTTAATAAATTTGAAAACATTTCCGATAAATTTTCTTCAGCTGTTGATATTGCTAAACGTACTTCTGTATTTGTTGATATATTGCACAAAACAGATAATGTTGATAATATTAAACTAGCATCAGTCATTTTAAGTAATTTTATAAGTCGTTTAATACCATCTATAAAAAAAAAAAAAACTTATTAAATTTAAAAATTTAACTTCTGTTTTTTTTTTTTTGAAACCTGTTTCTAATAATGGACGCCAAAATTCATCTCCATGTGTTGTCATTACATGTAAACATTGAACAGTAGCTCGTTTCATTGATAAATCAGGATGATTTATTAAATCTTTACATAAAAAAAAAAAAAAAACAAAGAATTAATTTTTCAATTAGAAAAGTTTGTTAGCATAGCTAAGGGAAAGTTGTAAAACCTGTGCGAATTTCATAAAAATAAAAAAAAATAAAATAACTTACCAACAAGAATCGTCCATGTTGGTACAAGTCGATTATTTAAACGAATAAAATATTCAATTATATTTGTATGTAAATTACTAGCAGCTAAATGAATAACTGTATATCCTAATTCATCTTTATATGCAATATTAGCATCTAATGAAACTAAACATTGAACAGCATCTAATGCACCTGATGTTGTTGCTAATAGAAGTGGTGTTGATTGACGACTATGATGAAAACAAAAAAAAATAAAAATTTCTTTATTTTTTTTATCTTTCTTCTACAACTAACCTATCTTTAGTTGTTTGTTCAAGTAAATCAGGATGTTTATTATAGAGTAATCTTAAAATTGGAACATGATCACAAAAAGCAGCATGATGAATAGGTGTCCATCCTAATATAATAATTTATAAAAAAAATTTTTTTTTTTTTCATAAATTTAATCATTTTACCTTGATGATCAATTTGAATTGATGCCATATTACCTAGAAGACAAGATGCTGCATCTAAACTTCCATGACGACAAGCAAAATGTAATGGTGTACCACCTAATTACATAAGGACAAAACAAAAAAAACAAACAACTGTCATTAGAAAATTATTATTCTTAATTATTTACCATTTGGTACATAATTTACTTCTGCTTTAGAATTAACATCAACACCTAATAAAATTAATATACCAATAATAATTGGACGATTATGAATAGCCTAATAATTTGATAAGAAAAAAAAAAATTTTTTTTCAAATATATATAAAGTGAAATCGATCATACAGCATAATGCATAAGTGTAAGACCATCACGAAGATTAGGTTTACTTAAAGCAGATATTGGTGTTTTACGTGCTAATGCTTGAAAAATACATGCAAGACCTCGTTGAGCAGAAACACGTAAACCATGTTCTGGATTCTGAATGAAGGAAAAAAAAACACAAATAAATTAAACACAATTAAAAGAAATTATTTCAAATAAAACCTTGTAATATGTTGCTTTCTTTCGACCAAAATATTTTTTATACATTTCATACATAACTGTTTCATTAAGAAAACGTTTTGCCGATGCATTTTCTACTGATCTTTGAATAACACGTAACCATACTGGAGATAGACCATAGTATGGTTCAATATCAATGACCAAATGATAATATCTATATGATAATCAATAAATATATACAGAACAATATTTATTCTTATGTATGATTATCCCGTTTTTCAGCTACCATAATAAAATTCAATTTTTTTTTTCTATCATGGACAAAGAACAACCATTTTTGATTCCGATTAGAAAAAAATATTGGTTCTAGTTTTACACTTAGTAATACATCTACTAGAAAAAAAATGCAATATCACTTTCTAGTAATGTCAATCAGAGGCGGAACCGGGAGCTCAGGATCCTGGCTTCGCCATCCATGTCAATGAGCACGAGATATCTTGTGTGACCTGTAATGTTCTTTCCTTGGGCGTTCATTATTCGTTTTTTAATTTACTAATATTTCCTCTTATAATTATAGTATTATTCAGTACTGATATTTATAGATATATATATAGAGAGAGAACATGCATGTCTTAATAGTTATGATTATATGCTAAATGGTTATACACACATTAATAGTCAAGGTTAATTTAATACCTTGATATTATTTGATAGAGAAAAATTGTAAATTTTAAGGTCAAGAAGACTTTTCTTGAAAAATGTGACTTCAAGCTACAATATAAAAATTTAACATTTTTCCGGTGTGCAAAAAACAAACAATATGCGATACTTTTTTTTTTCTATCGTTACTATGTACTTTGAATTACTAATGTTTTTTTTTTCCTATTGTTCTATAACTAGTTATTTGATATTCTTTTAAAAGATCAATTTACTGGTACATTTCTCGCAGCTAGGTTATTGTTGTTAACATAAAAAAACTTTGATAATTTCACAAGATGATTTCGACTATTATTAAGTTTCGTTTTTTGGTTTTTATTCTTTTTACAAGAATATATCAACACAAAATGTTTAGGAAAATAATCATGACTGATTTATTCACTTAAAATCCATAAAGTAGTGATATTTTCAAAAAAAAAAAAAAAAACTTTTATGATCTTTTTATCTTTAAGAATAAAACTTAACGAAATTTTCTCTCTATTAAGTGCATGCAAGCAAAGTATTGAATTAAACTTGGTTACCAATAAAGTTATAAATATCTAGAATGTAATCGTAACTTTTAAGACATCTTGTATATATTTGAAGAAGAGAACAGAACAGAACGTAAAATTGAAACAAGTCTCATTCTTTCAATGATTAAAAAGAATATATATTATATATATATATATTTGCATAGTAATGGTATGAGAGAGTGAAAAAAGACGTTAAATAAGTACACTTATATCTAATGCTCTTCATTATTCGTCAAGGGCTTTTAGTTCCAAGGACAAAACATGTAAAATAACAAATGTCTTCATATCGTTTACTAATAACAAAACTAATATGATGTATTGAAAGAATTTGATTATTAAAAAATTAAAATTAAATATTCTACTTTTTTCCATCAATTTCAACAATAGGTAAATGATATTCCATATTAGGTGCATTTGGTAAATCTAAATATCCATATAAAATTCGACGAGATGTATCAAGTAATGATTCATTTTTTCCATTGAATATTCTTTAAATAAATTAAAATTATATTTATTTATAAAAAAAAAAAAAGAAAAACTATCTTACTGAGAAAGTTGATTATTAAGTGAACGTGTTTCATATTCAAATTGAATACCACCATGTAAATGAAACATTGTTTCATGTTCAATAGGAAATATATTTTTTGATTGTTTTTTTATATACATAAATGGTGGAAGTTCTCGTTCAGTACGAACATCTTCACCTATTGAATAAGAAAAATTAGAAATTAATTTTTCTTTTGTATTATTATTATTATTAACAAACCAATAATCATTGGTAATAATCGATTCATATTTGGAATTTTTTTCATACGACGTTTAAGTCCAATAAGTAATGTAAATAAAAAACAAGAAAGTTCAAGAAGATAAATATATTTTCGAACTTCAGTTTTTAATAAAAATGTTTTACGTAAATAATTTTCATGAATTTGAAGTAATGCTTTTAAACGTTGAAATTGTTGATTATCTAATCTATTTAAATAAATATAAAATTTTTCGTTTTTTCTTTTTTTTATTTTCTATTTATTATATACTTTTCTTGTATAGTTTTTATTTGTGATTGTATTGTATAATTTCCATTAAACATTAAACAATTTTTCCATTGAGATATTTGATCAAGATAAAGTGTTAATACCATAGATAAATCATCAGCATATGAAGCTAAAAATTGATCATCAGAATGTGTTTGTTCTTCAGATTTTGGTTCAATTTCAAAAGAATTTTTTGCTTGAGTATAATCAGGATCATGACTTAGATCTTGTAAACCTTTTTGAAAAAAAAAAAACAAAAGAATTTTTGAAAAAAAAAATATATATATATATTGATACCGGCTGCTTCAAATTCATGTACTAATGAACGTGTTAATGAAGAATCACCCATATGACGCCAACGATCAGCAAATTTAGCACGTTTATCTCTTGACATAAAAACTCCATGCCATACAGATTTTAACCAAGCATCACAATTTATCATAGTTTGTCCAAGACGTGTATCGATATAAGCTAATCATATATATATATATAAATTTAAATAGGGAAAAAAAGAAGTTCTATATAAATAATTTATTACCTGTTGGTATTTGACATGTTGAGCTAAGATCAAAATTAGCTTCAAGACTTAATAATGGTTGTGCATTAAGAGAATAAATACCAATAGTTAATTCACGTAATAATTGATGAATTTCACGTGTATCAAGACGTGGAATATCATCATCAACTGGAAATAAAATATCGATATGAGTTTCACTAAATGCTTGTAATTGTCGAATTAATCCAGTTGGATTTTCAGTTGGTACCTAAGTAAAATTTATTTATACAAAAAAAGAAAAAATATCAAATTAAATACTTTATAAATATCTGCATTTGTTAAAAGCCAATGTGTATCACGTGCTGTAAGTAATTCTGTTACATCCCATTTATCAAATTTTGAAAATAAATCAAATACATTTCGTACAGATATTTGATCCATTGATTGTTGAATAATAAGATCTGGTCTATCATCACTAACAGATGTTGATGGTGAAGTATGACGTATTCGATTTGTTTGTCTAGATGTTAAACGACGTTGAACATGACCAGCTGTTGATGCTCTTTGTTTAGTATGCATTCTTTATATTCTAAGACAAATTTGATCTTTTCGTTTTGTTGACTACACACATACACACACACACATTAAAAAAAAAATAAAAAATTTCTTGTTTGCTTATTCTGTTTTTTAACTGTAACCATCTTGACTTCTTTCGTTCTGTGTCGATCAGGAGTACCCTCCATAGAATAAAAGTGTTACGATAAGAAAAAAAAAATGAAGACAAATAAATTGATTGCGTCGCCATGATTCAATTTTTTCAATCTTAAATTACTATTATTATCTTCTATAATTAGTTTTCTAAAATTTTTATATAATTAAAACATTCAATATTCTATTGTTTAATTTATGACTAGTATAGAGATATTTTATAATGTATAATATTCATTTTATTTATGGAATATTATTATTATATGAAAGAAATATGAAACGTATAGACAAGATCAATATTGTACAATTGTTTTGTTTTTTTTCTTTTCTACAAAAATAATTCTTTTGAAGTATAAATTCGTAAACAATTACATCAACTCTATGTGCAAATAAATGTAATGTTTTTGAATAACAAAAAAAAAAAAAATTGTAACACTCGAAATAGACATAGAAAAATTTTTTGAAACAATTATTTATTGAATTGAATAATATTTAATTAAAATCTTGTTAATAAATAAATTTTATTTGTTAATAATGTATTTTTTTTATAAAAGAAAAAATATGTATTATTTTGAGACTTGAAATTTTCTTTTTAATTCAGTTTTTACTATATGCACTTTGGAGAGAATTCTTTAGACTAGAAAATCTTTATGTAAAGTTTGTTTTTTTTTTCTGATTATCCTTAGGTTTTTCAAAAACTTGAGTTTATTCATTATTAGCGATGTGAATGAGTATGAATATGATAGAAAAACAAAAGATCTCGTTTTTGGAAAAACCGATTTGAAGGAGAGATTCAAAAACTTCGCCTATTTGAGACTATTGCTGAGCAGTAGTTGATGTTTACGAATATTTTTGATTCTAGCACCATGATTTATTGAATAAATTTGAATATTCTTTTTTGTTTAATCAAAATAATCAGCATAACGAACTCAAATCTTCTAAGAACCTTACGCTTTCTTCGTGATTAACATTCATCAAAAATACGATTCATCAGCATGTTATTGTTGACAAATAGATATAATTTGTGGTATGGGGAGTGTCTATTCTGAATTATATTTTAATTAATTGTCAATTGAAAGAACGAATGTTTGGTGAAACACAATCTAAAATGAATATTAAAATATACAGATAGAAATTTGGATCCTCCCCCTAACACAGACATGATAGACATTATTAATATAGAATCACAGACTGTATATCAATAACATCTTGTTATAATATATAAACTACTTCCTTATTGGATTTCTCGAGAATTAAGTAAAAAGATGATGAAGAAATGTCGTCTCAATACAACAACATCTACATTGTATTTCACATTTTAATCTCATAGGGATTGTGCTAACAGCTTGTCTTTTACAAATATTTGTTGTAAAAGAATTTGTTCAAAGAAAAAGCAAAACAATAACACTTATAAAGAATTCAAAGTTAAATAGAAAATAGTCATATTCAGTTGTGATTGATTTTGTTCTTGATATACAGTGTAATAGAGAAAAAATATTTGATAATACCATTTTTAAATCATTAAAATGATCTTGCTAATAAAAAAAAAAAATAATTTTTATATTTTTTACTATAAGAAATTTTTATTACAAAAACAATATATCATATAAAGTTAAGATTTATATGTACAATATATGTCTTATTCATAAATAGAAATTGATTTATGTTATTTGACACAAAAATACATTTATCAATATAAAATATATCAAAGAATTTCTATTATATATATATATATATATTGTTTTCGAGTTGAATTTGATTTCTTTTAATATTTCTATCTAAATTCTATTTCTAATCAAATAAAATGTTGTATAATTTCGATATGTATGTGAAGAAATTCTTGTCAAATGAAGTAGAATGACATATATAGTG
>CAJNOL010000143.1:0-20150 GCA_905250125.1 Rotaria sordida
TTAATAATTCATGGAACAGAAGGTAAAAATAATACTTTTTGGTCTTAGCTTAGAGTTATAGAGTAATTAATGTGTTTTTCCTTTTGTGTTTAATTGAAGGTGTTGTTAGTCTTCCAACTCATTTTTGGGCTCCAACTCGAATTGTATTACCAAATGGTCATCATGTTGATCATCATTTACCTGAAACAATTAGAAAAACAAATTTTGTGCATTCAGCTGGTCTTCGTTATGAAGCAATTGCATGTCGTGATCAAATCATGAGTGGAAAAACTGAACATCCACTGATGACACTTGAAAATTCATTACAAATAGCTCGAATTGTTGAAGAAGCTCGAAAACAAATTCTTTCTTCCAAGCATTAACTGTTTTATTGGATTTATAAAAAAAAGGAAACCATATGATGATGATTTAAAAAAAGAATGTTGATTTAATTTTTAGATTTAGGAACCACTACTTTTTAATAAAAACGAGTAAAATAATTATCTAACTCAAATCAATAATTTATTTATTAATAATTCCTTCATTTCTCAGTAAAATATATCATGCAAGTAGTTGACAATAAATCGATATGTGGAGAGGAGATAGAAGTTCTAAAGCAATTTTAAGATAAATTCTTCTCTCATTCAACAAAAGCAAACTCTTGAAAACTTTGGCAGGTTTGAGCATCTACTTCATACTGAATACACAAGTTTTCAAATTTATGGCTATCTTAATGGATGAGAAACTGTCGGAATACTATTTTTAGCAGAAAAAAAAAGTTTCAGACAAAATGTTATTTTTCAAGGTGATTACGATCATAAACTAAGGATACGGATAGCTTTGAATAATGTTAAACATATGTTTAGACTGTGGTGTGAATCTTGTGAGTGAGATTGAACAGAAAATTAACATCCCTATAACCTAGATTTCAACGATGCTCTTTCAGATATACTATGCCTCAGCTCACAATTATGGTTTTCAATTTGGTCGATCTTGGAAAAACTGCTACTTCGGAGGCCAGAATCTTTGATATATTGTCTGTATTTAGCACAAAACTTGTGAAATTTCAATTTCTTGCTGCTATATTATTGAGTTTTTACAAATAATTACTTCGAGCATCACTGATCGATATTAAAAACAACGTTATCGATCTCTTTTAGCTGCATAACGGTTTTGTTTTGATGTTTTTTAAGTTGCCGACTGTGAATTATAAGTGAGATACATATCAATATAAGTCTTACAACTGTTACTCATCTAAAATCAATGAAAAGAACGAATTTCAAATGAATTTAAATTCTAGTTTTTTATTTTTAACAGTAGCTGAAGAGAATGTAATGCACAATATCAGAAAGAAAGACTATCGAAATGACAGAATTTACTTTTGCAGAAAAACTGCAAAAGTAAATTCTGTATAAACTAACTTTTATGTTGGAAAGTACTTGCATTGTGTAATTATCTTTTTTACCACTATTATATAGTGACGAATAACATTTTTGAACACGGATTACGACAAAATTCATAAAATTCTTCTTTCTATGACAAAATCTTAAATTGAGCAGAGCCGTTCATGGATTACATGGACTAGCTCATAAAGTGTTTCTTTATATGAAATTTGATGTTATAAGAACGAAGTACATCTAGATTAATACGTACAAAGTCAAAAATTCTTTGAAACAAATAAATCGTCTAATATCAATGTATGAAGTTGAACAAGTATATGTTTTTGAGTTAAAGAATTATCGTAGATGTTTTTAGATGTTTAGTAGCTGTTATTTCGACTATGCTACTTGCCGTCATTAATGTTTCATTTGAAGAGAAAATTCTGACTTGTGTTATCGACTCATATTAAATCAATGATCAGTCGAATGTATTCATTTTTAATATGATATCTATGAATAACAACCGAAATAACTGAGATGAAAACAAATTTCCTTTCGAATTTGAACAATTTTAAAACTCAAGTTAATTGATACGTTCTATTGACTATGAAATAGACAACTAAGTTATCACCTAATGAATACACTTCAAGTGGATTTCAAAACAATATTTTGCAAGAAAATTAAAAGAGATCAGATTGAACTGATATTGAAAGAAATCACACAATGACGTCGTTCGTAATCACGTAGGAGTGGGAACGAAGTCTTTAAGAACGAGTTGGAGTGTGAAGCAATCCATCTCTGAAAGATTTTATTTTGTCCTTTTGTGAGTAAAATATCTGATAGATATCATTGATCAAGATCATTGAGAGTTTCTTCTCAAACTTTTGTCTCACCAATCACACTCTGACATTGACTTGTGCATTTTGTACTCTTTCCGGACTTGCCTATTGTAAGAAAATGACAATTATCATATTGGCTACCAAAGGATTGATGATATTACAAAAATTTGGCTCGATTTTTGATAATCAAAAAGTTTCTAGTAAAAGATGACAAATATTTTTCTAAATATAAAACTCATTTTAAATATATGACGTTCGGTGGTGAAAAAGATGCATTAAATAATTTTTCTTCTCTTCTCTTGACACTCATTTTACAATGACACAATAGTTGTTTTACGCTGTTTTAGTGTCAAAATTATATTAAGCAACAAATCATATTTAAATCGATTCAAATTTTATTAAAGATTGGTTAAAATTATATAGTTTTAGTTGATTCAATCAAAAATAATCCAAAAAACAAAATCAAAATTTCATTGATTATTCGATTAATTTTGATGTTAATTGATTCAATATTGATAAAAAAAAACATCGACTGTATTGATGCAAACCGAAAACAATTGAATAAAGATTCTATCATGTATCATCAAAGCAAAATTAATAGAAAGCGATGTTTTCTATTATTAAAACTGAATCAGAATAATCAATGAAACATTGATTTTTTTTTGGATTATTTTCTATTATAATTGGTTAAAGATGCATAATTTGAACCGATTTAATCTGTTTTTTCATCTAATGCTTTTACACGGAAAAGATCGAGCATTAAAATATGCTCAGAATTGATTACGAAAAAGAGAAAGATTCAATTGAAAAAACATTTTTAATCATCAAAAAAAGTACCAATCATCATGTTGCCTTATATTGAACATTCTAAATCTTCGACTTTTATTGTTGATACAAATTGCCACAGCTAGAGAGATCTTTTATTGCACAAAACTCGTAAGCAGTTCACGCGCGTTGAGCCACCGCTAGAGTGCAAAGCTAGATGAGCAAGGTATCGTTAAATATTAATGCAAATATGATCTGCATTACAAAATTATATTCGAGGATAGTGTTACGATTAATCAACAATTTTGAATAAACAAATAGATTAGGGGGAACGAAATTTACGAGAAATTACGACAAAGCAGAGGACTCAAGATATGTCTGAAGAAATAGTGTGGTATAAGAATAATTTAGCTCGAGAAACATCAATGTTTATATGGGAGTAAACAGTGAATGACACACACAATTACCGTAAAGATCAGAAAAAGTGACTAGAATCCATTTGTTCTTTCCAAAGACTTCTTCTATTAGCTATTCAAAAGCATGGATTTTAACGAGACGGAGAACTTTCAGCCAGAGATGAGTAGAATTCCAAAAATCGAGCATCAGAAGTTGATCCTAGTAGTCATGAGTATAAAGAGTCAGATTCCATACTATTCTTTACAAGGATTATGGAGGTTCACTGATGCATTCGATTTTTTCGAGATCATATTTTGAGTGATGCGAAAAAACAATCTGGAAAAAGCTGCTGCTGCTGCTGTTTTCAACAAGAAAAATAATTAATATACAAGTAACCCAAGAGATTCAATCCGACCTGTGGATCCTACCGGAAACCGATTGGATCCGAAACGGATTGCATCGGAATCCGACGCCTTCCGTTAAAACCGATCGGATCCGAACCAGTTTGCGTCGGATTCCTTGCACAGGATTCCGTACCGGATTACGTCGGAAAATATCCGTTCGACGGATTCAAACGGATTTCAAATCCATCCGACAGAATCCAACCGAGCGGCTTTGCCTTGGGAATCTATCAATAGAAAAATCTAAAAACACTCAAATGATTACTAGCTTGTAGAATAAAATGAGAAATACTTCATCTAATAAATCATTAGCTAGAAAAGTTAAATTTTTGTTTGAGCTTGGTTCATGTTATGGACTCTAATTGACTCGAAAAATAAAAATATAATAAATGATGCTAAACTTATGTCAACTGTGGTAAGAATTGCTCAAGATATCACAGAATATGATCTTATTTGTAATGGTGAAATTTATTTGCTTGGCCAGGTCAATCTAAAACGGATATCAGTCATAGTCTGTTTTCTGCCAGTAAATAGTGGCAAAACAATAATTTTACGACAGGAAATCGACTGTATTTTCTTGTAACCCTGTCCACGAAAATACGACACCGTATATGATAGCACATTTTTGCCGTATACAGTCATATATGTGTCTTAATATTAACCTGAAACAATTAAAAAACCAAATTTTGCGCATGCAGCTGGTCTTCGTTATGAAGCGATTGCATGTCGTGATCAAATCATGAGTGGAAAAACTGAACATCCATTGATGACGCTCGAAAATTCATTACAAATAGCTCGAATTGTTGAAGAAGCTCGAAAACAAATTCTTTCTTCCAAACAGTAATTGTTTGATTGGATTTATAAAATAAAAATAAATGCGGAAACTTCGGATTTAAATCCGAGAGTTATGTGTACTTCAAAAAGTGAATGGGACAGATGAGTCATCCTAGAATGTGTGGGCATAAAAATGATCCTGGCAAACCTTTTCTATAAACAGTTGATTTCTATTGGCTACTGCTCAACCACTAGGATTTAGAGATGAATAGAGCTCAGATTTGAACTCTTCGCCTTGATTTATCCTAGGAAAGTCGTTTTTCCGATAACTTCATTTCTATTGGTTACTGCTCAACCAATAGGAGTTCGAGGCACACGGAGCTCAGATTGGAGTTCTCCGACCCAAAAAACCTCGAACTGTCATCTCTATGATCGAAAGACAGAGCTCGAATTGTCGATCAATTAGAGTGTGAACACAAACAGAACCAATTCTCGTTTAATTACCCTTGCAATAGGTGAGTTAGTCTTCTTATTTCTTTATGTTTTATATACCATTTTGTAGCTCGTGAAATTCTCTATCGAATAGTGTATAATAGTTGGGGTTTCATTTGACTATAATAGGAAAAGGTTTTTAGGAAAGCGGGTATAGGTCGATTTTCGTATAGGAAGGCATAGGGAAAAATGACTATTTTTGCAATAACTCAGGAACGGCTCGGCCAATCCTTCTCATCTTCGAACTCGACCGAGATATTGTTGAGACTAAGCTGTGTAGAAAATTTCATCGCAATCGGACTCTCCTTTCAAAACTTATCGTTTAAACGGCCGGACGGACATACTGACCGATTCTAGAGTGTACTCACTTTTTGAGTACACAAAAAGGAATCATATGATGATAATTTAAAAAAGAATATTGATTTAATTTTTAGTTTTAGGAGATACTACTTTTTAATAAAGACAAAGCAGTTGTCAATAAATTGGCATTTACATCTAGACTTACTCTACTTATAGTTGTTAAATAAAAGTCGATTTTAATGAGGAAATCTTAGAATTGGATGCAAAACAAAGATTAAAGAAACTTTATAATAATATTTTCTTATCTGACAATGATTTATTATTCGTCATATGATGAAGTACTTGAATAAATGGCTTCCAAAGTTAAAATTGAATTTTTCATTAGAATTTTTTTATAGGGTTTAGCATAAACATTGCATAATGTTTTTTTGATTATATTTCATCTCATATTTTTTTGGTACAAACGGTTAATACAATATACATATTTGAAATAGAAACAAGAAGTTTACTATATTTATATTTTTGAGATATATTTGATTAATGGATGATAGCTAGACCAAATCCGAAAAATGAAAGATTTCATTAGCTTTCATATCAGTAAAATTATTGTTTCTGTTCGTTTTAAAATTTTTTTGAGGAAAAGATCTTCTATTACAGTCAAATCTACGGAAGACTCCGAACTGTAAAATACAGTAAATCTTTAAAGAACAAACGGAAATATTCCTCTGGTGTCTTGTGTAAATTGAATATAGTTTGATGAACCAAAGTTTGTCGAGAGCTCAGCAACATCTTATTTTGCACACTATTAGAGGAGTTTATTTACAAAACGTTTCCAATCGAATTCAGAAAACTATTGTTCTGGAATCTTGGTTTTCCAGAAGACCTTCTTCCGAAAACATGTCTATGACAATTGGAAAAATACCTCCGATAGAAAATTTTCCTTTCTTTTTAATAGGAAACAAAAGCAACTCTCTTGTCGAGTAAAATGAATTTCAATAGAATTGTAGAAACTTGTCGGTTTGCTTAATGATAAAATCTTTGTTTATTAGTTTGTCTTATTCATACACATGATATTGTGACTATTTATTATTCATTTCAACTGATAGATATAGTTAAAACCGAGATGAAGGCCGCACAACTGTAAAATGATATTGCTAATCACAAGAAGATTGTTTTATTCTATCTATTTTGGGATACATTTCTTCATTCATCCTTTTACTTAGTCATCAAAATATGCAATAAGAAAGTACTTCATATATTATAACGAGACATTATTGATATACAGTCTGTGATTGTAAATTCAGGTCTGTCACGTAGAGTCTTGCAAGACCGTCCTGAATCCACAAAAAAGTCTATTTATTTCATCTATTTATAAATCTTAGACCTTCGTAGAGGAAATTATAATGAATTTCAATCGCGCTCACCTATCTTGGATCAGCTGACACGGTAAGCCGTAATGAATCTGAACTAACTATTGCACACTGCATGTAGAATATCATTGGTCTTTTTCAGATCATATAGAGAAACGCTTGGCTGTTAGTCATCATTTTCCACATTTTTTTAAAGCCTCCTAACGGTATCAAGCTTCCGAAAAATAGACTTCAGATGTACACTCATCACTTATTTTCTATACTTCTTATAGATCGTATTTCACATAATAAATATTAATAGTAAGATTCAAAAGGTTACATATTTGTACGAAACTACGATGTAAATATAATCAAAGACAAAAATAATTCGTTACAGTACAAGGTTTAAATAATCTGAAATTCATAATATCCAAAAAAGAAATGGTGCATATTGTTAGTAGTGTCGAAAACAAAAATCTAATTTTTAAACCAAAACCGAAAGTGTTATATTTTCCATGCCATTCAAAAACTTGGTCTTTAAAAATCAAAACTTACTTGTCTCTTACTAGAAACAAAAAAAAAAGGTTTGATTAAACTATCGATCATGACTTTAGAGATGTACATTATAGTAGTAATATTGATGTTTTAGTGCAATATATAAAAACTTCCTTGGATTAAAATTAAAAGCTTTTCATGATTTCGACTAATATACATTTCATTGAATCTAATAAAAAGAAACAAATATTCTAAATTGCAATTGAAAATAGTATATAGTAGCTCTATCTTCTATCGATAGTCTATTCTCGTATACATTTAATCATAATTCCGAAACAATGAAAAAGTTTTTTTACTAAAAACATGTATTTTCATGCATCAAACTTGCGCAGAAACGCTTTGTTTTTTATTCGTATATTCTAAAAAAAAAAAGGGAGGGAATAATGCAAGAATATATATATATATATATACACACACACATATGTAAGAGAAGCAATCGAGAACAACAAGAGAAATAAATCCATAACTATAATGTGTCTTTTTTTCTTATATAGCATTTTATAGTTGATATAATACTTTATTTCCTGCTGTACTTTTCTTTTTATATGTTATATTAGTTGTTGTACTTATTTCTTGATTATGAAGCTTGAAAAAAGAAAAAAAATATATATATAAAAGAAATCTCTTTATTTTTACTTCAAATAAAATATGAATTTGTCGTGGAATATTAATTAATTCACGCATACGTCGACTATGAAATAAAAAAAAAGAATACTATCGAATTAAATTAAATTAAATTCTATACCCAATACGAAAGATAAGTTGTTGATCATGATGAATCGATGTCCAAAGTGCAATACGATCACAACTTTTACGTGCTGATAAAACAACTCCATTAACATAATTAGTATCTTGTGCATATTGACCACCGATTAGTGCTAACATCTACATAAAGAATTGTTTTTACAAAGCAAAAACAAAAAAAAATTAGAAAAGACTTACTGAAGCAAGCCAACAAACATCAAGATTAAGATAGACTTGTTCAGATTTAGAAAAATAAAGAACCCAACGACCACCATTGGAATTATGTGAATCTTCCCAACAAGGTAAAATAGGAGTTTTAAACAACATATAATCACAACTTGGTGGTAAACGTGATGCTACACGTAGATGATTGAAGAGACTAAATGAAAAAAAAGATTAGAGCAATCATTCAAGCAGATCTAATGTCTAGTTTTTATATTAGAAAATATCTAACAAAAATCTTGTGAGCGGAAATCAAAAAAATCTCTAGCATACGATAGCTATTTTTCAAGGATATGAACGATCTGTTGCATTGATTTCGAATAGAAATCTTTTGTTTTTTCTCTTGTTATTTTTTGTTCATTTTAACTTACGCCCAAAATTCTTCTACATAACTAAATGTTGCTAATTTCATTAAATTATCTTGCCAATCTTTTCCTTGTTGATTTTTTAAATACCAAAATGACCATTGATTTTCAAGAGGATGTATAAGTTCAATTTGTTTATTCATTAATATATGTGATGTTAATAATTCATTTGAATCAATTGTTGATAATGATGATGTATTCTCTTTATGATCATCCGTATTTGATAAAAGTATATTTTTGTCAAGTAAATTTTGTATATTTAGTGATTTCGATTGTTCTCCATCATTTATATTTAAATGAATTTGTTCAGCTAAAAACAAAAGAAAATAAATAGAAAATCTGTATTATAGCTCGAACTTCAGCAGATGACCTTAGTGATGTTAAATCAACTGTCATTCATATAGATACTGATTGCATAAAAAGTCTTATTTCATTAGGTATGCTCTTGTTGTAATTATAGAAATCCTAAAACGATTCATGTCTATAGAGATCTTTCTTCTTCATTTATAATCATTCTAATAAATTTTTCAATAAAATACCGTGACTTGCTTCCGATCATCTTCAACACGATTTATGAGTTCACAATAAGAAACTATCACGTTTTCTTCGAATAATACAATTTTTAATAAACAGGAGATATCTGATGAATCCTATTGAAAACTTGATTCCTGAAAAGTTTTTTTGTTTTTGACAAAATCTTTTAGACTTTCTATAGTCACAAAGGGACTTACCTAATGATATAAGACAAAGGAATTAGATCTTGCAATAAATTCAGAAAAAAGAAACGCCTGTAAAAAACACATTGAAGATATAAGAGATAGAAACAGTATAATCGTATAGGACAATTATGCCGCTTATACCACCAGGGAAGTAGTGCACAACAGCAGGGAAATAATTTTTTGATTTTTTATCCGTACTTGTACCCCTTGCTTTTCTTATACCCCTATACCAACAAAATCTGTAGATATTACTGCCCATTTTAAAATAAAATGGCACGCGGGTATTTTTTGAATAACTTTTGATAGGAACAAGATTGAGAGCTGTAGTTTTTACCGTTGGAAAGAGCAGATAAAAACGCATCGAACCGTATAAAGCAATGCTTTTTAACTTGGATTTTTGAAACCTTTTGCAATAGTCGAACAAAAAAATACCTTAAAAACAGGCCTAATTTTTCCAGGAAAAACGAAACAAACTCAAAAAAACTGAGTTTTTTTTACAGAAAACGCTGGCAAAATGGACTATAATTGTCGACTATAGTACCTAGAACTCACAAACCAGTAAAGTTTTGAATCAAGTATTATATATATTTTTATAGCTCTTGAGCTGGCGATTCTAACGCGCTCCTCGAAGTTTAAGATTTGTTCTATCTTCAAAGAGCAATACTCTACTCTTTCAAGATGATAATGGATCACTACCTATTTTTGAGATAAACCTGAACAATTTTATATGAATTGATGCGCTGAATCAGCGTCTTTGCAACGGTGAAATCCACAGCTCTCTATCTTGTTCCTATCAAAAGTTATTCAAAAAATACCCACGTGCCGTATATTTTGAAATGGGCAGTAGTTTTGTTACAAATTAAATTTTTTTTAAAGAAAGTCATTTTGTCGCAAACTTATATGAGTAAGTCACGTCTCAAAAATGATTTATTATTTGGAGAGATTGTCTTGTTACAGTGATGGAAAAGAGAAATAGACGTCATATTCAACTTTCTATATATCCTAGTGACTGGAATAATGATATGTACTTATTCTTCTTTCGATCTAGGTGTTACTAGCCTCAACCTGCACGTTTTTCGTGTTATCTCTTCGAAGATTTCAACCATTTATCTGAGAACTGTAGCTCCTCCGATCCTTGAAAATCATTGAATTATAATTATTTACTTCTTCTGAAGATTGACAGCACTGTTACCGAACTATAGAAGTAAGATTTTTTTTCTCTAATTAATTACATAAAATTGAATACATACAATTAACATTTAATTTTTCCACTTGTTCATTGATTTGATGATAATCACCAATATTTTCTTTAATATCATCAAGTACTTTATTGACAATTGTTATTGTTGTTGATTCAGTAAGAAGATTTGTCATTTTGTTTTGTTTTGTTTTTGTTTTTTATAAATGAATTCTTATAAATACAAAACCTTCGACGTATGTTATGTGTATGTATAAAAATGTAACTGGAGTATATGATGTATTGAACGTCTATGATTCATTATCTGTTCATAGCGCGCATACCTTTGTTCATTCAAACAAACAAAAAAGCGCTTTACAATTAGTTATTTAATTAATACATAAATAAAAAAATAATTTTCAATCTCAACTCAAAAAAAAATCTCATTGAATTTTAAATAATTTAAAAATACAAAAAGAATTTACTTTAATTAAAGTGCATTAATGCATTGATTTAAATCAATTAAAATCTTTTCTCATTGGTTTATTCATATTTTTTTCTATTTGACCTTAAAAATTTATTTATTTATTTTTTTCTTCAAATGTATCGTTTCTATTTTAATTGCCATCGTTGGAAACCAACTCGTGATCAATGGTTATATGCAAATCGTTGCCTACCAATTAATGAATTAAAACGCATTGATGAATATACATATCAACGTGATGTCAAATTTACACTTATTGGACAATTACTAATTCGTTATCTTTTAAGTCAAGTATTTCATAAGAAAAGTTCGTCATTTATTATAGAACGTACAAAATATAATCGTCCATTTATTAAAATAAATCCATCATTTGATTTTAATCTTGCACATTATAATCAATTAGTATGTATTGCTGGTACATTTAATGGACAAATTGGTTGTGATACAATGATATATAAAAAAGAAAATATACAAAAATTAAATTTGAATTTAATTCAAAAAAAATTTACATTAAATGAATATAATTTTATTAAAAAAAATTCATCAAATTTTTATCGTTTATGGTCTTTAAAAGAAAGTTATATTAAATGGTTAGGTATTGGTTTGGGTTATAATTTATTAAAATTAAATTTTCATATTAATACAAATGAATTTAATAAAAATTCAATTATATCTGATACAATATTAGAAATTGATAATAAATTAATAATAAATAATCTTCGTTTTGATGAACAAATTATATTTTTATCCGATAATGAACAACAAATAATAACTTTATGTTTATTAATGAATAATCATTGTCAATCATTTGTTGAATTAAATATTGATGATATACTGCATGGTTGTACATCATTTGATAATAATAAAGAAGATGATTTGATATCCTGGGAGAGATTTCAAATGAAAAGACAAACAGATATAATTTGATATTCAGAATTTATAGATATTATAAAGTAAGTGGAGTCAAAAGATATACAAAAAAAAAATAATAATAATAATAAAAGTCAGATTATATTTTATTCGATTCTTATTGTAAATGATCAGACAAAGAAGAGTTTATCGGTGCAGATCTTTTGCGAGTGATATGTGTTATACTAATCAACAACAAAATGTTAAGTGAATAATCTCTCTAGCAGATTTTATAGTTAATTTTCAAGGATACGACCTGTTGCATTTAGAAGAGAGTTTTTTTTTTCTAATACCGCTCGATATTTTTGTTTGCATTGTTGTTTTTCTTAATTCAATATTGATTTAACTATCAAATAAGCATATGGTACATATACCATTATATCTACGTGAGGTTTCAATGTACTATTATATATCTTGATAAGTTCAGAAATATTGATATTGATTATTTCTCAAAGTTATAACTTGCTTATAGTTCACGCTTTTTATATTGATCATATAACGATTATGATAAATCAATGCATCACTACCCATCATTAGCCTTGATATTATCATTATATAAATTTTTATCTGCGCAAAAAAATCACAAACTCCACGATGTAGGACATTAACAAACGTATTCTAGCCAGAGAATGTTCGCGAACAGTCGAAGTTGTGTTGCTAATAGCGCTCAGTGCTTTTCTTTTCTTTTTTTTTCGTTGCTAAGGAAATCTGGGAAAGGGGTGTGATGTCTGTTGTTCTCGTTTGCTATGAAGGAGAGAGGTCGCAAAATCAGCATTTCCTTATTCTTAGCAATGGACATTTATTTCTTATTGCATGTGCAATAACAACACCTATGTAAATATGAGCGACATATATTCTATCACTCATGTGCAGAACGAAAAAAAAGGAAATGGTGTGATGTGTATTGCGTTATGATAAAATAATAGTGTTTGATGTAATATGTTGTCATTTGTATATTAATAGCTAGTGACATGAAAGCATGTGCAGACGTGTTGATTAAAAAAAAAGAAATTCAATTAATAAACTGTCGGAGAAGAGAAAGAAGATCACTTTGTGTAGCTGACAAGCGATTGCAACTAAATGAGCACATATGTAAAGTGAGCACTTTTGAATGAACTCGATATTATTCCTTGTATGAGAGAGATTTTAATCTAGTCAGAATGTAAGTTGTTGCTAATAATAGAAAAATTGCGGTGTATATTTCCTAAGATATTATTGATAAAATGATGATAGATATTTTCTTCTTTTTTTTTCTTTAAAGCATTATCCTTATCCAATTTTGATTGTTAACTTTAATCAGATTTATTATGATTAATTCTTTTGTTTTTGCTGATTATTTATCTTTTTAATATATTATGTTCAATCAACAAATATATGATTTAGTTCATTTGCTTTGATTAAGAAATCTATTTTCTAATTGAGTCTGCTATTCATTTCTATGATATTAAAATATCAATTTAGACATTTTACAGAAAATTGATCTGTTTCGATTTTCTCAGAGGATGTGTGGGTGTGCAAAATTGATGTATGGCCATCTGCGATTTGACTTTGATTCTTTTTCCGAATAAGTTTTGGTACCATAAATATATGTTAAAATATTGATTTTTTCAGTTCAAATATAATTAAACATAATTAGCAAATAAATCTCTTATCTTACGATGGAAAAGTCCAAGAATTTTAGCAAGATTCGATTCTTCATAGATCTTTTCATATTTCAGAACGAGACCTTTTATTTTGCTATCATTTCAAGATCTCCAAGAATGATTTTGTACCATTGAGAATTGGCTTTTCAAACTTCTGATTCATATTATTAGCAATGAATAAATTTAATTTCTTGAAAAAACTTGAGCATATTCAAAACTACTTTATGCAAATGAAAATTTGTGTCATATCACTAATGCTAGTTTTTCTTTTTCATTGGCCGAACAAAAAAAAAAAATTCACTAAAGAATGAAATTGTCCATAAACAATTCTTTCAATCAATAAATCATTTTATACAGAAATCTCTCAATGGTATTTAAATAATTCATGAAGATTTCTTTCTCGCAATATTAATTTCATTAGCAAAATATTTATTTTTTAGGATATATGTACAGATCAATATCATTAAATTTCTTGTCAATTTTCGATACATAAAAACAAACAAAAAAACAAATATCTTCTTTTTTTAGAATATGGTTTTTGTTTTTTTTGTACATAAACAAACTTTATTATTATACAGGTAAATCTATCATTGTAAATTCTATAGATGATATACTTATATCAATGAATTTCGAACAAATATTCATCAAGAAAAATAATCAAAACAACTTTTAGCGCTATTTTTCTTTCTTGTATTTATAATCAATTTGTTATTTATATGTGATTCATTACTTTTTTTTTTGCTATTTTATTAATATTCTAAAAGAGAAAAGATATTCAACTATAAACAGATGATAAAAAAAAAAAAACAAACAAACTAAGAATCAGATTGCAATGATATTTTTCTTCTTTCAGAACAGTGATTGGATTTTTTGCTAAAAACTAAAAAGTATTCTTTTCATGGTGCTATTCATTATTGTTTACTACTAAGCATATAAAAAGAGAAATATACAGAGTCATGTCTACTGGTTCAGCATCAAATATTATTATTCGTTTACAAAATTTACCGAATGAGGCACGAGCTGTTGATATTGTAAGTTTAGATTGTTTTCTTTTTTTGCTTATCAGAATAAACAAAATTTTAACTAATGAAAAAAAAAAATGCTTTTTTATTTTCTTCTAGCGACGATTCTTTACTGGTTTGAATATTCCAGATGGTGGTGTACATGTTGGTGAGAATATTCATTAGAAAAAATTTTTTTACAATAATAATTATTTGTTTATTTTTATTTTAGTCGGTGGTGAAAAAGGTGATGCCTTTATTAATTTTAGTTCAGATGATGATGCTCGACAAGCTATGATGAAATCAGGTAGTATTTGTGGTAATCCAATAAAATTATTTCTAAGTAGTCGATCAGAAATGCAATCTATTATTGCACAAGTTCGTGCTGGTCCATCAACAAAACCATTAACAAATGTTGTTGAACAAAATTATACAACAAATATTGTTGAACAACAAGATCAAAATGGTTCAAATTTACCAAAATTACCATCAGCAAATGCTATATCATCAATTCTTGCAGAATTTCAAGCAAAAGCTGCTCAACAACAACAACAACAACAACAATTACAAATGCAACAACAAACATCAACTATTGATCCAACAAATGCTTTATTATTGGCTGTAGCACAAAATGGTAATAATCCATTAGCACTTCAACAATTATTAGCTACATTGAATGAAAAACAACAACAACAACAACAACAACCTACAATTGGACAACAATTTCCTTTTCAAATGCCACTTCTTACAAATCCAATTAATCAATATGCACAACAACCGAATGGATGGATGACACAACAGGTAATTTTTAACAAAACAACGAGAGAATTTGTTAGAAGATTTCTTTCTTCTAAAACTGAATTCATTTATTTTGATTAAGCGTACATGAGATAGTAATCGTGTATTTTCATTCTTATTTTGAGAATGATATTTTCCCTTCCATACATCAGAAAGATGTGCAGAATAAAGGACAAGGAGCCACCGATCTACGTTTTTGCAAAAACTCAGAATTGAGAAAAACTAACCTTTTGGATCTGGAAGGACCTGCAAGTCCATAATACAAAGTACGGAAAAAGCTTATCTTCTATACCAGAGATGGGATTAGTTCAGTTTCCAAAAAAGTACACGCCGATTCCATCTGTGTTCCCTGTTGAATTAACATCAAAATATCTTTAGTTTTTTTTTTTTTTGTTTTATTGAACTGTGTTTTATTTTAATCTCGCAAGAAAAAAATATCTTAAATTAAACTATAAGAGAAAACATGTGACACAATGAAATTATAGTCGCATACACTATTCATGGAAAAGAGTCTATATCTTGAAAGTTTCACATCTCGAAAAACTTTGTTGAAAACTTCTGAGTTTTTTTTCTTTATGAAAGCTACTTCAGTTAAATTGTCTAAATGCGCAAAATGTCAGATCAAGATATGATTTTTTTTTGCGAAGTCTGGAACTTCTCAGACAATTCTGTCGACAATCAAATCATCATTGGTTGATACTTTTAGAGTATTACTTGTTGAGTCATACTCCTAGTGGATAGAAAATTTCGAGATTCGAATTCGGGACTAATCCGACACGTTCTACTAATTGAATATGATTAAACAAAATGAAACTTAAAATATATTATCTTAATTTTCTATATATGTAGTTTTCAAATCCGTTTCAACCACAACGTGCAGCTGCTCTTCTTCTTCAACAACAACAACAACAACAACAACAACACCAACAACAAACATTATTTTCAAATTATAGTCAAGAAAATAATAATTTATTTCAAACAACTATAACAGCTGATGACCCTTATATTCGTGTTCGTAATATTCCTGTAGGTTATAATTATTATAATATAAAACTTTTATTTTCAAAATATAAATTAAATCTTTCGGATATAAAAATAATAAATGATCAAAATGGTCAACGTACAGGTGAAATTGTACTTCGTTTACATACAAATAAAGATGTTGCTGATATATTATCACAAGATGGTCGTATACAATGTTTTAATTCAATGTTAGATATTAAAAAAATTGATGAATATACATTTGCATCAGCTATTGATTCATATATTCCAGCACATGTAAAAAAAACTCCAGGTACAACAATTAAAAATTGTATGCGTGTTACAGGTTTACCAAAAACTTTTGAACGTAAAGATGTTAAACGTTTTTTTGCTGGTTGTAATGTAACAAATCGTCCAGGTGGAATATTTATTGAAACTGATACACTTAATGGACCAACATTTGTTGAATTTGAAACAGAAATTGATGCTGAAAAAGCTTTTTTTTATAATGGAGAAAAAATTGGTAAATTTAAATAAACAAAAAAAAAAAGAAGAAGAAGAATTTTTCTATTTTTCGTTTTATTTAAAGGTTCATCAACAATTGAAATGTATCGCATGACAAAAACTGATATGGAAAATGAAATAAATTCATTAAAACGAGGTCCAGAACGAATGCCACGTCGACCACCATTATTACATCATGAACCAACAACACTAGCAAATATTCGTAATGATAAATCTCAACATTTATTACCAACACCAACATCATTTCATCATCATATTGGATCACCTATACAAACATCAACATTTCCACCAATACAAACAAATATAAATCAAGATCAAACAATTGTTTGTCTTCGTTTAAGAAATATACCATATTCAACAACAGAAAAACAAATTTATGATTATTTTGCGGATAGATCAATACAAATTGAAAGTTGTAAAATGTTACTTGATCGTTTTAATCGTGGTGCTGGTGAAGCATTAGTACGTTTTCGTGATTCTCAATCATGTCAAATAGCATATGAATCGAAAAATCGACAAATTTTTTATGGACGTACATTAGATTTACGACGTATAACATTATTTGAATATCAAAATGCATCATTAACACCTATGTTGACAGCAAATGATTTAGCATCACCAGCTACAATGAATCAACATTTTCAACAAACTAATACAAAACGATATCCATCATTTTATGAACGAGATGATGATCGACGTAATGATAAACGACCAAGATGGGAAGGTGCACATAATGATAAGGGTAATTTTTAATTCATAGATAGATGTCAATGATCGAAAATAATCTGTTAATTGATAAAGCATTTTCGAGTCCAAATTATGTAGACAATTATCTCCCTCACTCTTATCCTCAATGAAGGTATTTATATAAAAGAAAACCAAGGCATTCATTTAAAAAATATCATAAAAGTCCAGTATTATAGTTTCCATTAGAAATACTAGGAAAGGTGATTTTTCGACGTTCGACTTGAAAATTTGCACACAGACGGAACTTAACCAGACACATAAATTATAAAAGTTTCAGATTTTCTTTGTTGTTCTTATCATAAGATATGACTGTGGTAAAAGCGTGTTGTGTTTTTTTTTTGACATCGCTTATATACATCTGTAGATTGGATGGTCTTATCTCAGAAAAGACCTGTAATTTTCACAATACAGAAGTCTCCTTAAAATTCGTCTCTGCACAAAGTTTTAAATCGAAATTTGAAGATCATAGTATTTAGTAAAAATACAGTATCTGTGCAGCAATAAATTAAGGGCACGAACTCTTTTCAGAATATTCATAGATCATTAGGATCTATCATTTATTTACAAAATAATTCCACGATCATAAATCAGACCTTCGAATAGTAATTTTCATCCTTGATGATCAAAGAATTAAAGTAGATAATATCTCGTACAAAATCATAATGTTACTCTTATCATAATAGTCATGTCAATCATTTAATTATAGATTACAATAGATTAATACAAATCAGAAAAATCAAATTTTCTATATGTTTAGAGCCATATGGATTTAATCGAAGTTCGCCACGAATAATTAAAGATGATCAAGGAGCTGAAATAAAATTGCCTGATGAAAAAAAACCTCTTAATGATCGACGTTCATCAACACCACCAATTGCACCAACAACAAATTTACCACCATTACCAAGTGAATTAAATGATTATATTGGTCGTATATTATTATTATCAAATGTTCCTTATCGTGCAACACGTGAAGAAATTCTTGATTTTCTTCGTCCATATTCACCTGTACCTGATACACTTAAAATACGTTGTGATGTTAATGGTAAACCAACTGGTTTTGGTGTTGTTGCTTGTGAAACAATAAAAGATGCAACACAAGCTGTTGTTGAACTTAACAATCAAATGTTTATGTCACGTAAAATTTTTCTTCAACAAAGATAAATATGATTATAACTATGTTACTGTTGAACATTGTTTTTTTGTGTGTGTTTTCTTTCTTTCCTTTTTTTTTGTTTTGTTTCACAACGACAACATGTGTGTGTGTGTGTGTGTATAGAACAGTAAAGTAGTAGGTCGGATTATCCGTCCATATGTTGTACGGCGCTTTCAGGAAAAAAATCAAGAAAAGAAAAAGATTAACTAAATTCCAGAAAAACAAACTGATACTTTTAATTGTGGTTTTCCTTTTTTTTCTATGTTAATTTATTTCATTATGAAAAACAAACAGACCAACTTTACATTTTCTTTTTTTGTTTTGTTTTGTTTTGTTTTGTTTCAGTTGTTTTGTGCTAACGCGCAAATTCATCTTGTATGTCTTGTGTGCTTCTCTTTTTTTTTCTTTCATCTTTCTTTGTTCTTCGTGTTTTGTGTGCGCGAATAGGAACAATAATAAAAGCAGAGTTTGTGTGATAACAAAAGTTGATTAAACTCGATATATGAATTTCTAATCTTAACTGTATGTATACAAAGTTTTCATGATAAAAATGTCGTGGGTCTGGTGTGTGCGTGTAGATGAATGGGTTTACTGTTAATTGCTCGAAAGGAATGAAATTTCGAAGTGGATAAGACTCGAAAAACGAAAATTCAGGAAAAAAATTCTCGAATGTCCAAAATCATGAAAAGTGAGAACTCAGAAACAGAAAATATCGACAACTTCGAAAATCTCGAAAGTATAAAGTATAAAAGCAATTTGAATAGTTCATAAATAAGTGATTTATTAATCTTAAATTTATTGAAGAATGATAAAAATTTGTGAATTAAGAGTATACAGATGCAACATCGACTATGATGCGATGTTTTATTGCTTTAGCTTGAGAGAAAAATTGGTACAAAAGAAAAGTAAAAAGAAATAAGATCATAAGAAAAAAAATGAGTATTGATTTGTGCAACATTTTTTGGCTACCATATCCTTTGCCACAAGTAATGGTAAAGTTTTGAAGATATTGTTTCAAATCGATATCTATATTTTGAAATCTTGGCGATCAGAATCTGAAGCCGATGTTATATATAATAGTTTTTTTCTTTTACGTACCACTTTGAATATGAACTAGCTATTGTTGAAATACTACCTTCTCCATTTTAATAGCAGAGAGTATGTAAATGAAGAAAAAAACTGCAAGTGATCAACGCATACTCACATCCGTCCCTCTTTGAGACTGGTGCTAACATTAGTTATAGTAAAAAAATTGCAGTTACGCATAACTGCATCGCAATTGCAAAAAAAAGACGATATGAAATAAGATTTTCATTTTAGCAATATTTTTTATTAAAAATTATTCTTAACCTTTAATATTTTCCATACAACTTGATCAAAGGGTAATCATAGGTGAGGAAATCAAAGGACGGGGGCGTATAAGCTATAGAAAATGGGCCACTAGGGATTT
>CAJNOL010000143.1:20250-107893 GCA_905250125.1 Rotaria sordida
AGTGTGGGTGAGGGGGAAGAGAGAAAGTGTGGGTGAGGGGGGAGAGAGAGAAAATGTGGGTGAGGGCTGGAGAGAGAAAATGTGGGTGAGGGCTGGAGAGAGAAAGTGTGGGTGAGGGGGGAGAGAGAAAGTGTGGGTGAGGGGGAGGGAGAGAGAAAGTGTGGGTGTGGGTGTCTATGCAATACAGATCTACACCCACACCCTTAGTCCCGTTAGCCTCCTTAGTCCCTCTGCCTTGGTAAAAACGGGGTGTTATTTTTTATTCAAAATTCAATTCGAAATAAAAAAAACCCATAGACTCGTGTCTTAAGACGATCTTGTTCTAGATATCAGTTTTTAGTAGCAGAAATGATTAAAATATTTCTGCGGAGTGCTTCATCCATTTTTCTAGTAATAAGAAGAAATGAAAAGCATTCAAAGAGATGAAAGAGATTTTTTTTTATCGTAAGAACATCTTCTAGCAGATATAGACGAGATTCTTTTTAATGAGCATCTGGTGAAAGTATATTTCGCAGAGTAGAAATATGATTAGTGGTCATGAATCGAAATATTTGTGATTGGTGCAGATTCCTAGTGTTTGAAATTCAAGCATATGCACAATGTTATATAATAGATTATATGCATATATATATATATATATTTTTATTCTCTCTTTCCATTTTTCCTTGTTGAATCATTTCCCTTTGGAAGAAAAACCATTTCTCTCTAAATTCAAGTATATGTGCAATATGATATAATAGATTATATGTATATATATTTTTGTTTATTCTTTCTTTCCTTTTCTCCTTGATATGTATGACTTTATGTGGGGTGAAACATTTCCCCATAAAGTGGAACAACTTTCCCCATCGACCGGTCCAATGGTCCACTGCTGCAACGATTTGTCTTATTTAAGGCTCTATTTCGAAGCAAACGAAGCATCCTCTGAAATTTTTTTATTGACTTTGCCCTTTGTAACCAGTACATAACAGAAAAAAAGTTCTGATAAAACTCATTTAACTTGAAAACTTTGTGAAAATTCGTGTGTTAATTTGCAAACAATTTTGGTTTTCTTCTGACGATAAACATAATCAATTATTTAAGTATTCGAGATCGCTCATCTTTATTTAGTTCCAATTGTTTCGAATATTAAATGATCCAATCTCTGATAGTTTTATGATAATCATGAATGTATGTGGTTGACAGTCAAAATAAAGTTTATAGGTTTTTAACAAGTATATATCAATCGAACTCAAGTTTGAAAACAATATTTTTTCAAATATATTTAGACAAGAATAAATTAAAGAAATCTTCCTTTGATCATCGCATATTAGTAAATACATGATTTATTTCTTTCTAATGCAAATATCCTTGAAGATACAATTTTTAATCGAACACAATCTTTGTCTTTTTTTAAGATGTGCATATTAATAAGATTTGTTTAGAGGCACTGCGTCATTGAAAAACAAATGATTCATTCGTTTTTTTTTCTCTTGAATATAAGTACCTAATCAATGAAATATTTCTTGAATAATTGTATCACATAAGTGATGACTTTTCAATTGACAAAAAATAAGAAAAATCTCGATGATTCATATAGTTTTAAGAATCATATAATTCTCATATTGAGCCATTTTTTATGTAGTATTTAATTTGTTTTCTGACGTTCACTATTATTATATATAATGATAAACAGTAAAAAGAAAAAAAATAGTATACAATAAAAAAAAAAGGTAAAAAGAAGAGACCCGAGCTCACTGAAGAACAATTGCGAGATTTCAATAAATGATGTTCATCACAGATGTGCTGACAGAGAATTAGTATCCGATATTTCAAACATTCTCAATAACACTGATAAACAAAAAAGAAAACATCCGTAACACATTATACTTCGTCAGACATTTCAAGAATTCTGGTACGACGATCTATTTTTGGTTTTTTTGTATGAATATTTGTTTTTGTTGATGCACTATGACTATGTTTTCTTGTTGTATGATGAGATTTAGTTGATTTTGTTGGTTTTGCTCGACGTTGAGGTGATGATGGTGAAGATTCTGTTCTATATCGAGAATGTGATTGATTTGGTGAACGACTTCGAATCTGCTTATGTTCTTTCGATGATGAATGAGGTTTAGTTGTTTGTTTAATTATTGGTTTAGAAGAAGCAGAAGTCTTGATCATTTTCGAAGATGTATGACTGGCATCTGAAGCTCTATCAGCTTCACTCTCATTTAATGATGGTGAACGCTGTCGCGAATGATGTTTAGTATTATGATGATCAGTAGAAGTTGAATGTCTTTGAGTTGATTTTTTTGTAACGGATGATGGTCGATGTGATGTAGATCTACCATTTGGTATTTGAATTTCGACATCATTACGATGTGATTTAGTTGATTTTGTTTTTGGATGTTCGATAGTTGTTTCTTCTTGAATTCTTGGACGTGATTTACGTTTTGGAATTGTTGTAGTTTGATACCTTTGATCTCTATCATCATCATCATCATTGCTGACAGGTTTTCTTGTTCGTGATGATCGTTTTGTAATAGTAATATGTTTTGGTTCATTATCTTCATCATTGTCACTTTCTTGTTGTTTTATTTTAGACTTTCGATTTTTGGTCGTAATTTGTTTTGGTTCATCGTCATCACTCTCGACTATTCTCGTTGATGATGTTTGTCTTTTAATAATCTTGGTTTTTGGTATAGTTTTTTCGTCTTCATCTTCCTCTTCCTCTTCCTCTTCCTCTTCTTCAGATTCAATAATCTTTTTACTTGAGTTTGGTTTTGGTTTGATAACAGTTTCCTCATTATCGTCATCATTATCGCTTTCATCTGGTGTTTTGACTTTTTCAAATTTTGTTTTTTTTCTATTGGATTTTCTAAATGCTCCATCATCATTATCGCTTTCATCTGGTGTTTTGGCTTTTTCAAATTTTGATTTTTTCCTACTTGGTTTTCTAAATGCTCCATCATCATCATCATCATCAGGTTCACTTTCAGTTATTGGTTCAGGTTCTTTTTTAGTTCGTCTTTTTTTTTTCATTTTTTCTTTATTATTATCATCATCATCATCCGAAGGTAAACGTGTTTTATTAATAAGATCTTGAACATCAGGATCTTTTGTATACATAACATCATCATCTGGTGAAGCATTAAATATAGAACATTTTTTACATGTACCATAATATAATAATTTACGTAATAAATTCCATGAATTTCTTTCAAATATATAAAATGCTAAACATTCAAATATAATATTTGTTATACGTAATGTAAAACATATTTTTAATATTAGTGTAAATGTATCTTTTGTTGAATCAATACGTGTTAATATAGTATTAAACATTGATACAATATAAAATGGAAATGAAAAAAATAAATTTAATAAAAGAAATATTGTTACTAATGTTGTTGTACGACGATCACCATGTTTTTCAAGATCTTTTCGTTTTTTTTTACAGCAATATGGTGTTAATAAATTAAAACCAAGTGAAAATATAATTGGTTTAACAATTAATATAATAAATAAAATAATAATTACTGTTTTAAATACAGATGATAAACGACCATCAATTGAACAATGATGACGACGTGCAACCATTCGTTCAACAACATCACCAACTATTGGTGGAGCTAGACTATGTATTTTATCTTTAAAAAAATTAAAACTAAATTGTTTTTTTATAAACATAAATGTAGCAACTAATGCTATGAGAATAATCCATATAGCACATAAAATAACTTGTATTAAAAATGGTTTAGTAAAGATTTTTGTCCATGTCATTGATAACTTAAAATGTGTTTGTAAACGTTCAAGAGAAAGAAATAATAGAGCAAATTGCATTATTGGAATTGTTACATACATGCCTAGACAAAAAAAAGAAAAAAACATATTTTATGTACCAGGTGGTCCAAAAGTAAGAAAACACAGAAAAAGTTGAACATCTCCAGTGCGACTTGAGCAAACGAGCTGATTTTTTTACCAATTCAGGAGGCATGTTCAAGCTTTATATCCATAAAGACATGCCTAGAGAGATCCTTTGTTAAGTATATTATTTCATTTCATGTCTGTGACAAAGTAAAATTTTTTTCTTAAGATCATTAGTGATACTTATCAAAGGGTCTCATTAGGCATGTCTTTGTGGATATAAAGCTTGAATACACTTCTATCATTGATAAAAAAATTAGCTCGTTTGCTCAAGCCATAATGGAGATATTCAATTTTTTCTGTATTTTCTTACTTTTGGACCACCCGATATTTTAACCTCTATTGAAATTTATTCAACTCATTGATTTTTTATCTCAATAATTCAAATGTCAAATTATCGAAGACTTGATGATCAATGTAAATTCATAGCTTTTTATTTAGAAATGTGCAAAATAAAGTTTTTTTTGTACTCTATTCTCTGTATTTGTGTTCGATACAACCATACTCAAGCTTGAAGGTGGGGTAGGATAACTAGAGTATTTGAGGCAGTCTCCAATCTCAATAAATTCTGTTTGTACATCCCTACTTTTACTCTTCTGAAGTACAAAATATGTTTTAATATTTGTTTTGTTACTTATTATGTTAGGAATTGTTCATATAAAACACTTCATGAACTGATACAATCGATTTTCATGATAATTAATATGACAAGGACAATCAATTTCTCAATTTTTTTGATAAAATGAGATATCTATTTATAATGATAGATATCATAGACCTTTCAACACTTTCTATTAAAGACGTTATAGTTCAATAGAATCTAACATTCGTCGTTTTCAAGCAATGGAAATAGTGATCTCAGTATTTTTTTTTTCTAATATCTCATTCATCTTTTGACATTTTAAATCAAATAACTATGTAATTATATTCACTTTCGTCAAAAAAAAAAAGTTTCACAATAACTAAAGATTCAAATATGTTAGTAAAAAAATAACATATCATTTAACTCAATGATAGTCATCTACCTTGTATTGACAACGACCTTAAGTTTTTCGAACAATTGATATGCAAATTAGTTACACTATTCAATTTCAATGCAAATGTTTCAACAACAAATAGGCGCAAATTACAATAAAAAAAAAAGAAAAATAAAATTCCGTGAGCAATTAAACCGTGCGTCGAAAAAAAAATACTGAGATCGTTATTTATTTCTGCTACATCTATTAGATTAAACGCAATAAATAACTCTCATACAGCATTTGTGATTTATCATTTACATTAAATAAAATCATTGATTAAGTCAAAAATTTATCTTAATCAAGGTCAAGTCGGTTCGAAAATAACTGAACAGTAAAATATATTTGTACTTTACAAAAATACTACTATTCAAAAAAGCTATAATCTAACTTCCTAGACTTACAAGGAAACATCTCCACATGTCAAATCGCTTTTCAATCGAGATGATGTTTATTTAATGAGTATTATTGCTTAATAGAAAAGTTTTTGGTTTTTAGTGGGTTTTTCCCACAAAAAGTTGTAGTCACGTGACAAATCGACTTTAAATTTTGCATGAAAAAATTTCTCAATTAGATTAGTTCATTGGGTAAGTTGTAATATATCCTGGGATATTCGAAATCAATCGACTAAAACAAAAACAAAAAAGATATACAAACCATAATTTGCAAAATCACAAAGAAAAGGTCCCAAACGAAAATCTTTTGCCACATTAATAATTGCTAATAAAACATAACTGAGATAAAAAATTTCACAAAGAAATATATGAAAAAAGATCATATTGGTACTAGTAGCTGTTCGTTTTTTTCTTGAAGGTAAAAATATAATTATTATTGTTGGTATAATACATAATAGAGCAATAACCCATAAACATGTAAGTGCTGTTTGTAAATAAACATCATTCTCAGTTTCAGGACTAAATAATGAATCATAAAAACCTTTTGGATATGTTTTATTATCATGTAAATCAAATTTATCATCAATTTTATGTTTTATTTTATCTTTAATTTCACTATAATGTGTTTTATTTTTTAAAACATCTTTCATATGATGCATGTGTTGACGAAAACCATGACGACTACTATGTGTAGTATAATGATCATCTGTATCATTTGATGTTAAATTTTGATGAACAATTAATGTAATATTATGTTTAATAGCTTTGTCCTTAACTTTTTCTTTAACTTTATCTTTAAAACGTGAAAATTTATCACGAAAACGAAATGATGGTCGATGATGTTCAGAATCCGTTGACATGAAAGAAGAATTTTTATTAATCTATAAAAAGAAAAATATGATTATATGAATAAAATAAGCTGAAGGAATGAAAAAAAAATACCACGCCTGACAATTATCTCATCATATAGAACAATATTTTTTTTTTTAAATTCAAGGTTTATGGCTTAAACTTGAAAGATCATAAAATAGTCATATGTCACCTGTTATATAATACAAGATACTATATATATATATATATAGTTATATAGATATGAGCGAAGAAAAATAATAATTATACTACTCATGTGAAATATTTCTTTTTAATGTCAATAGATTTTTTCGTATTCTTCTAATTTTAAATGACGTCTTTTTTTTTGTTTAAAGAAGGACGAATAAAAAAAAGCTCTACACTCAGATGATTATGAAATTGTGAATATGTTGAAGTGTCATAGAATATTTGATTCAAGGTTACTTTTTATCCATCAACATCTTTTCGTTCTTTTTTACATTTTTTTGTTTGCGTTCTATCGGCATAATCATTTTTTTTTTCATTTAAAAGAATATTCTATTATATAAACGTCATATATATATATATGTATGAAAGAACAAAAAAAAATTGCTTTAATATTTGAGAATATACTAATCGACGATGTCTTCTATGGCGTTGTAAACTCAGAAAAGGAGAGAACATTGGAGTAGGTCCTTTTATTTCGATTCTAATAGTCGAATGATTGCATATAGTAGTTGAGAAATCATGAATAATTCTGAGTAATCAATGTTTATCTTTTTTTGCCTCTAGGTACGATTGAATTCTATATTAATCACGATTTCTTGTTAAGATAACGAATGCTAAGACTTCTATCTATACCATTGTTATCAATATCGACGTTCTATCATATAATGTACTTTGTTTTTTTGATAAGAGGTCACTATAACAATTTATTCATAAGACAAGACAAGTGATTAACAAAGGATCAATTTTGTTTTTTGTCTTTGTTTACTTACTTTAAATGAAAAGAATAAACCATTGAAATCTATACATAACTAAGTCGAAAAAAAGGTGTCAGCTCGATTTATGTGTATAATTACTGCTATCTCAAGAAAAACTAATGACGTCGCAATAAATGAGTTTTATACCACCCCATATTTGTCTTCTATAGGATGATATACATACATATATATTTTAGAAAGTATCTGTTAGGATAGAAATAGCGATAAAATGACATATGATTCTATACAGATAGCAATTGATAAACGAGCACGTCTGCTAATGACAAAAAACAGTCAACGTTCTTCTGTTTATTATTATTAATTTTTTTTGTCCTAAATATCACAAGGTCAAATCACGAGATTATTCTAATCGGTACAATAATTTTTCTTTTATCGGTTCCATTTTTACCTGTATTTTAAAATAAAGATACAATAGTTAACATTTTAACTTTATTGCTCGTAGCTATAAATGAAAAGAATATGATCGTACGAGTAAAAAGAGGCAAACTCACATAAATATTCACACAGATGCAAGATCATACGCTGTGCGCCGTGGTTGAGTACTACTAACGTACATCACAACTCGTTTTCTTCAACAAAAAATGGCCAAGTAAAAAAAAGGACAGAAAGAAGGAAAGAAAGAAAAAAAGAGAAAAGAAAAAAAGATAGTTTTTTTTTCAGCTCTAGTTATCCTTGACATAATGTTAACGCATGCGGCACATGGCATATCGATCGCTGAAAATATATACATAGAAGAAACATTACGAGCAAAAGCATAGTATAAAATTAAGTACACATGTATTTGCCATTTCTATTGTGCTCTTCTTAAAAAAACAAATATAATAGACTACAAGCATCTAATCTTTTCATTCTTCTGTGAAAAAAAAGAAGAATACAATAAGCGTAACGAATATAAAAAGATAAGAATAATAATCCAATTAATTTTCCAAGGTCTTTTTGTTCGTATTCGAAATGATTTAGCAACTGAACGTTTGTTTAGCAAATAAGAGGACAAGAAAAAAAAATAACAAACTGCTTGGAATGACGCCAGGATTTTAAACAACGACATCTATTTGAAAATTATTAATAAAATTGATTGTAATTTATAAAACAAAATAAACATTTTTTTCTAACTAAAATATTAAATTTTATTTCAATAATCCTTTAAAAAAAAACAAATACAAATATGAATATTCAATATTGAGGTTGTATCTTAACAATAAATAACTTTAATGGTTAAGACATATAGACTTCATGAAGGTCGTCATATATTTATATGTATTTTAGATAATCAAATTTGAAATTTATAATCTATTAAATCAATGATAACATCAAATCGTCCAAAACCACCAGTTAATGTAAAGATAAAATACAAAAATTTTTTATTTATTTATTTATTTATTTATTTTATTATAGATTTTGGATAAACGTGTACCACGAAATCCAAAATATGAAAATGTTCAACCAACAATTGATACAGGTTTAAGATTTTTGTTTTTTGCTATGTTCTTATAAAAAAAAATTAATTAATTTTATAATTTCATACTTTTTTTTAGGAGATAGTTTAACAAAATTTCTCAAACGAAATGAAGAATTACGTGCATGTAAGTTTTTAATTTTACTTAGAATTTGATATTCAACTTATTTATTGAGAAAATATTGAAGTTAAATTGTATCGAATAGTTGGAGACATTTTTTTTCATTAGTGAAATTCTTCATATTTTATGAAACAATGTAATATGATACATTTTTGAGTACTCTATAGTGAATCATCGCACATGATTAATTCTATAGAAATTCCCTAGGTTGATTCTCGTATGAAATATTACTCTATATTTCGAATATTGTTTGACTTTTGATAACGGCCAAGTCTTTATGACATTAAGATAAGAATTCAGACTCATGAAAGAGAAGTCAAAGAATAATAGGATACAAGTGTTGACTACAAGGATAATACTGACAAATAACCAAGGCATTATATTAATAACTTAGATAATAATTCTGAAAAAGACAAACATGACTTTTCAGAAGAAAACATTGCGCATATAAACAAATATAATTATTAACGGAGAAATTAGATATAAGATGCATTGGCTTGAAAAATGTTTCTCTTTCTATTAATTATATATATAGCTGTAACAAATGTTAACAATCAGACACATATTGATGTATTATGTTGATTTCTTAGTGAATTATTGAATTAAAATTTAGTATTTAAAAATTGATTACTAACAAATGTACTATACAAACAACTTTTACTAATTAAAAATCTTATTAAGTTTAATATTTACTCTAAACTTTATTAGACTTTGTTTGTGTTCTTTCGATTTTGATACAATGGATATTATTCATGCTATGACTAATTAAGTATGAATGTATTTGATTGTCATCTGTATATCTTAAAGCTGTTCTTGCATCTCCTTAGAATCTATTCTTGCCCCCCGCAAAAAAAAATAATTTTTGAGATAAACATACAGAAAGTGTCTATTTTAAAAATAAAAAAAAATGCTTTTTTTTTCAATTTTGAAGAGATTTAACAAACATCTTTGAAGTCGTCGTTGGTTATATTCTTTAGCAAATCGAGATAAAAAAAAAACATCTGCGAGTAATTTCGGCTGCTATTTTCTTTGTTTGTAGCTCGAAGCATAGCTCCATGAATTTTAATTAATTATAGCAATCAATGTATAATATGTTCCTATTTCATGTCTATATTCAATGAAGAAGTCGATAAAATGCAGAAAAAAAAGTTGTTCGCGCAATGCCTGCAGGATTAAGTACAGTTGCTGTTGCTAATCACAGAGAGATTGTTTTTTATTCTATATATGTTGGAACATATTTCTTCATCATCCTTTTACTTAATCCTGAAGGAATGCGATAAGGAAGTAATTTATCTATTATAGCGAGATATTACTGATATATGGTCTGTAATCGTATATCAACAGTTTTTGTCGCACGAGGAGTGGGCGAAGTGTTGTTAAAGTGTCGGTAACGTTTACATGATAAGGTCTGTTGAAGGTACAAATTTCTACTTAACACTTTTTTTTTGTTCAATGGTTCATCTTCGAACAAATTCTATTTGATTTTAGTAACAGCGGATTCTGTCATTTGATAATATGATATCTGCTTGTTTGAATGATGAGAAATAATTTCTCAATTAAGACTCATATGGAAGATTTTCCAGGAAAAATTTCGATAATATGTATAAATTTTTTAAGACAATGCAAGGGGACGAGATCGCTTTAATTCGGTTCCAAAAAGAAACAACATGCATCGTTCCTATCTCTGATATTTAGATACACTCAGGTCAGTGTAGTCGGTGTACAAAATAATTCCGGAGAAAAAAAAATGAAATTCTTATTAACAATATTATAAGGTAGGAGGTTTTATGCTATACACTAAAACAAATATGCTAACCAACAGATTCTTTATTATCGATATTTTCTCAATATGCTGCATGTTTTCTTATTTCTTTGCATGTTATTTAATTAGCATGATTCTGTGTTACATTATAAACTAAAATGAACAATATATAAAGAAGAAAAATATACAAATCAAAGCATACCTTCTGATTTTACTGATATTAATAACATTTTGTTGACTTCCAAAATCATCGTAATGTAGATCAGAATTCATGAGGGAATTTTTTCAACTGATTAGTCGCTTTTTTAACGAAAGCTAATGGCTTATAGATTATCGATTATGCTTAGGGGTAGCCATTTAGTGTTACTTTAAAAAATAATGATAAATGAATCATTTATTTTAATTAAAAAAAAGGAAAAATAAAGGAATAAAGAGTTATTGTTTTTTTGAACGAAATAGGACTAAAAGTGTTCTAGAATTATGGAGCTCAATTTGAAGAAACCTTTTAATAATTGAATGGATCTGTTTTGACAGAAACAAATTCTTGAATAAGCAAAATAAACTGCAGATTTTTCATGAATATTTAGTGGATTTTAGCTAGAAAAATAGAAATTGAATTAAAATTAATATTATATTTTTAATCAGCATTAGAAAAAAAAACAAACCTATGAATGTTTCGAATGCTTTTTAGATATTTTGATTTTTATCGAAAAATTTGCTCCGGTATCCCTCAAGACTCTGGTACCAAAAAAGTAGACTTGACGAAGATGTAGTGGTAATCTGTTAACACATACTCATTATGTGTGCCACTATCATTTTACAAGTTTAGAGTATGTTGGTGCTCGTCGAATTCTATTTTTGGTGAAGTCCACTTTTTTTGTCCCGAGCATGCTGAAGGGTACCAGGGCAAATTTTTCGATAAAATTCGAAATATTTAAAAAAGATTCGAAACATTCATAGATTTGCTTATTTTTTTATGCTGATTAAAAATATAATATTAGTTTTAATTCAATTTCTATTTTTCTAGCTAAAATCCACTAAATATTCATGAAAAATCTGCAATTTATTTTGCGCATTCGAGAATTTATTTCTGTCAAAACAGATCCATTCAATTATAAAAATGTTCTTCAAATTGAGCTCCATAATCCTAGAACACTTTTAGCCCTATTTCGTTCAAAAAACAATAACTCTTTATTCCTTTATCTTTAGAAAATAAAGATAAAGGACGACCTGTAATTATGCTAATTCTTTATATGATCATGAGAAATTTCCTTAGATTTTTATATGCTGGTTTTCTAGACTAACAAACTTTTCGTCAAAAAATTTTTCTTTTGATCTGTCTAGATTATAGGGCTTATCGAATAGACAAGACTATTCACTTATAGATAACTCAATATCTTCTATGATCAGTCATAATTAACAAAAATAATATTCTTATAAATCAAGTTCCGAAGTATTTTATTGCAAGGAGGTAGATCGTTAAGCGAAGAAATCACAACCCTGTTGGAATCGAATTTATTAATTCTCCAATAGTCAAGTTGAATGGCAAAAAAGACAATTGTCGTTCAAATTAGGCAGTTAGACCCTCATGCTGACTGTGGATGGCTGACTCAAAATTTGGTATTATCGATCTTCTATAGTGTAATGTTTTTTCCTTTCCATTTTACTTTTAGATGACATTATTCGCTTGTATATACAATATGATAGCACCCATGACAAAACTCCTTCACTATTGAGCTGTAAAAGCAGTCATCGACTTCGACATTCATCCCTTGGTTCCCCTCAGGTTATGCAGAAAAATAAAATCAGTCAAAATGTTAGTTAGATTGTGAAATGCAACTTTCAAGTTTTTTAAAACTTCAATAATTCCAAAATGACAAATGAATAAATAATTAAAACGATATTTTGATTGACTTTATTTTTCGACGTAGCCTTGTTAGACACCATAGCTGAATTTATGGATGAAATTAGAAGTTTCATGGGAATTTTGTAACACATTGTTATTCCAAATATATTATTTATTTTAATAGAAAGTCTGATTAAACTGTTTTGATTATAAATTAAGCTCAACGTAATAATATCATTTTTTTTAGAACTTGTAGCCAGTTCTTCTAGTCAGATAATTTAAAACCTTTAGTAGAAAAGAGTTTTTATTGATTACAAAAATAAAAACACAAGTTCAAACAATCTCCGTTATACATATAGATTCATTATAAGTTAGATAACAAGTTCATGATGAAAATGTTGTATATTTTAATATCAGTAGACTAAACCAAATAAATCGATATAATTCTAAGAGAAATTATAAATTATTTTTATTTGAAGAAGGATCTGTGGGAAAAAATTTATTGAGATTTATAATCGATCGAACGAAAAATTATGTTCTAATTAAGTATTATTCTTCTTGATACGTGCAATGAGTTATAATATATATCTACCAACAACAATAGTTCTTGGTTTTTGTACACTAATAGATGATTTGCTAAATAGTTAAAACTTTAATAATTTCCATATGATTGAAATTAAATATGTATAGTTTACTTGGCAAAGGAATTATTGCTGATAACTGTGGTATTCATTTTTTGTACTGCGAATGTCCCGAGTGTGTGAGATCACTACACCACAACTCGAAATTTATTAGTCGTAGTAGAAAAATCAATATTTTAGGAAAAGAATTACTTTCAACGAATATTAACCTTCATTATTGTTTCGAATTTCACAATGACTGACTGTTAAAAAAGTAATCGAACTTCTGAAGAGAAAAGGTCTATATGGTAATTAGAAATAATTAAAAAACATGGCATATATATATTTCCAGTCAATTTTTCTTTGTATTTATAAATACGATAGATACTTAAAGTAAAAGAATTATGTAAGCAACGCTCAAGAAAATCTCTAATATAATATTCGACTTTTTCCCTATTTCATACTACTTTCACACTCAATAAAAACTTGTAAAATTAAGCATAAAAAACTAGTAAGTGTAAATGCAAAAAAATTTTTTTGTATTTTATTTTAGCAAGTAAACAACAAGCTGGTGAAATATTTAAACGAATGAAAATATCAACACTTGTTCAATTAGTTTGTTTAATAGATTTTTTTTTATTATAATAATCAAAATAAAATATTATCATCATTTAAGATAATTCAAGTAGCAGAAATTAATTCATTAGATACACCAAAAAATACTGAATTTGGTAAATAGATTTAGTTTAAACAAAACAAAAAAAGAAATTCTATTTTTAAATAGATCAATCTGCATCACAACGAACATTTACTGATACGGATCGACCTTATACACAAGATAGTCAGATAAGTGCAGAAACAACACGATCAACATTACAAAGGTTACAACAACAAAAAAAAAAAAGGAAATTTTTTTTTTCTAAAAGAAATTTTATATATTAATTTCTAGTGTTATTCGTGGTGTTGGAGAAATGGATGTATATAATAATAATTATAATAATAATAATAATAATCAAAATCGTTCTTCTTTAACACCTAAAACTCCAATGAGTATACAAAATAATTTAGAATTTGATGAACGACCATATTTAATTGTTGATCTTCGTGATAAAGATGAATTTCGTGCAAATCATATTGTTTCAGGTAGAACAAGAAAAAAAACTTTATAAATATAAAATATATTAATAATTAAAAATCATTTCTTCAAGCTCATCATTATCCAGCTGCTATGCTTTCACGTTGTACGAATAATGAATCGAAAGAATTACTTATTTATGTATGTTGCCCTTCTTTTTTTTTGCACATAGAAAACATATAAATAAACAATTTTTCTTGAAAGATATTCATACAAAAAAAAAATAATAAAATCATTTGAAGTTTTTTTTTGTTTTTTTTCTATCATCAAAAATTAAAATGATGACAGGAGAATTTAGTACATGAACATTCGAGTGGTATCTTAAGTTCAATAGCTGTATGTGTAGAATCAGGACATACAAAATATTCAGTTCGATATCGAGTTACCGTACATGATGTAATTCGACGTATAAATTGATTTAAATTAAAATTCCATTGAGTACTACTTGAACAATAACCCGAACAAACGGGTATAGTAAGACGAGGGTGAATTTTGCATATTTTGAATGTCATAGTACGATTTTCTAATTTACATAAATGATTTCTATTTCCATGAACATATATCATTTTCATATAAATACCAATAATAAAAATTAATAATAGATTATTAATAATTAAATTCATTATTATTTCAATATCTGAAGATAATGTTAATATTTTCGATCGTAACTGATACTATGAGACAAAAATAGAGAGAACGTTAATATTATGTTCATCAATTTATTTCTTACAAATATAGATAGAAAATTCTATTATTATTTATATAGACATATTCTTGATAAATAAACTTTTATTTATTCTTCTATGAGAAAAAACAGTCGCCTATTTCTAACTCTATATATTGAAAATAAGTTTTTAAAAAATAGTATTTAAATAATAACCTATTAATTTTTTATACTATATTAGTACAATGAAGAAAAAGAAAAACCTTGAAAAATATATAGTTTAAATGCTTTATGTTAATAAAATTATATTCATCAGTTAATTGTTATTTATATATAACAATGGTCATATGTAGAAAAAAAAAACTCTTTGAATAAAGTTTTCTAAAAACATTGAATATGATTTTTTGTCTGAATCAATAGATTACAAAGATTTGCCACTTGCAAATCTTAGATTTATATATTGAATGTCATGTAGACGTTGACAATCCTTTTTTTTTTACTTGAAAACACTAATTGTATAATATTAACTTTGTTCTTTTTTAAAATTAATTCTACTTTATAATAGAAAAATCAAAAGGGAAAAATTATTATCTTATACGATGAAGATGAACGAACTGCTCCAAATGCTGCAACAATTATGGTTGAACGTGGTTATAATAATATTTTTTTACTTTCTGGAGGTAAAATTTTCTAATTGATTCTTAGATTTAGTATTTTATAATAAGTTTTAATAGAAAAAGAAAAACATTTGTCTATCCTATTATCTTACTTCACTTCTTGTTTCCTAGATATTATAATAGAAAAAATACATGATTTTATTTTGAATCCTTCTTATGCACTTTTGTTATCTAATATTTTCATTATCATTAATCTTTATTATTTAATCAATTACTGAAAACTATAAAGAAATATCATTTGAATTTTTCTATTTCAATTAACAAATTCTATTATATGAAACAAAAAAACTTCTAACAAATTGTAAATGAAGAAACATCTAGGAGTTATTGCATGATAGACACGATCAAGTGATGTATATGGTCTGTACTTGGATCGTCTCTTTCGTATAATGGCTCCTAGGGATGTTAATACATTGTACGATTATTACTAAGTTACATTCGACATTTTTGAAGATCATCTTTCACATAGAAGAAAACATTAAGTTTTTATTTAGAAAACCTTTTTCTTTTTGTCATTATCATCATCACAATAACATTTTCATTAATAAAAAAAAGTTTATTATCCTTAAAGATCAATAGAATACGATGTATACTATATGCAAATAAAAAGAATTAATTGGATAAATCTTATAGCTGTTATGAAATAAAAATCATTTCGATGAAAAGACTTAGAATTAACTTACTTTTAAAATGACAAAATAAAAAGAACTCTATAAATAACAAAAAGTCTTCTAAGACATGTTGTTATTGTAATCGATTGTTCAATAATTTTGATCGTTAGATTTCTTCAAATTGAATTCTTCTATATAATTGACAAAAAAGAAAGATTTCTTTCTCTTTTATTTTTCATGAAAAGTAAGGTCAATAAAACAATACTGAAAGTTGTATAATTTTGAAATGACATAGTGAGACAAAAAAAAACAATCTTAAATATCGACGTTTAAAATATTTGAAAATCATGAAATTATCGCATACCATATGCTTAGTTAATAATATTTTATATCCGCACTTTAGGCGATGAACACATTGCTTTCTTTTTAATCATGAATTGAAAAAGTTACATTTCCTGTTACCTGACTTTTCATCTAACTTATTACACAATAACTGAAGAAGTCATTATCTGATAAATATTGTCAATAGAAAAGCAGCATTTTTAAATAATTCGACTCTCGTGTTGAAGACATACTGTTTATCGAACTTATTGTATATTAACTAAACAACAAATAATAATAATCAATTGATTGATGATATTATTAAACAATGCATGTAGGTGTAGTTAAATTTTTTTTTTGGCTCGAAAATGTATATATTTAATTTTATACAGATAAATATTATAGAAACTATTCTGAAAGCTTGCGATTTGAGTTGTATTGATATTTTAAATATTTGCCATTAGATTCAACTAACATCATGTTCTGTGATTGAATAAAATGAACTATTAAAGGACATCATTCTATAATTTGAAATAAAACTTAAATTGATAATTAATGTAAAAGCTTCTTTACATATGAATAGAACTAATTATCTTTGAGATGATAACTTATGTTAGAGCGTACAAAACTCTTATTAATTTATATTGTATTTCAGAGCTGTTCGTATATCAACCCTACACAACAATGAAGCGATTGAACTGATTTGAGGAGATTATTGCTAGTAGATAATCAGCTGTTCTCAATAATGTCAGGGCTTTTTGTTATAAAAGTTAAATGTACATTATTAAAATGAAACATTAACTATATAACTAGGAATCTAGGGTTCACGGTAGAGTCCATCAAGTTCAAAAATTTTTGGGCCCGGAACAGATCGATCAAAACTGTTGAATTCGGACCTAGCTGATTGATCTTTTGTCGGTTAAGTCCAAGAATTTCTGGGTCCGAGTAGGGCCTAACGGGCTCTAGTTCCCGAGGCGTGAGAGATGCGTGCTATCACTTTTAGAAGATTTTCAGTTTTTTCTCAACTGAAATTGTATTTTTTTTATTAAAAAAGAAAGTTCAGCGCTCCGTCCCACTCTAAAAATATTTTATATTTTTAGGTTTGAAATATGCTATTCGAAAGTTTCCTCGCGGTCTTTTAAGTGGTTCATGTCCATTATCATGGACATTACCAAGTGCACCACAAACACCATCAACAAAACTTAAACGTTCACAATCAATGAATACAAATCGTCAAGAAGCACCGGTTGGTCAATCTGTTGCTAGTGTAACACGACCTTCACCAGGTCCTATGGTTACATATAATATACGTGAAGAATTTACTAATCATGATATTGAAGAATTAAATACACAACTTGAAAAAAATTTATTACCAACTGATAGTGGTAGTCGTTTATCACGTTCACAAACACAAACATCAAAACAAAGTTCACGTTCATCAATTGCTTCGGAACGATCAAATTTTAGTAATATTTCGGATAAACCATGGAAACCATAAATTTATTGATATTTCTTATATATGTGTGGATGTGTGTGTGTGTGCACTTCATTTTACCTTTCTTTTCTCGTTTTCTGTTTGACTATACACAGTATGAAATAAATTTATTGCTTGGCAAATATTAATTTCTCATAGACAATCAGACTAAGAGATCGCCGCATTTTCTACAACCTTTTCTTAAAAATTTAAAAGTATCGAAAAAAACATCGATATTTACCAAAGACTCGACTAAAAAACTAGGATGAGGGTGTGGGTGTGGATGTCTATTCTCTTCAAACAGACCTACACCCACTCCCAGCCCCTCAAAAATCGCTGTTTTTCGTTTTAGATTTTATGGAATTACAAACAAGTGCCATTCCTGATCATCAATTCAACGCAGGGATCAATGAGGTCTTCCGTCAAGCCAAAAATGAAAAAACAAGAATCGAAAAAAGCTGTAATACAGTTGCCGGTGGTAGATAAGAAAAGTCCTAATCGACAAAAAAAACAATTTTTGAAATGATAAAATGGAAGAAGTCCGCTGAAAGCATCGAAAAAAGTTGTTGCAAAATACAAACTCAGATTACGATAATATGGATGATGTTCAATTTTGAATAAAAGAAAAGCACATTACTTGTTCGTGTTAAAAATATTGATTCCAATAAACAACATGATTGTTCAAGAAAATAGAAAATTCCTCGTGTTTTGTTCTTTTATTCAGATGCCCTGTAGATCAACGATTTGGTGACGATGAGGTCGAGTCGGATGTGAGTGTGGTTGTGGTGGTGTAGGTGGGGATGCAGGTACGAGTAGAATGAATGTCCATACCCTTCTAATCTATTTTCATTTTCTTTTCTAATATAATCTAAACCATATAATACAAAATCTATAGATTATGGTAACTATATCTGATGGACTTAAATTAAATCGATTTTACATTTTATTATTGATTTCTTATGAATTGTTAAATTATCACTGTTTATCTTTTGATCTTTTATCAACTTGTCTATGTTCAGTTTTAGACAAATTCTATTTGGAGTTACTCGAGATTTAAATAATTTTCTATTACAATTATTTGTAATAATTAATATTTCATAGAGGCAAAAAAACTTGCTTAAAACGAACGAAATTGTTCTTGATTACCCATGAAAACGACAAATTTTCTTCAATAATTCTAATATTTCGTCACGAATAGACTCATTATAGATGTTACAATAGTTTTCGTAAAATCTGTAAATCACTACATTAGTCGAATCTTTATATAATGATATATTATGCTCACACTCATACCTAAAAATCAATGAGTAATACATTGAGTAGAGATTACTTAGAAGAAAAATATTTGTTTGTTATTTCCTAAAGAAATGTGTTTTTTTTTGTTCACAGCAAATTTTGTACGATCTTCTCAAAATTACTAGAACATTATTATAAGAAAAATATATATATATACATACATCCAGATTTGATCCTAGTTGTCATACAAAAAATTTTAACTCAATCGGTCGAAGCGTCTGGAAAAAAACTTCAATTTTTCTGTTAAAAAATTGATCGTGAGGGAAAAAGAAACAATGTTAGATTTTGTTTTTCTGATGTATGGTCGGTTATTTTTTCGAGATCAAAACTTCCTCAACGAGATTTTGTTTTTGTGTAGATCCATAGCGGGGACAAAAAAAATGCTAGTCATTGACTAAATAACTCAAAATACAAATATGAAAGAACTCTTTTAGATATGATATAAATCAATTCTGGAATAGTTTTATCTAGATCGAGACCACTAGAAAAGAAGTTACTGGGACTCGGACTAGACCAGATTTTCCAGGGCTATAAGTGGACGAAAAAAAAAACTTGGTCTCAAACATCTCTAATTCAGAGATTTTGCAAGTTTTTGTTTTCAAATATAAATCCATCTTTTTCATCTTAATGTATAATGTTTATTAAAACTTAAATACTCAACATCATATCAATACAGTTGATACAATAGAAAACGAACAAAACATTTAATTAATTGAGAGTTAGAGTTTGTTCGGTTTGGGTAACAACCGATGAAATTGTATCTGTTAGCCATTGAACTTCTTGCGTTTTAACAACAGCTTCGTCAACAGCAAAGTAACCTCTAATAAGATCAGAAAAACATATAACAGCTTGTTCAAAATTATATCTGTAAACTAAATATCGCCATGCCATTTCAATATATATATCTTGAATACATAAGATTTGTTTGATATTTGATAAATTGTCTGGAGAAGTTTTTAAATAGACTGTATAACGAGTTGTCGAAAATGAAAGAATAGCAAGAAATAATTTCATAATAATTATATCAAAATTAAGTCGCTTTGCTATACGTTTAGCAGCAGGTAATACATCTGGATGAGTAATTATTTCAAGAGTATTGAAGTAAGCCGGACAATCAAATAAATGAATTTTATAACCGATAAAATTTGCACAAAGACTTCCTGTATGTTTAAATAAATTATGCAATAAAATTGAACGATCATCTGCAGATAAAGAGAGAAAATCTTGATTATTTGTATACAATGATTGACATTTATCTAATATCATTCCAACAAAGTTCACTATTGGTCCTTGTTTAAAACGTATTTTAAATGGTAAATTATTTTGTTCAAGCATGAAACGTTCACCTATTGATAATCCACTATATGCATCATAACAATGTGATATATTTGAGAGTAAATTCCATTGATCAACAGTTAATGTCGATTGATCTGATCGTAAAAGATTCAAAGTAGGAAACTAAACAACGAAAAAAAAAACCAATCACTATTGGTAGAAGATAGACAATTTATATAAGTCTAAAAAAAATCTATTCAACTAATTCACCCTTCCTCACAGGATAGTAGCCCACTGGACTTCAAAATTGTTTCGTAAGTCAAAAATTGAGAGGTAGACTTCTATGTGATTAAATTTTTTTGTGTTGTTGCTATGACTAGATTTGCTTACAAGCACAGAAATGTACAAGATTCAATAGATTAGAATTTTCAAATTGTCTAAGAACTATGATAGTTATTAATAAATCGAAAATTTACCTGTCATTCGCACTTCATGGATCTCAGTATAGATACATTAAACTATGCTTATTAGGACATTTTGTTTTTAAAAACTATCAAGCTTTGAAGAAATTGAGAAAAAATTTGTATGAGACATGTACCGATACGACTCTGCTAAGTAACGTAATCTTCGAAGCTTATATACAATTCACAAACACACGGAGATATATTTCAATAAGTCTTATGAATGTTTCAATAATGAATATCGTACTTATCTTATAATGGCACTTGTTTTTATATCTAAAATTTCAACTGACCATCGTTCAGCATTGTGGAATGTCTCATTTTTCAGTTAAAGACTTTTCTATATTTCTGTCCTGTTAATAAAATTTCACATCGTTTCATTTCTAAACGCTGTATAATCTTATAACAGAAACAAGTCGAACATAATGGTATTCAAGCATGCGTACACATCTTTCGGCTTATAAAAATAAAAATAAATTGTTCGTTAAGTATCACTTATAAAATTCGATATACCAAGAAAGTTAGAACTCAACAGCAAAAAGCAATGAACTAATCTATTCGATGATTTACACATTACTATTTTGTACTCGTTTGGATGAGGCTGACCGATATTCCATGGGAGGACAGTTAGAGAGTTCTCGTGAAAATTGTACTTGAGTCAGTATCAGATACCCATAGTAATATCTTATGGGATACTCTAGAATATTCCACAAAATCTTGACAATAAAGAGAACTGTTCTAAAAGACTCTAGATGGTTCTACAAGATTCGAGAAAATTTTCTAGAATGCTTCAAAAAATTTTACAAAGTACTAGAGGATTTTAGAATTATTCTGCTCATGTTAAGTTTCATTCGATGACTTTTAACCCAATAATAGACATTAGACATTACGTTATATATATTAAAGTATAGATTTTCATGGGAAGGAAAACACATCAAGTTATTTTATAGCTTCTGTACTTTCAATAACTCTTGAGTACGAAACATTTCAGAAATTTCAGTCTATGATAATATTTTCTCTTCTCATCGAAATGTATCTGTCATGAAAGTTTCTAAGATATTAGAAAGAGGATAATCATAGCTTTTTATTTTATAGAACAGAGGTCACAATGACTTATGTATGAAAATCAAGATAATGTAAAATCTATTTTATTATTTCTATTCAAGACAAACTCTGCATATAAATGGATAGAATACTGATAAATTCACAACGCTCGTGCTTCTAAAATTTTCCAATGACAGTTCTGAGAAATTCGATAGTATTTTAAATAGAAATATTTCTATTCTTAGACAGCATTGAATGCTACAAACATGCAAAATCTCTCTTAGAATGAACAACAACTCGAAACTTTGTGTAAAAGATGATAGTGAAATACATCATCAAACAAGGATCGATCAACAGAAAAAGAAAAATTATTAATCGATTGGATGCGAAGTGCTCTTTCAACATACGATCTTCATACGAATGTTAGATGTCTACGAACTAAGATAATGCATTCAAAAACCATCTCTATTTTTAATTTACTATTCAATGCAGTTATACTTGTAAAACAATGACCTAATATTCTGTAATCATATACTGAAGTATGATAATCAAATAGTCTTACTTGTTCAGGTTCATTTAATCTACGTAAAGCTGTTGATGTTATTTGTTTTGAATCTTTTATTGATTTTTGTTTTCGATTTGGTTTATTTCTTTTTGCAAATGAAGGTTGAATCATCTCAACTTGCATTCCACTATTTAAACATTTGACCAATCGACAATGAGAACATATATGACGATTATTTATATTTATTTCACAATGACCATCATAGGGACATTTCAATGCTTCCTAGAAACAGAAAAATAAAATGAATGAATATATAATTCAAAGAAAATCTATATTTTCAAATGACTTTTCCACGTTGACCATTTCGTTTGAAAAACGTTTTACATGTAGAACATGAAATTACGCCAAAATTTGAATATTTAGCAGGTGCTCCGCAAATTTTACAATCAGTTTGTACTATTGTTGACCGTCGTTTTTTATTTGTAGAATTACAATTTTCAAAACAAAATAGTCAAGAAAAAGTTCGAAATTTTTATCAACTAATAATGATGAAAGGCTTCCCCTCCCCCCCTCAGAAAATTCAATTTTCGAAGATGAGCCGAAATTGAAGTTTTATCATAGGAAGATGCACCGAAGTCTCCTCTTTCAGAATATCTATGGTTTATCGAAAAATGAATTGATTTTGACGAATTTATCGTGTAAAACTTCGCTCCTACAATCATATTTTTTGAGAAATTTTCACGACTTTTTTTTCAAACTTGTTCGACTTTTTAGGCTGCTTTCTCTTTGCATCAGCATTTCGTAAATTTTTTTAAAATACTAATCACTAAGAGACTATGAACACTTAATATTTAGATCACATATTTATAGTCTATCTTGAACATTAACATATAAGTCAGGTGATTTTCGGAAAAATCGACTTCTAATACTTATTTTCCGTTTTTCTCAAAATCAATTTTTTCGAGTATACCAATTACGCGTTCAAGGATTTTTTAATAACGACTTAATAGATAAGGGATAATTTTTTTTTCGTTGAATAGAAGACAGTTAGGGCTAGGTCATAATAGAGTCCGATTTTTGAATTTCTCTTTTGGTGAAATAAGAAACTTAGATATTTTATTTTTGTTAGCAATTTTTTGGGCATGATTTCGTGAATTTTACGAAAAAGATTTTTTAAAAATCAAACAAAGGGAAATTCAAAAATCGGACTCTATTACGACCTAGCGCTAAGGGTACTCTATAACCTGAGAACCGGCCCAGCATGTTAGCTCGTATCCTTATTGCGAAATCCTTGTCTGCGTAAAAGGTAATGAATTGACTAGAACTTGTGCATTTCTTTGAGATTTGTGGGAGATATTTTAACCATAAGCTATTCTAGTCAAGACTAACATTCTCTGAAATTTTGATTGAAATCGGATGAGAAATAACAAAGTTCGTTTCTGAGAGGATTCCCCTGAAAACCATGACTCCTTATGGTAGTTCTATACTTATTCTATCACTGAACGACATTAAACATTAACATAAATGAAGCGCAGCGCAGACAAAAATGGAACAGAGAAAAAAAGAAAAACATTTTTTTCCTTTCTTTCTGTAAAGACAAACGCGGATTGTCGAGAAGTGCGCCCGTTATGATGGCCGGGGTTAAAAAACCATTCTATTTTTCTCCAGTCTTATTTCATTTAATAATTGACGTTTAACTTAACATCATATTAAGTATACATCCTTGATTACATGCCGAGCATGGGATCATTACGTCTACAATTTCATAAAACTCAAGAATTATAATCTATTTTCATTATCATGAGCCATCATCAAAAATATGCACGAGACTGCAGAGTACCTTCTGAATTATAACTAAATAATGATTTCAATTAACAATTCATTAGTATTCTCTTGATTGAGAAATTTGATTTGAAATATTTATAAGATATGATGCAAAAGTAATGGTATAAAATATCGACCTTTACAATTTTTCATAGACACGGTTCTGAAAGGAAAATTTTTTTATCAGTCGATAGGAAATTTTCTTCTCTTTCGACCTATATGTAAGTTATTTTTATCAGACATTCATAGGTAGAATCCTATGGAAAAAAAAGAGAAGCGCCCGAGAAAAAATTTCCGCATTTTTCGTATATTTCAAAATAACAGCACAAAATACCGACTATTATATCTTGTCTTTAAGCAAATGTTAGAACGATAATTTTTTTATTAATTGATAGGAAATTTTTCCCTCTTTCGAACTGTATAGGATGGGGTGGGTGTGGGTGTGGGTGTAGATGTAGGTGTGGTTGTTGTTCTCCTCTTTCTAGCCAAAACCCACACCCACACCCTCACACCCCAAATACAGATCTTGCTTTAGGTCATTTGAAAATATTGGTACTATCAATAAAAAAAAAGAAAAATGTAGAGTTTAACTTTTTTTTCGATCGATATCGGTAATTCAATGGATAATATCAAGATACTTTTTGTATACGTATTTATCAGAGATTTATTCCCTTTTTTTCATTTCGATTTATTATGAAAAACCATTTTATGTTCTTCAAATTACACTCTGATTAAATATTATAACGAATTGCTTACTAATAATAATACGAAAAATGTATAAATCAATTGAACACACATACAGTACAAAACCTTACATTACATATATCATACTGAATTAGATGAATTTCAAACTAAAATATTCTCTGGAACTTTTATTTCTATTTTGATTTGCGATTTTTTTGAAAACAGTGCTTAAGTTATGTTAGATCATTGTTTTTGTTATATACCAATTCTATTTATGTCAATTTCATAATATCATTTGCTTTTGAACTTTCATTTTTTACAATTTATGTACTGATATCTATATGTTCTTGCACATACACTTAGTTAACGAGACAGATGTACAATTGTATATCGTTTATAAAAAAAACCGTAAACAAAAACCATCTAATTTAAATTCATAATTATAATGAAAAAAAAACTACACAAATTTTTTAATAAATGAACAGTTAATCTCCATTGAATTCCATGTTTTTGCTCTATAAAAGAGAGGGTGGGGTGCGGTGGATGTGGGTGTAGATCTCTTTTGTTTACTCATACCCACACCCAAAATTTTTTCTTTGCAGTTGATGTATGTATGAGAAGAAGTATTTTTTCCAAAAAATTAGAGTTCAAGAACGTGAATTTCATCATAATACATAAGAAGATTAAGAGTTCCACATTAATCGAAAGACTCGTCCAACTCAAACAACAGACTATTCATGAATTTCGGTGGACAATATTCATAGACATTGATTTAGAACAATTAAGAATCGATTGATTGTGTTATTGATTCCCAATCTCTCCAGTCGTAATTAAAGCTAAGGAGCGGTCGCTTATGTGGAATATATCGACTGCAATACTTTAATGAGGTTTAGCACGAAACCTTTCGTGATTTTAAAAAATGATAGAAGTATGATACGGAACCGTTTTGACTACGAAACCTTTCATGATTTTGAAAATTCACAGAAGTAAGATATGAAACTTTTTTTTACTACCGAACCTTTGTGAAGTTTCGTAAGAGCGTATGGACACTTAGAATAACATAAAATACCACTGAACCTTAAAGGTTTCGTTTGATACATTTTTTTTCAGTGTAAAATACGATGTTGAATAGCATCACGAATTCAAAGTATATCCACCAACTTCATATACGTCAACTCAATCATCTTTATTCAATTCAAATTGTTTACAACTTACTGATGTACCACTTGAGAAAATGATCCATTAACCATTGGATAATTCTTCAAGAAGCTGAACAACATCTCAATCAAAAAAAAAATTCCATTGAATTATGTGCTATCAAGGTTTGATAAAGTTTTTGAAGAAGTTGCTGAAGATCCATTACCAACAGACTTTTGAGCATGATGCAGAAAGAAAGAACAATTAGTTAAAACAATTCGTCAGGATGTGGTCTATACTTGTGGTATCGATTTTTATTCAACAGCATTTGAATTCGATCAAATGATGGTTAAAGTCAAAAATAAATATCTAGCACTTGGTATACTATTAGTGAAGATATGATATGTTAGGTGGAAGACCGAATACTTTTTTCATCTTTACTTAATTTTTTTTCTCATTTAGAGTCTTTTAGCATGATCATTAAAACAACAAGTATTCGCTTATTCATCTGAAGTATTGGCAAAAAAATGAAAATCATACGATCATCGAATATTAAGACTGACGTTGAAATTTTAAAGATTGACTATACATTTAGTCGAGTAAAAGTCAAACTATTATGTTATATTCTCTGAATTTTTCTTTTGTTCTTTTAAGAGCTCCTCCCCCCCCCCCCCCTCAGAAATGAAGTCCCACTTGGGACCCTTCGTTTGGGCCGAAATTTTCAGGAATGATTGGTCTTAGTGAGAAACGCTTATGATAAAAATTTCAGCTTCACGTGTCCGACCAAATCGCAGTTTTGATTGGTTTTCCTACCTTTCGGAAGAATCGAAATAATTCCATCCAGAGAAGGGATACAGAGCTCGGGTTGGTTTCAAATTGTAGCTAGCCTCTGTACGCAACTTTTCATCGAACAGAATTTGAAACTCCCTTCCATTCATTTTTTTACGAGCAATTTTGTGGGCATGTCTGCAAAATAAGCATAAAAAAATGTGACTGTATGACAGCAAATCCCACTTTTCTCAGCCCTGGAATTAAATATCAAAAATCCGTTCGATGAACAGTTAGCTCTGGTTAAGACCTTTAAAACAAAAAAAAAACATTGGCTATATACCGAGCCGAGCGGGAGTTATTTCAATTTTTCTGTCTAGAAACCATGTTTTGAGAAAAATGCTAAAGAAATTTTAGAAGTGGATTTTTTCATTAAAACCCAGAACAAGTCATGTTACGGTGGTATATTCCACTGAACCGTCTTAAAGGGCGTCATAGATGGCGACAGCTAGCTCCATCTAACATGGTGATTGGTATGAAAATGTCCTGTTCAACGATAATGCTAATGGGAAGGCAATTTTTCTGAAACTGACAACCTGAAAAAACCATGAAGTTTTCTACGAAAACATGGCAGTGGATTTTAATTTTCATACGATAAGTCTTTGAAAATCCGATCATTTTCCACAAAACTATATATATTCTGAAAGAGGAAGCTTCACTGCATCTTCCTATAGTAAAAACTCAACTTCGATATTTTCCTGAAAAAGGCGATTTTCTGAGGGGGGGGGGGGCTTAAGAATGTTTCGTTGAAGAAAAAGGACAATCAGAAGAATATTTGATGCAATTATGTCAACAAGCCGATTAGATGCATGTTTTAATGAATACAACAAATTATGATTATGGTCAAGTTAAAGTTAAAATGAATATTATTTTCATTCGACAGGTTTTTTCTCCTTATGTTAAAGAAAACAACATCAAAGGAAACATTCATGTTACAATCAGATGTCGCTCGCTACAAAGATAGTTTTAACATTTTTCTGATTAGAAATTTACACGGACGAATAACAAATCACATCGAGAAAAACAACGCTTGTTTACTATAGAGAAAACCTAATAAAACTATAGCAAATATAATTCAAGTAAATTCGTCTTTTACTACAAATTAAATTTGATTTTCATATACTTATGTAGGTGATTGAAGAGATATTGTTCTCCTGTGATTTGCAACTATTTGTATTTGATATAGTTTTGGTATATAATAGAGAAAGTAACCTGAAGAAAACATTGGAGAAATTCACGGTGGTGTATTGAGTAGAAACATTCTATCAAAGTGAAATAGATTAGGCAAGAAAAGATACAGTATTTGGTGATTATTATATTGATTCAATTGACGATGACGATGATCAAATTAATGGAAGTAGTAGCGAAGAAGATAATAGCTCTTGTGATGATAATAAATTACTTGATCAAAGAACCATATCTGTTAGTTATACCTTTACAACACCAAGTCGAATCAATGTTCTCCATATTCTTGCTCAATTACTATTAGTTTCAAAACGTGTTTTAGTAGCTATTATCCAGTACAAAGAACTGACGACGTATACCAAAAAAAAATGTAAATCCAATATCAAGATTCTTTTGTTACTAACTTAGAGAAAATAGAAAATCTGAACGCTTTTAAAAAATTCTTACCAGATAGAGAACCTTTTCAATAGGTACTATTTTAAGAACCTTTTAAGAGTCCTAGACTTTTCGACTAGAACTTTTTTTCTCTGAAAATTTTGGGCAAAAAGGTTTTAATTTGAAAGTCTATACCCTCTAAAAGATTTGATAAAATAATATCCATTAAGTAGGTGTTGTTTGATGTCTGCTTTTTTTCTTTTTTTCTTTTTATAGAAAACGGTTCAATAAAAAAACTAATTCTTTTTAGGTCTTTAAATCCATTACTTGAAATATTTAATGAAAAAAGTTTGAACAAGGAAAGAATTGATATAATTAGATCATCTATGCTAGATAAAATGATTGATTTTTTAAAACCATGGATTCATGTAATGAAACGTATTCAATCATTGCAAGTATCATCAATACATACGGTAACACCAAGTATATTTGTAATAAATTCCTCATTAGATATAAGCCAAGTGATTATAAACAAGAAAAAGGTCAATGATTACAATTTTCTTTATCTGCTTTTACTAAATAACTTTTTTTACAGGTATTGATTTTTTCTGTAAACGAGAACAACAAGTGATCAAAGAATTGATTTCTTTCGATTCCATACATCTCATGAAAACTTTCTTCAATCCTAAGACACAAAACATGAAGCAGTTGTCAACAAAATAAAGAGAAGAATGTATTGAATACGTAAAAGAAGAACTGTTGCTTTTTGATGTTAATCAACATGTTAAATCATCTTCAAACGAGAAATCAGTTTCATTATCAACAAATGCTTTATTTCTAAACGTGACAGATTTTTATTTAAATGTAGAATTTGATGACGAAGATCATGCTGATCAATACGGTTCGTCAAAGTCTTCATCACATATAATCCAAATTGACTTGTATTTAAAGTATGATGCAGATAAAACACATCAGTGACGGATTCTGGTCAGGAAGATGAAGAATATTGTCTATTATCATTTTCGAAGAAGAAACATGCTTCTTATCCTATTTTGGTGGAAGCTACTGCTCGTGTTTAGCTGTACCAGCTACCAGTGCAGCAGTTGAACGCGAGTTCAGCTTTACTGATAATACTATTACACAAAAGCGCTCAAAATTACCACCAGATTCAGGGAACGATATTGTTTTCAATCATTAACATTGTTACCTATGTACATCGTCAACGTCTTGTTCAAGAAACGAAATCAAACAAAGAGATTGTTTGATTATATCCATCTTTATCGGTGATCGATTCAATCATTCTTAAATAGGGGTGAGAAGTTATTGTTATCTTGTTGTTATTAATAACAATAACAATAACAAAAAAGTTATTGTTATTAATAACAATAACTTTTTTCAGAAAGTTATTTGTTATAAATAACAGGTAAATAACACATAACTTTTTTTTTGAAAACTCAGGGCGAAGTTTCTGTTGATTGTATCACATGATTCAGCACTATAAACGTTAGGGGATCGTTCCAAAGCATAAGCCCATCTAATGGGTACAATTAATATATACAGGGAAGTGAGACAGGATCTTTTCCAGAAAAAAAAGTTATTTGTTATTTTTCTGTTATTTATAACAGATAGCAAAAAAAGTTATTGTTATTAATAACAATAACAAAAAAAAGTTATTATTACTGATAACAATAACAAAATAGTTATTGTTATTAATAACAATAACAATAAATTCTCACCCCTATTCTTAAAGCGTGTATTTTTTTGATCGACTAATAATTCATTGAAATATTGCTGAGTTTGAGCAGTTCGTTCAAAGAAGCTGGCATAATCTTAATATCACATATACATTTATTTTATTTTTTTCATTAATAATTGATTCATAAAATCAATCTTTGTTCTGACCCATTTACCGGAGATAGTATTCAAGCCTTAAAATCTTGTAAAACTATAATTAAATCATGTGAGTAATGTATTGACTATTTTCAAATTATTCTATAATTTACATCGCTTAATTTTATCCTTGTTTATTGTAGGAAACAATTAATGTATAAAATATTTAATACAAAATATCTAGGCAAGGTTCGAGTAATGTTAAAGGTGTTGAATGATTTTTCTTTGAACAAATGATTATTTGCCTTATCATTGGCAGTTAAACCATTTTTAGATGGATATAAACTGAATAATCATGCACTATGAAGATACATTATTCTAGGTATAATGGTATGTAAGATAGAATTTCTCAAACTTATAAGTAGTTTTCGAATTGAATAGTCATAAAATTGAAGTCGACTTTTCAATGTTTCAAGAACACTTCAAGAGCTAAATTCAAACAACATTAAAAATCTAATGGAGACATGGATTAATTATAAATATGACAAATTCTAATAATGAGCAGCAACATAAAATAACATTTAAATCATCTATTGATTTAGTACAATTTATTTTTATTTTATTATCAATAGCTATGAAAGACAACAGAAAGTCAAGCTATATGAAATAAAAAATAATTTTATTTTGTTTTTTCTTTTTCCTTAATCTAATATATAATAATAAAAATAAAAATGTTGTTTAATTTTCGGCCATTTCTAGACCATCGTCTGAACATATCCGATGTTGATGAATATGATGTGGATGATAATATGATGTTGATGATAATATGATGTTGATGAATAAAATAATGGCATTTCCATAATGACTGTTGTACAATGTTTTTGTACGATGTGAATGGAATAATCTAATATCACAAGACCGTACTTGTAACAGCAATTGTTTTTTTACTACCTTGTACCATTTTGACAAAGAATAAGACAAATACCAAATTTTTTTTATTATTTTTTTTCAATAATAGCATTGTTTCTCTAAATAGAGAAAAAAACAAGTACCATGTCAATAATTGGTTCAAAAATTTCGTGTTTGTCTTATTCTTTGTCAAAATGGTACAAGGTAGTAAAAAAACAATTGCTGCTACAAGTACGATCTTGTGATATTAGATTATTCCATTCATATCGTACAAAAACATTGTACAACAGTCATTATGGAAATGTCATTATTTTATTCATCAACATCATATTCATCAACGTCGGATATGTTCAGACGATGGCCTCGAAATGGCCGAAAATTAAACAACGTTTTTATTTTTATTATTATATATTAGATTAAAGGAAAAGGAAAAACAAAAAAAAATTATTTTTTATTTCATATAGCTTGACTTTCTGTTATCTTTCATAGCTATTGATAATAAAATTAAAATAAATTGTATTAAATCAATAGATGATTTAAATGTTATTTTATGTTGCTGCTCATTATTAGAATTTGTCATAGTTAAATTCAATGCGAGGTTCTAGTAAGGAGACATTTTTGAAAAAACAGTTTTCAAAGGACATTTAAGACTCGAATTCTTCTAATTCATCCCATGAAAAATTCTATATTTTTATGGCATAAGATATTGAAAACAAATCCGAAATATTGAAGAAAATTTAGTTAATGCAAAAAAACATGTTCGTAGGCCTTCACATAACAATCTTTGATAAGAAACAAGCATCTTATTTTTAGCAATAGATGATTGTGTGCTTGAGTCATACATTATTTCTCTCTTTGTTGATTATAGTTTGAAATGATAAGATAATGAGATAAGTGATCATTGAAACTGTCAAGAATAATGTAAATTGTATCAATCTAATGCACAATAGTAATACCTTGTGAGACAAGGAATGATAAAGAAAAGAAAATATGTGATGATGCAGAATGTTTTTTTTTATATGCATGGGTATTGATGATATCAAAGGACAACAGAGTATTGAGCTATTTTTATTAGAATCGATTGTTGGTATTAGAGTGCGTGATCATTTGTGAAGGTTCTTATTAACTACAGAAAACAATGAGCTTTCAAAAAAAATGCATTTAACCATATCTATTCTCTAAAACTGAGAAACGTCACGAGAATATTTTTGTTCTTTGCATTGCCGTCTTCTACTCTCTAAATATAACAAAATGAGGTCATTTTTAAATAAACACAAAATAAAAAAAAATACGGCAACGAAATATAATATGTTTAGACAAACATAGTTACTTTTTTTTATTCATACAATGACATACAAGGTCATACACAATCATACGGGATAGAGAGAAAGAAAAAGAAAGAATTGAAAAAGAATTATATTTTTGTCCTTGAGAGAATATAGGTTGTTTATATTGTGTTAAAGACGTTGATATAAGCTAACCATCAATGATACAGTTCTTGCTAATACTAAGCTAGACGAAATTTAAAAAAAACACTGAAGAAGATATTTAGAGTGTAAAATCTTATACTCACATAAAAGAGTATTCTAGGTTGCTTTTTTTGATAACATGATACTCAGTAATTTGTAGATATATATATGTTCGTATGTGTAATATAACGAATAAAATATTCTTGTCGAACTGTTTTCAATATTGATTTATGTTATAAATAGTAAACTGGATGGCATCGTCAATAATCCTCGGCAAGTATTAATAAAGTACCAATGGTATAAGAGTAAATGCTGCTGTGTCGTTGTTTATAGTTTGGCTGTTATCTCCTTACTATAAGTGTCCTTTTGATTATCAGTGAATATTTCATTAAAATTAAGTTTTGACATATTCGTACTTCAAAATAGATAGAAAATGATTATGCATCAGTCTAAAAAAATTACTTAAATAAGTATATGGATATAGCTGGCTCATATTTATGGAGAGGTTTGTCGTTTACTAGTTACACAATTATAGTAATAAATATGCATGATATGAATTTTTCAATACTAATTTTGTTTTTTTTAGAATATTTGGTATTGTTTATCACTTACTCGAACTTGTCAAAATACATGTCCTATTTAAAGAAAGTGGAAGGAAGACAAGATGATTTTTTATTGTTATCGAAAGATTCACGCAATCACTTATGGAATTCATATAAGAAGTCTAAACTAATAACAATCTGGAAGATATACCTTCAGTAAAAATAGGAAAGTTTATGACAAAGAGAAGGGACATATCAGACGACAGTAGAAGACTTCATGTTCATTCATCCATCAATAGTATCTTTTTGATTGATTACTGGAAAGATCATGCACTGTAAATTTTATATAAATTCTATTTTTTAGAAAATCGACTTTAAAAATGCTAAAGGATTTTGAAAATGACATTATTTATTGGTCGAATTCGAAATAGTTAGAAAATGTTTGATTTTTAGACAGATTCATTTCGGAAAATCGAAAATCAACAGTAGTTTTAAACAATATTCGAAATTCTATTTCTATTTCGAGAAAATCATTGTACTAATAATGACTTGTTTTTTTTATGTCGTATAAAAAACTTGTGTTTCATTCGTGTGTTTTATCTGTGAACTTTTGCTGAGTAATATTTTTTAATTTCATGCTATTGGTATATCTATTCAACATGTTTTGAAATCCTTCGTATTATTTCCTTATAGAAGACTTAAGAACAAGTAAAAATATAGTTTTCATTTTATCTATTTGTCTACTCTATTTTAGATTAATTATATATAGAGTGGAGTGTTGAAAATGTCTCCAGATGATTGGCTGGTAATGATTTGGATAAATACGTTGACAAATTTTAATCTATCGGCAAATCACTTACTATTTTAGTATTCGGTCTATTTTTTATTTATTTCAGAAGACGAAATTCATGGTGTATTATTATAACATTTAAGTTCATTATCAATTGAAGAGTTAATATCGACTAATACAGATGATAATGTTATTAACAAATCAATCATTGAGATTGAAAGAACATTCGAAAAAAACTGGAGTTTTTAAGAAAAATAAAGTTTTTCAAGTAATAAGTAAATATTTGTTCATTTCCTTTAGTTGATTAACTTTGTTTTCTTTTGTTTTAGCAGAGTTGTGGTATTAAACAAAAAATATCTGATACATTCAAACAATAATTGCACTTCCATGAATCAAATAATTTATCATTTTTCAATATTAATAGTGTACACCACTACAGAGAACAGCAGCACCAACTTAAAATATTTCTACCAAGTCCATATACATCAACTCAATGGCTGATCAATCATTATTGAGTTGAAATCATTTACAACTTACTGATGCACTATCTGACCAATGATCTATTAACCATTAGATAATTCTTCAACAAGTTCAACAACATTTCAATTAAGAAAAACATTTTCATTACATTACGTGCTTCCACGGTTTGATAAAGCTTTTCAAGAAGCTGTTCGAGATTCATCATCAGCAAACTTTGGAGCACGATGATAAAATAAATAATAATACTTATAAAATAATTCATCATAATGCAGTCAATACTTATGGTATTGATTTTTATCCAACGTCGTTTGAATTCGATCGAATAATCGTTGCCATCAAAAAAAAAATGTACCATTTAGTAAAATATTCAATGAACATATGGTATGCTTAATGCAAGATCGAATACATTTTCATCTTTACTGTATTTTTTTCTCGTTTAAATATTTTTGGCATCAGTATTAACACAAAAATTTTCTCGTGGTCGACAAGTATATCGTTATTCGTCTAAGGCATTCATAAACAAGCAACAATCATATGATCATCAAATGTCAGAACAAAAATTGAAATACGAGAAGATTAGCCAAGTATTTCGTCGAGTATAAATCAAACTATTGTTTTACATATATTCTCTGATCTTTTTGTGTTTTTTAGGAATGTTTGGTTTTAGAAAAGGAACAATGAGAACAGTCTTTAATGCAATTATGTCAACAAGTCGAATCAATGTATGTGTTAATCAATACAACAAATAATAATGATAGTCCAGTTAAAATTGAAATGGATATTTCGTATGTACATCATCAATGTATTATTTAAGAGATGAAGTCAATCAAAAGAATCATCGACCCTTATCTAGCTTTATCAGTAACCAATTGGTAAGTTCCAGAGTGTATTTCATTTTGATTGATTATAATAACTCGTTGAAATATTGCTAAGTTTGAACAATTCGTTCAAATAAGCTTGCATAATCTTAAAAGCACATATGAATTTATTTTTATTATTTTTTTCTATTAGCAGCTCATTCCTAAAAATCAAATCAATCTCCATTATGGTTTATTTGGTGAAGATAAAGTTCAAGCATTAAAATCTAGCTGTACAAACTTATTCAGATTCATGAAACAAAAAAATATTTTTCTGAAGGTAATACATTATGTTAATCTATATATAGTATTTTCTTTCCAAAAACTGTTATTAAATAATGCTAGTAATTTATAACCATTTAAATTATTGTATAATTCTCATCACTTATTTTTATTATTGTTTATTTTAGGAAGCAATTGAAACTTATCCGATCATCCAGATAAAATCGATTAACAATATTAAAAATTAATCTTTGTATAATTTTTTTCTCAATTCTTTTAAATAAACTATTTGTTAATGCTATTGATAGTAGTTCTAGAAGTTTTTTTTTCACCGGATTGTAGTTACTTCTATTTGTTTTAAACGTTGCATAAAATGAATAAAATAAACTCAATTGTATAATGAAAATTAATTTTTCAGTTTTTTAAAAATGTTCTTATTACAAGAAACCCTTCAAAACCATCAATTCATAAAATTTAACGAAGGAATAAAATACCTGAACATATAGTGAGATATACTAGTGTTAAAAGATGTTACTCTAAGATGCACACTATTTTACTTTCGTTATTATTGATTTTTCTCATGCTTTTCGATTTTCTCTCTTTGTTTTTTCTTCTCTCTGTTATTGTTATTGTTGCTATTTTTGTTCTTATTAGGGTTTAATGATGATTATATCTTTGAGCGAGAAAGGGTCGTCAGTGAAACTTTAATATTTTGTCCATTCTGTGCGACGATTATAAATAGAAAATCGTTAGTACATGATATAGAGCACATTCTGGCGAACATTCATCTGACTCTTCGTCGCCGTCGATTGATCTATGTGAACGACGTGAGACAGAGCAAGCAAAGCAACTGTAATATTTGTATGAAACAAGCGCAATATGTGATCTATATTTTATGCTCGTTCAATCCAAATATAGACATTTACACTCAAAAATCAGATGTATTTCGCAATGTATATATAAATAGCCTATTGCTTTATTCTCGCTCAAAAAACAACGTCGAGAAAATTAAACTATTATTCCGATATTAGAGAGAAAATATTCCAGACGAATTTAACAAGTAAATGTATGTTTTTTGAAATTGCAGTCTATTTCAGTAATATATTGCCGTAGTCTTGAAGGTTTCTGACGCCATTATTAAACGATCATCTAAGAAAATGTCTGTTTGTCGTTTCGTATTTGAGTGTTCCATTCTTGCTTTTTTGAGCTCTAACATACATCATATATACCAAATTTCTTAGGTCTGACGCTCGTTGCATAAAATCAGAATTCTATTAATCATTAAGCTGTCCTGTAGTGGAGTTCTCCGATGTTTCTATCACGTCTCCACATTGACCTAGAGTTTTCAAAATTTTATTGAAAACTTTCAGATCTATAATAATATACTACTAAGTTTTTCAGCTGAATTCATCGAGACCAGCTTGAGTAACCGACAAGGCACGGATGGCATTTTTCTGCGAATTTATATTAAACTTAAATTCTTGTCAATTTACATTTAAAATACGTTTAAATTTTAATGTAGAATAAATTCAAAATTTATTTCTGGATTGAATAACTATTTTAAATTCGAATTAATCATCTCTATTGTCAAAATACACGACTTCAAAAAAACAAGAAATAAATAAGAAATAAAGAAATAAATTAGTATCATATGTTAAAATCCGACCATCAGAACAAAAGACTCTGTATAAAAGAGTCGTTCTCCATTGCTGCTGTTTCCTAATGGTACGAAAATACTCATTAACACACGTCTGATAGCATTCTTTTGAGATAAATGGTTGCTTTTTTTCGAGAGGCAACTAAACCAATTTAAATTAACTTAAATTACACATGAATTAATTTAAAATTATTCAATTTAATTTAAGCCAATTCAAATTCGATTTCAATTAATTTAAACTGCATTTATATTAATTTAAATTTCTTTAAATAGTTTAAATTTCTTTAAATAATTTAAATTCCTTTAAATAGATTAAATTTCTTTAAACAATTTAAATTTATTGAAATAATTTAAACTGAATTTAAACCAATTTAAACTAATTGAAACTTATTTAGATTTAATTCAAATTAATTGAATTTGATTCAAAATGCTTTTAATGGGTTTAAATTCATTTATACTGAGTTTAAGTCAATTTGAATTAATTCAAACTTATTTAGATTCATTTTAGATAAATTCGAATTGGACTTGAATTAGTTTAAACGGGATTTAGTTTGATTTAAATTGATTCATATATTTTAAATTGATATAAAAATAATTTCAATTGATTAAAATTTATTTAAAGTGAGTTGAAGTCATTTTAAATTGGATTTAAATCGACTAAAACTGGTTTACAGTAGTTTAAATCGATTTAAATTGGGTTCAGAACCATTTCAGTCTATTTAAACATATTTGAAACATTTTTAAAGGTATTTTAATCGATTTAAATTGGACTTAAATGTATTAGAATTGTGTTTAAACTCATTCAAATAAATGTAAATTGAATTCAAATCTATTTTCATTGGATTTCTATCCGATTCAAATCCGTTTGAATTCATGTACATCGATTTAAATCCCATTTCAATAAATTTCAATCGATTCCAATAGGTTTAAATCCGATTCTAACGCATTTAAATTGGGTTTAAATGCATTTTCATTTGATTTAAATTCATTTAAATCTGGCATAAATCCATTTACATCCAACTGAAGTCAATCGAAGTCGAATTTATATCTAATTTAAATGTATTTTAAATTTAAATTTCGTAAATTTATATTGAAAATTATTGTAACAAAAATTTCAAATAAATTTAGGTTTTCATCAGACAAAAAAAATTATTTATTTTGAGTTTAAATTATCCACAATTTATTTTTCAATTTATTTCTGTTGGAGACTCAAATCATACTTGGACCTCAATAAAACCTATATAGGCACTGTACATTTGATACACAATAACAACAACTTATTTTTGTCAGCAAAGATACGAGTTGAAAGGAATCTCCATCCTTCTTTCTAGACATGAAAATTAACATTTTTCAATTTTCTGTTTTTCATCACTAATATAGTTCTGAAGTATTTTCGCAGAAAACTTATGCTACAATTATTCTATTCTATACAAACTTCCTCTGATGATGATGTTTGTTTCTCATTCCAAAGATGCTTAAAAAGCATAGATCAAGAATCCCCTAACACTACTGAACGCGACTAGTTTTCGATCAATTTAGCAGGAGAAATTAAAAAGATCGAATTACTAAAAATTCAACATTCTATGAACAATTTCTTTCGGTTTTTTTTATATATTATTCATTGATCTGTGATATTGATTGAACAACAGGATAGTCATTGTATGAATATTGATTCTGTTTTCATTACTAATGTCAATGTACACTATATAAAATACATAGAAAAGATGTAAAAATATTTTATTTTATTTAGTCAAGTTCTCTGAAGTTTATACAATGACTACTAGGTGGATGTTTTGGGCTTTTATTTGCTTGACTCTTGGATAATTGACTCATTCATGGCCAGCAAACGATCAACGTTTTCGACTTCGTGCAGTATTAGGCAGAGCTGGAGCGATAGGTGAGTCATGGCCCAGCTATAGTCAAATACTGAGATCGCTTGGAAATAACAACGAGGATAATGATATTCTTAATTTTCTCCGTTATTTCGAACGTCGAGGTCTCACCAACAATTTTGCACAAGTAGCATTCGACCGAATAAATACAGCACGTGGAGAAGCTCGCGTTTGTGGTGGGATTAATTATGCTGCTACAGAATTACTTAATTGGAATGATGAATTAGGCGTCGCCGCACAGAAACACTCCCAAAGCATGGTTGATTATAATTACTTTAATCATACAGGTATAGATGGAAGTAGTTCTGAGGATCGCATAGAACGTGAAAAATATTCGACAGATTGTTTCAATGGTGAAAATATTGCTGGCGGTACAGATCCTGAAGACACAGTCAATCGTTGGCTCAAAAGCGAAGGACATTGTGCTAATATTATGAACCCAGATTCTAAGGCGATTGGCATTGGATATGCTGAAGGTGGTACTTATGGAGGCTATTCGACTCTAAATTTTGGCGCGTGCTAAATATATGATGGTTATGACATTACTACGAACATTTATTCCTTTTTTTTCTTCATTCTTTTTATCTAGATAGTCTCCCTAACACTTATTACATATATTTTAACTTATTGAAATAAATTAAGTTCAGTACAAAACGATTCTACCGCTAATAACTCTTGGAAATCTAAATAAACACATATTCAGAAGATTCTCACTAATATTAGAAAGATTTTCACAAGAAAATATATTAATTTATACTATTTCAAAACATAGTCGACTATTAATTGTTCAGCTTTTTTGTTATTATTTTGTGCTTTACAGAGTACATTTACAATGGTAATTAATGTTCATATCATTTCAAGCAAGTGTTCAATTTTTAATATTCGTTAACAAACCAAATGTGAGCAACTACCGTTATGATATTCTGTAGTAGCCACATAAATTGCTGCTTATTCTTTAATTTTTTGTTAACGAATAAAAGCTTTCATATAAAATAATCACTTCTTTTGACTATTTTTTCGTGGAATTATACCATAGATATTGTAGCATTTAGGAAATTTCGAATAGTACCCATGTGAAAAACTTTGAGAAGAAATGAGATGAAAATCGATTTTAATCTATAAACAAAAATAATTAATCTATTAAGAACGATCACTAACTTTTAATCAATTTAAATTAATTTGAAAAAAATCAGAAAAATCTGCGATTATGACTAAACATGATCGATCTTAATCTGATTTCTTGACAAATGTTTTTTTTCAATGGGTATACTTTCGTTTTGTTGGATGCAGGTAAAGAAAAAAAAACCACAGCTATCCAATCATTGATCAACAAAACTAGTTTAATCAAAGTTTGACAAATGAATTGGTTATTATATAAAAATATTTTGTCATTTTGTTCGAAGCCATCGAGAGAAAAAAAAGCTTGAAATGAAATTGATTCTAGGTTTTTACCTAATCTCAGTTTAAACACTGAACGTTGGTGATAAGTGATGTAATATGCAAATCAATTATGTAAATGATCAAAATATTCATGATATCAATGAGAAATATATATTTTCAATTTCCTGATATATCCAAAGACTAGGAAAATGAAAAAAAAAAACAAATATTACTCTTCCAATTAAATATTTCAGTCGAGTAGAAAACTCACTCTTTCCAAAAGGAAATGATCGTATAATATTTATTTGAGTATGATTTTTAAGTATTTATTTATTTAAGAGATATTTTCTACGTTATTTATTGAGACAATTCGATAAATGCAAATTTTTTTGTAATTATAATTGGAAAAATAATGTAGAAAGTTTCGATTTAGAATGAAATGAATATTTCTCATTGAGAAACCTACATCCATCCACACTCTGACAAATCATTCTTCATAATACTTAAATGATTTTCAAACGAGTTTTATAGTAAATTTCTTGAATTAATTTTTGATTATTTTAATATGATACTATTGCATAGGTATCATATAATGTAACTTAGAAGAGTAAAACGATTACACAAAAAGATGTAAAGATATCAAACAAGATCAAAAATTAATTTGAGTAGATAATAAAATTCAAGTTAGTTTTCTCTTTTTTATTTTTTGAAAAAAAATATAAGTATAAAAATAGGCATTAGAAGCTCTTTTCAAAAGATTTATCAACAAATGTCGAAGAAGCAATAGTTGATAAAGAAGATCAAGAGAAAAAGTTTCAATACAAAAAAAAATCAATTAAAAACTACATCACAATTAAATGAAGTTGTTCAATTATTTTTTTTTATATTGAATTAAAAAAATTGGAAAACAGATCGACTTATATTTCTATAATACAAATCAATCTACTAATCTCAAATCTTGCTTTTCAGCAATCGATTTCCTGTCGAAAATTAAATTAGAATGAAATAAATATGCTTGAATAAAAATTAATTTAAAAGAAATGCAGATTATTTTCGCCGACGCGTTTCGTGCTATTTATTTAAATAATAAAACACTCTTCAGGGCTCTGCATTTACAATAAGGGGTAAAAATGGAATTCAGATTAATGATAAAAATAAAAATAAAATTAACAACTTAAAGGAGACAGAATTAGGAAACAATCGGAAAAGAAATGGTAGCATTCTAAAAAATAATATCACTTATTTGTCTCTGAAGATATAGATGGATAATATCTGATTTCAATTATCCAATTTTAACCCTTTCAGAATCGGCTTATTTTGAGCAATGACAATAAGAAAAAAGAAGATGAATATAAGTTCATTCATATAATCATGTAGATAATGAGGAAAAATCCTTGTGATCGTCTCTAAAGAAGATATAGGTCATAACACGAACGTGTAAAAAAAGGCAGCAGAATGTAGAGGCTAGGTGATGCTGAAGCCTCACATGAATTTGACGCATGTAGGCTTAACCTCACCTAAATTATGAATTTGATACTTATTTGCATGACGGTTTAGCTTTATTCTATCAGACGAATATTATTTCAGAGCAAAGATTCAAACTTCTAATGTGTTTATTTATATATTGTGATTATAAGCGACGAAACGAGTAGACTTAAACGACTTGAGCCTCACATGATTTTGAAACACTCCGCTGCCCTGAAGCAGCCGCAACATTTACTTCGAAGAGTCGCGAAAAAAAATTCGAATTCTTACTAGTCAGATCATGTGAAATTTCAATGACGTTTTAAAACGTCACCGGTCCCGAAAGGGTTAAGGATCTCTTCTAGTGATCATGAATCTAATCGGAAAATAATCATATGCTTATTTGTAAACAATTTCTCTTTCAAAAAAATCATTTCAAATTTAAACGAAAAACATATATTTATAAATACTTATTTATTTCCAATACGATTTATACAAAAAGTACTTGAAATGAGATTAAGCCGTGCCAAGATACGTTTTTGACTGGGCTTCTCGAGTCTTCAAGAAATTTTCAAGTCCGAAAGCATTCAACTGAGAAATGATGAAATAACTTGCGAAGCTCACATTTTTTTTCAAAAAACGTGTTTGTGATATTTCAATGATATCTCAATCCTTTGTTGATGAAAGTTATATAGGGTGTCCGGAAAGTCCTTAGAGTTACAAAAATTTGGATATCTCCATTATGGTTGGACTAAACGAGCTCATTTTTCTAACGAAGATTGAGGCATGTTCACACTCCAAATTCATATGGACAAGGGTATTGAGAATCTTTGTTAAGTATCACTATTGACCTCAACAAGAAAATTTTACTGTTTCACAGTTAGGAAAACAAACATTACACAGGATAGGGCAAAAGACACTTTATTGAAAAGACAATTGACTCTCTTCATTATGGCTTGAGCGAACCAACTGATATTTTTACCCAGGATAGAGGCATATCCACACTCCAAATCCATACTGACAAAGTTAGTGAGAACCTTTGTTAACTATATGGTTTTTCTTCCTCTCTGTGGAACAGTAAAATTTTCTTGTTGAGGTCAATAGTGATACTTAACAAAGATTCTCAATACTCTTGTCCATATGGATTTGGAGTGTGAACGTGCCTCAATCTTTGTTAAAAAAATGAGCTCGTTTGGTCGAGCCGTAAAGGAGATACGAAAATTTTCCTAACTCTAAGGACTTTCCGGACACCCTATACAATTTGATTACCAAAATGATCAGTACAAAAAACTCTACAAATTCTATAGGTTTCGTCCAATTTGAAGACTCTTTTGTAAATCGTGAGAGGCTCCTGGTGGACTCATTCATAGTATTTCAAAACATAAAACCAAACTGATGTATGCAGTATTCACAAAAATCCGATAGAATGGTAGCGCTCAGTAAATTTTACACTATGCGATAACTCAATTTAAGTTTACTCGGGACTAATCTGACAGAATAAACCATTTTTCTGAAAATTTTATTGATCTTTTGAGTGGCCTAAAGTGAAGTTTACCTATTTCATCATTCATTCGTTCATTCAATAAAACCTTAATTTAGTGGTACAACGTCTTCGTGTAGAGCTGAGGCTCATAAGTTATGCTATTTATGTCACTTATAATCCCTGAAAGAGGTTATAGATTTTGTTATTTTCGGATTCCTTCTAGTCTAATGACTGAGGTCTATTTTGGTGAGAGTGTCAGAATTCTCTTCTCAGTTCCTCTCTGAATACTATAAAACAGAAAGAGATGCTGTCAATATAGTGCAGAAATTTTATACGCTTTAATAGTGCTATGTTGAGGCTGTGAATGAGTGAGAATGGGAATGGATGTCAAACGCTTACAGCCATCAAATGTAAAAGCGATGAAACTAATGCAATTATTTTATTTGTTTTCGGAAGAATCAAAGTAATAGCATGGAAATGATACAAAAATCTTGAAATCAATGTAATGATTTTGATTTTTGTGAGTTTATCAAAGTCATGTGATTTTTTGTGATAAAAAGTTCGAAAAAAATCAGTTAAATGAACTGTTTCTGGTTTTTAAATCCATTGAGAATTGCCATATCAAGTGTCAGAGATAAATGAATGTTTAATATAATTTCTTGTAAATGATGGACGCGATTTTATGGGCTGCAATTTGTGCATGACGTTCGTCGAATGGCCAATGAACGCCCAGCCAGACTCTAGCATAGTAGTTCTCCATTTCTGCCTGTCTAAACGATTTATATTGTCGTGTTATTGCCGGTCGTATTGTTCCTGTAATTGAATCTTTTGTTTGTCCATTGTATTCATCTGATTCAAATGCAAATGATATCTTGTCTGTTCTATAGAAGTGACGAAGAATTTCGAAAGTACCCGATGATGCTGCTACATGGCCTGATGTATATGAAGGATGGGCTGGAGTAAAATTATCACCATTACCATCTGCAGGCGCTCCCAATGGTAACCATTTGGGATCTGCCGGAGTACATCGTCCTCCCTGACGAATAGCGACAATAGGACGCCAGAAATCATAGTAATACTTCGTGTCGAATGTACTGATAAGCGCATCTGCTATTGCATAGTTGACCAATGCAAATAAGCGTGCATTTTCTACCAATGTATTGTTCATCTGAATAGCAATCACTCGGGCCACTTGGTTGCAGAGACGTGGAGCAGGTCCAATTTTTGGCCCACTATCATAACCCCAAAACTGAGCGATTAGTGTCTGCTCAGGAGTTCGGATCTTACTGAACCTTGATCCAATCGATTTCAATTCATTATAAGCTTTGATATATTTGCGTGAGCATAAAAATTTCAGACGCGAAGAAGGTGAGTCGCCGACAATTTTTGCAGCACGAAACCGTGCTACAGAATCTAATACAAATGGCTTGACACTACCCCAGTGAGGAGTGGTATATCTCTGTGTTGGATGAGTTGGGTCTACTATATGGTAACCCGGTTTCATATTTGGTATGTAAGTTCCATTTGCTTTACTTCCATCGTTTTCTCTTTCCTTCAGAATTGTGCGTGCTATCTTCTGTCCAATGATAATGCCCGTATCAATTGCATTCGTTCTTGGGGCGGTTTTTTGAATTCTTTTCAAATAGGCTGTACGGATCGCATCGAACATCATCCTCTGTTTCGAATACAAAGCACACAATGTTTGATGCGCGGCTTCTATAATAGCTACTTTCATAGTTAGCTCTTTCGGAACATGTTTCGTACTCGGTAGATCCTTTAGTATGAATACTGATTTGGAACACTGATTAAAGACAAGCATTGCCTCACACATGGCACCATGAATTATCGCGATAGCGCGTGATACAAATGGAGGACCGCCTTGCTCCGGACTCGAAGTCACATCAGGATCGTGATCATTGGCAATAGCTTGTATACAAACCAGATTCCAATCGAGAACTGGATCCATTGATTTCGATGGTATCTTTTTGAGAAGCATACCGGTAGTAGATTTTAAGGTATCACCTTGGACAGGGGCTTGATTCATTATTAGTAAGTGTAGAAGCACGATCATAATTAGTTTTTCGACGAGATCCATCCTATATTACAAGTTATAACATACAGCGAATACTACTTTTCATTGTCTATGCATGGTGTCGCATAAATAACTAGGCAATAAGGCATTTAAATATCTCCACTACGTTACCGTCTGAAGAGCTCATTTTTCCTCAAATGATGGAGCGCTTCTTGAAGTTTTTATCGTTATCAATGAATCTCACAAATAATGTACAAACGTATCATGTCTGACCAAGATAAAATAATTTCAATCTTCTTTTTTTTTCAAAAAAAGCTTTATTTTAAAATATGTTCAGTTTTTGAGATTTTTGTAGATTTTCAATCATTGGCATCATGCAATGCCGTTTATTGATTTTTTCCAGTTATTTTGCTGAACTTGACATTAGTGGACTTATCCTGTTAGAATATTTTGGCTAAAACCAATGAAACGGCAGTGTATGATGCCAATGATTGAAAAAATAAAAAAATCTCAAAGATTGAAAATATTTTAAAATAAAGCTTTGTAGAAAAAAGAGGAAAATTGAGATCATTTCATCTTGTTCAAACATGATGCATTTGTACATTATTTGTGAGGTTCATTAATAATCATAAAAACTTCAAGAATCGTTATATCATTAGAGGACAAATGAGCTCTTCAGACTGTAACGCAGTAGAGATATTTAAATGCCTTATTGCCTAGTTATTTATGAAACATCCTATATATAGGATATCTCAAAAACACAGAAAATGTCGGCTACTTGTCTGTGTGAATGTTTATCTCATTTTTAAGAAGTAATGTTGTTGATGTGTTGATTATATGCTTATGTAGGCATAGGTAGCTAGTATGTCTTCTTACTATCAATTTGTTTTGTCTGTTATTCTATCTGTGAAAATTATGATAAGAACGAAAAACTCACTATCCCAAAATTATAGGACACCATATCAAAAGATTGAGGTGTATAAGGTCCTACTTGAAACAAGAATAGGAGATTTGGGACAAGTTGCTGGACGAATCCAGGGCAGACATACTTTTTAGGGTACCGGAATTCTATGGGGAACAAATGGAAAAAGTCACTTTTTGGGCGATCCATTTGAGTTAGGGAGAATCTGATTATACCAATCGATAGAACTCATCGAGTTCCACTTGATTTGTCAAATTAAATCTTTTTGTTTTTTTTACTTATGTTTGTTCAATCAGCAAATCTAATGGTACGAATCAATTTATGAAATTATATCGTTTTTTCAATTTAGATTTATTCAAGGAACACATCTAGTGGTAAAAACATAGTTTTAAAACTAACTCTTTTTTTCGTTTACATTTATGCGAAAAATAGATGTAGTGGCAAGAATATATTTAAAATTATTTTATTTTTTACATTTAAGATTAGCAAATAGCAGATCACTGAAAAAGATGCGTAGAATTGTAAACTCGTAAAGGATTTATGAAACTACAACGTTTGATGAACTCTTTTTTTTACACTATGTGAAATTTTCATATACCCTGTTAAATGAATTTCTGAAAGAGTATTTGATTTTCATAAACGCTTATAACCGTATATGAAAACAAAATACGATTTTATAAACGCTTAGGAAGGAAATATGGAATGGTTGACTGTTTACATAAATCCTCGTAAAGGTTTATGGATGTGCAATGAATAAAAACCCTTTAAGAGTTTATGTTTCTACTCTTTTTTTCTACAATGTAGTCTGACTGGTAAATATTCTTCCGACTAGTAAATACACCAGTCCACCAACAGACAGACCAATCTGAAATCTGCACTGGTATCAATCCATCTCGAATCTGAAGCACAACTCTTTCAAAATATAATGGTATATGGCGGCGGAAACAATATCCGAACACGCTACACGTCCCTATCTGTTAGGTTTTCATGGCAGCGATGGCGTATCATCAAAGCATAGAATACTCACTAAAAGGAATCCTAAAGCCATGGCAGTTGTATCGCATTGCCATTTTGGTTTCTAGCACATGAAACGTAGTAAATTTAAAATTTATCAATACCTTATTCCATTTGATGGATATACAAACAGATGGGAGCGGCATTTTGATTTCAACGATTCTTTTACTAAGGTTACTAAAAGTATCATTGCATAATTGGAAATATGCTATTTCTCTTTCTGAAATTGATCATCGTGTTCCATTTCAACATACACGTATTCAAGTTTTCTTCTACCATTAGCAAAACGCTTTCGATTAACGTAGAAACTAACTTTGTGAATATACAAATGGTAGCGAATAACAGACAAACTCTGCGAACAATACGAACTTTAGATATATTGAAATGAGCGTCTTGTATGATGACCTACCGGTTCATGCTCTTTTCATCATATTCTCATAGTGTTTTCTAGAGCGGGTAGACTACTTGCAAGTGATACAATAGTAAGATTACTGAGTGCTTATAATTTCTCGTTATGACCGAGCAATACCTGGGACAATCCTAGAAGTTAAATCAGTTCAAGGGTAATACCCACTCTGAAGATTCCTTGGCCTGCCTGCTTTATTCATATATATTTTCAAATTAACAGGTGAGTCAGGATAAATTACCCGTCGTTATTTTCTCCATATTCTTGGCGCCAACGGTGGTACACTTCGACGCCAAACGTAGGCTAAAATGTCCCTTCTAGTCTAATTAGCTTAGCACATCTGCCCGGATAACAGAAGATGTACGATTCGAATTTCAAGCAGGTTCCCTTTTTCTTCATTCTATCCATTTATATATTTCCTTATGCCGGAACCTGTTATCACTTACATTTGATGTTTACATAACAGAAAAGATCAACACAGATATAAAAAGAAAAACTTGTCATAATAATACTATGAGGATATATTAATAATAACTTTCAAAGTGTTTTTATTGATACTGGTTCGCGTTTCTTGCTGGTATTGAAGCATCATGTAAAAGATTTTGCGTAGAGCATTTACTTTTCAAAGAATTAGTTCTTGTCTTCTACGCTTTATTTTACTATTCGACACATAAACTATTCGAAGTAGAACTATTTCAGAATGTGTCTAGCCTCGTATAAAATCATTTAGTGGAATTTGTGCAAAACAAAACCTTGCTCCAGGAAAAAATACTAGGATAAGTTGCCAGTATTTTTTTCAAAAACTGGAAAAATCCGTTGAAATAGGCAAATATTTTTCGAAAATTCATAAAAAGTAGCATTTATTTAACTCTATAGACTTTTAATCGAAGGGTCTTGATGCACAATCATAGAGTACAGCTTTCAAAGCTCAACAACAATGCTTGCTTAGTTTGCCCCTATGGTTTGATGCTATGAAAACTCAAAAAGATACCGAGCAAAAAGTTAGGGGATCATTTATGCTGGGGCATCGTTATTTTCTAGTACTATGAGTATGCTATGAAATCACAGGAAAATTAAACCGCTTTGCACTTATGATCGTTCGGTGTGCCTGAAAAATAAACAATAACATTTCAGAGCTAGAGGTATTTCAACTTCCTCAAAACCAAGTTGAAGAGAAGCCCTTCCACGAAAATTTTCTGCAGCATTTGTTTTCTGTACAGCATCACATCTAATTTTTACCGAGGTCGAACCTCTTCGAGTGCTAAAAGAATACAATTTTGAACGTTTTTTTTCTACGTTGGAACTCACAAAACGTATTGACAATTCTTACTACGGACGCTTGGTGAGAAGAGTGATATTACAATAATTAATGTCTGCTATTGATTTCCTACAAAACTTCCCAAGATTTTTGTTGGTAGGAAAAAAATTATGGTGATACAAAAACAATACTACACAAGCTTACGTTAATGGTATGACGTAAGGATAGAAAAATCTGCTGTATACTGGTAATGAAAAAGGTCTTCTGAAGAGGATATAATTTCAGAAAAACTTACGTTTACACAGTGTATTCTTGCGAAATCTTCCGTGCTGACGAGCAGAGTAATGGTGTAATGAAACAAAGTTATTCTATGCAAAAAAATGAAAGTATTATGTTGTTTATATAGATATTAGAAAAAAATAAGTTTGGCTTGTGTGCATTCATCCATATACGTAAAATAGCACATAATCATATATTATTGAGATACCTTATTTTTTTTTATACCTATATTATTGTTCTTTTGCTTATTTTATCACCTACCACTCGAATGGCTTAACTGACGGAGCAAGAGGGACAATAAATCGAAGGTTGGGAAAAATGTACACTATACCATGGCTTAATTTGTTTTTTATCCATTATTGTACAAGATAGATAAGATATTAAGGCTTCACAAGCAATAGTATGCTGGTCAATACCGTTAATCCTGTTTAAACCAAGCTTCAAACGCTCCTTCCACATATGAGAGAAGATATTAGTTTTTAACATTACTTCTGAAAGCATTTCGTGCCCATGTCCATGTTCTCTTCAAAGATCGAGGCTTGGATGCAGTCTCGACCTCAGTATCAATATTAGTTCTCTTTCAGAATCGTTCGCGATCCCAATATCGACCCAGATCTCAGTTTCAATATCTGTTTCGGCCACCATCTTCGTTCAAGTTCCTGTCTCCGTCGTCGTGTATATCCTTGTTCTGATTATAATTCCTATTTCAATCGTGATTTTCGTTTATGTCGCAGTACAAATCGTCATGTTGCTACCAATTTCAGTGATTACTTAGCTGCAGACGCGACTTACACTCCTAGTCACCTAGTCGGTTACATTATCGACTTCAGATCTAATGCCAAGGTCCATCTGGCAGGCTGTGTGTGATGTGAGCTCTGCCAAGCCTAACCTCTCATTCGGAGTTCACTTCCTATCTTGTATCCATCCCGGAGTTTTTCACAGATCGGTACTCGCCTTCGTTACAGTTGCGGGCGATTACTGTCCTCGGCTTGGGTTGCGGCTTTAGACTGCACTCAAAATTTGGCCGCCTTCTCAATTATAGTGTCAGCTTCGAACCTGACCGTAGTGCTCGTAGCAAACGTGTTTCGGGATGGCTACTCTGATTAGGCTCGGGTATAGTCCGAGCTTCAGACCTGCACTCAATATCTCTCCAAGTTTCTGTAAAAATCGTGGAAGTCGCATACGATTCTTCTATACTCGACTTCTGTCTTAGCATGCATCTCGATTGTAGATTTCATCCCGACGATGACCTCATCTCCATAATAGTTTGGGCTTCAGATCCGATTCGGAAGCCCATTCAATATTCACTAAACGTGCTCGTCTTAATTTCAGTCGACGTCGCATGACGATCCTCAGATGGCATCCGAAGATTGCCCGCTTTCTCTATTACAGTGTCAAATTTTCATTAAAAGTCCCAGAAGCAATGCAGGTTTCAGTTTCAGTCAATTCACCGATCTCAGCTTGCGTCTCAGATGAATATTTGATTCCCATCGCCAATTCATTCCCAGTTTCAGTTTCGGTTGCACTATTTGCCTCAGCTTCAATCTCTGCTTCAAAGAGAACTCAGAGGCCCGATCGCATTCTTAGCTGTAGTGTCGACTGCGGTACGATCCTAGTGTCCATTTCAGTGACGGTTTGGGACATGGATTCTTATCTTCTCCTGGTATCCTACCGAAAATCAGATTCGGTCAGTGTCAGTTTCATGTGGTGTAGGAAGAATCCATATTCACATTCAGTAATAATCGGCAAGTCGAATCTAAATCATCATTGTTTTTTAAATTTTTTGTCCATTAGTCTATAATAAGAATAGAATCGATAGCTTAGAGAAATATAAACAATATGACCAAAAATAGGGCAAAAGTTCCTGAGCTTTTATTTACGGTTGCAGAAAAATATGTTACTTTATGATATGCTAAAAGCTCATCCTCCATTGAAATTCGTTCTAATGCTCAGAATGTGAAAATATTTAATATAGAAAATAGTGTATTTATTTTCTGTAATTGTTTAGCAACAATTGATGTAACTTTATTCCATCAGTATATTTTTTTTTGATTGTTTATATAATAAAAATCAAAGGAAGAACAATTAATGCTTGAGAATATTTTTTTGAAAATATTATTCAATTATTCCGTTTTCAACCAATCAATTCAATACCAACAAGTCAAAAGCAAATTAATGAAAACCGAAAATTGCAACATGATGTTAATGGTCATCATCAACGATATAAACATTCATAATGATTAGTACAAAAAACTGCATAACTCTTTACTTATTGGTTAGGTTGACTAAAGCCACATATCTAAAGATTGAAAATATAGTATTCTATTGATCTTTATCAAAAAGACGTTCCACCATTTATCGATATATTTCAAAAGCTACACAATAAAAGAAGAGTTGTGAACACACAAAAGAAATAAGATACAATACTGTTTGGAGTACATATAATTCTTTAGTTTTGACTTTTTCTATTTCTTGACTGTTTTATGACATCATAAAGGGTGTCTCAGAAGTTCTGTTACAATTTTGAAATTCATCGTTCTCGCGTTCAATAAAAGCAAACTTTTTGAAACTTTGGCAGATTATTGTACATATCAAGTACTACGTAACTACAAAGTTTGAGGTCTATAGCTTTTACTATGGATGAGAGCCAGTAACAAGATTGTCATGTACTAATTTTTAATTTTTCTGATTATATTGATGTTCGCGTCATTGATTAATATCTTGATGATTTACCAATTTTAATCATGCTGATATCTCATCGATCATTTATTGACACAATGAAACACTAAATTCATTGCATTCCTTTTTAATGTTGTTTTCTAAATGTTCAATATCAGTATTCTTGCCATTGTAATTTCTCTTATAATACTGTTAAGGAAGTTTTAATCCATCGCATTCAATCGAAAAGTCGCACTGCTAACTAGTCGACCTTTGGCCTATCGAAAACGTTTGCGTGCATTAATAGAGAAATCACAGTGGCAAGAATACTAATATTGAACACTTGGAAAACAACAATAAAAAGGAATGCAATAAATTTAGTGTTTCATTATGTCAATCAATAATTGATAAAATATCAGCATGATTAAAATTAGTAAATCATCAAGATGTTAATCAATGACGCGAACATCAATACCCATTATTGTGCGTTTCTTTCTATTTTCATTGTTTGTATTTCTTTTTAATAATAATAAAGCTGATCAGAAAAATTGAAAAATTAGTGCATGATAATCTTGTTACTAGCTCTCATCCATAGTAAAAGCTATAGACCTCAAACTTTGTAGTTATGTAGTACTTGATATGTACAATAATCTGCCAAAGTTTCAAAAAGTTTGCTTTTATTGAACGCGAGAACGATGAATTTCAAAATTGTAACAGAACTTCTGGGACACCCTTTATACATATGAAAACAAAATTCAACGATTATCAAAAAAAACTTCTCAAGAAGTGGTTGAATGCTCATGGATTTATCCATATAGAATATTGATGCAATTATCAAATAAATGCTGTATTGACAAGAATGTTTGTAAAAATGATAATTAACAAGGAAAAGAAAAGAAAGAAACAGTAACAAAATATGAGTTTACCATATTTATTCGACGAAAATACAAAAGAATAAAGCAAATTCTGACATATTTTAGATTTTTTTTCAACAATTATTGTAATGTATTAATGTACAACGTTTATAAGATAAAGAATAATTATTCGCTAGTTAAAATATTTTTTATAATTCGATAATGAATAATAGTTAATAATGTGATCGTTATCTTCAATAACAGGAAAATGGAAAATAAAAATATACAAAGACCAATGATAAGTGTGTAATAAACATTTGGTACGTCCTCAAGAAAAAATTCAGCTTGCATACACAAATTTATAATAGTAAATAAACTTGATAAAAAAAAACAATCGAAATGGTGTTTTGAAAATCGTCGTCATTGAAATTGTATTAATATAATAAACTAAAATCAAATAATTTTGTAATGAAGATAATGTATTATCATAAGATTTTTTAATGTGTTTATTATTTTTCAATATATTATAAAATATATAATTATAATCTAACCTATAAATTGAAGACCAAAATTTCTGACACACTTTATCATTTATATCAAGATTATCTCTAGCAACTTTCTTTAATTGAAATAATTTTTGTGTAATTGTATTCAATTCATCTCTTTCTTTTTTCAAATGTTCATCAAAATATTCATGTTTCGAATGAATATTTTTTATCATGGAAAAAACTATGGACAATATCCAGTAATAAGTGATAATTAAAATAAGACAAATTAATAATATTATCCATTTATTTCGATTTAATAAATAATCAAGTGGTTGTGGTCGCTAAAAATAAATAAAAAAACATTCACTTATAATTCTTCTTTTAGAGACACAAGAGAATATTTGTTTATCCCACATGTAGACACTTATCACTTACCATTCTACCAAAAGTTTTTTTTTCTATTTTATCATCTAAATTCCTATTCATAGCATCTGAATAAGCTGACATGAGGAAAATTGTTTTATCTGCAAGAACAATAGAAAAAGCAAAGAGAATAAAAAAAAATCAGTTGACACACATCAACAAACAAAAAAACCTTTTTCAATGATCGAATGACTTTAACAAAAAAATTCTAACCTTAGAGACGAAAAATAAATGCATAAAATCTATTCAGCTTTTCTATAATTTTTCCTATCTACTTCAAACATAGCTATTATCAAAATATAGGAAGATTGTACAGTCGCAATCGTGGCAACTAACGCGATGATACTTTCTAAATAAGCTAATGTATTAACTGTTTCAATATATTGGACCACGATAAGACATATAGCGTTAATAACTGTTGTAGTATTAATGATGATTGGGCTACCATAAACGATCAATACTATTGATATGTTAAAGAGACCAAATATGTTGAGCACTGATCGTACATATTTTAATATTGTATGCTGATCGACAATATCTTCATACGATTCGAGAATAATTTCTATTTGGTCATAAGATGTATGATTACGTATACGTTCATTACAATTAAGTTTATCAGACGAGAAATTTTTTAAGATTTTAACAACAGCTTCATGATGTTCATTAATTAAATTTGTATTATTGTGTTTGTAGAGCATTAACATTTGGTGAACAAATATGATCATCAAGATAATATAAACCAATGCCATAATAAATAATAATGAAAGGTGTAATTTAACAGATGTTTTATTGCGAAGGTATAGTGCTGCCGGCGTCTGAAACAAATTTTTATTAATACAGGGTGGTTCAAAAGTCACGCACCAAACAAAAAAATTAACTATCTCCGTTAAGGCTTGAGCAAATGAGCTGATTTTTCGTCGATGATAGAGGCATATACAAGCTTTTTATTCATAAGGACATGTCTCGGTAGACCCTCTATTAATTAACCCTGTTGACTACAAGAATAAAAAATCTGTTTTTTTATATATGAAAAAACACAATGTAATATACAGAAAGAACAGTTGATTCAGAGAAAATGTAATTAATAGAATAAACTTATAAACAACGCGTGTTGTATTCATATATATTCTCTTTTCGTACTTTTCTCCTTCTGTTCTCCTATAACCTATGTTGGCACTTTACACGATCTAAATCGTTTTATTTATATTGTTCATTATATTGCTTTAGCAGCAATGTACGTACGTTTTCGATATTCCCGGTAAGATCTGTGCTTCTTTGCTGCATATTGTTCATTCTATCTTACTTCGAATTCGTATGTACAGATGCCGAGAGTTTTAACAAAAGAACAAAGAATATTTGTCCTGAAGCAATGGTGGATGTCTTGACAACGAAATTTCAGCTCGACAAACAATTTACTGACTGGCAAAAAAATTTGATGAGACAGGTTCTGTAGAAGATGCACCTCGAAGTGGTAGACCAACATCAATAAATACAGAAGAAAATATGGAACTTGTTTCTCAAAGTTTTCTTCTTAATCCACAAACGTCACAAAGACGTGCAGCGCGTGAACTTGATATCCCACGTTCAAGGTTACAACGTATCATGAAAGATCTCCATTTAAAACCGTACAAACCGAGATTATTACAAGCCCTATGAGGATGATCCTGATCGACGACTTGAATTTTGTCAATGGGTTTTAGATTCAATTGTAGAAGATCCAACTATATTAGATCGAATTTTGTGGACAGACGCAGCTACATTCCAAACAAACGGTGATGTGGATTATCTGAAATTATTAATTTAATATGAATTTATATCGCTCAATAATAATATCGAATTATGCCAAGCAATCTCTCGTTCTGTAGCTAAGCGTTGCCAAATGTGTATTAGTACAGAAGGCAAACAATATGAATATTTGCTTTACCATATTGATTATTCTTTTCTGAAAAATGTTCCTTTCTGTATATTATATTGGTTTTTTTTTGATATATGAAAAAGCATATTTTTTATTCTTGAAGTCAATAGGGTTAATTGATAGAGGGTCTACCTAGACATGTCCTTATGAATAAAAAGCTTGTATATGCCTCTACCATCGACGAAAAAAGTCAGCTCATTTGCTCAAGCCTTAACGGAGATATTTAATTTTTTTTTGTTTGGTGTGTGACTTTTGGGACATCCTGTATATAGACAAATCACGCATACACTTACGAGATTTACACCTTTAACCTTTAAATATTTGTTTGATATGTCGAGATGAATACCTAAAAAAATAAAATCGGTTAAATATATTTTTTATTGCAAATTATTCAACTAACCATTACGAGTATCAAGAACATGGGCCATTTTTTCGAATCAAATAGGTCGATTTTGTTTTGCAAAGAAAAACAAAATCTATTTTATTTTATTTTATTCTAAAATTGAGAAAAAAAATGTCATTGTTAATGTTTTGAATTTGGTTCGGGAAAATAAATTTTCGTTCGACTTTTTCCTTTAACATCAATTCCTCTACGAAGTTCAAATTGATATTTATCTTTTAAAGCTATAGCAACATGTTCTGGAACTTGAATTTGTTGCTTTTCACCCGTTGAATCCATTCTTCAAGCAACATTAACTCTATCATCTCAAATACTATAAAATAATTTAGTTGTTCCAATAATTCCAGCTGTTACTGGTCCAAAATTAAAACCCATTCGAAGTTCAAATGCAAAAATTTAAAAGTGCTTCATTAAAATTTGGCATAATTGATTGCAATGCTAATGCAAATTCAACAAGGTCACAGACAGATTCTATAACAATTTGTCTTTTATAAAATAACTTATTTCAAATTTGATTTTGATCATTTAAATCAGTTTGTAAATCAAATGCAACCATAAATGTTGCTTCAATAGTTTTGATTTTTTCAGCTTTAGAAAATCTTGGATCAAGAAATAATTCTTGAATATCTCCATAAATCTCATTTAAAATTCTCGCATAAAATTTTCTCCTTCATATTGTTCTTGATACGTAACATGATAAAATAAACTAATGATGCAAAAAGAACATCAACATATGGATGATTACAAGGATATGTTCCACCTAATCGATGCAATGGTTCGATAACATGTTCAGATAAAATATTTCTTAAAAGCCAATCAACTCTTTCACATTCATTGAAATAAAAATAATCATTATTATTGATGATTTTAATTCTATTAGTAAATAAATAAATGATATTATTGATAAAATAACTACAATAATTAATAATGAATGTGGATTAATATGTTTTGAAAAAGCATCTTTTAATCATTTGTCTTTATATTTTAATGTTAACAAATGAAAAGTCATAACTAATTCTTTCTTCTTCTTTTTCAATCATTGTTTCATTTAGATTTTGAACATTTATTTCATTTGTTAAACTTGTCGAGGTATCTTCTTCACTAACTCTTGCTCGTTGAACTCGTTCAACTTCTTCTAATAATGGACTTGATAGATTCTTTTTCATTTTTAAAAGATATATTTTATAAAAATTTAATTTAATTCTTACCAGTGCTCTACTTTCATTTCGAATCTTATTTGCATCATTTAATGGAACAGAACGTTGAATTCTTGATGCAATTGAGATTGCACCAGCTGTTGTTAATGTTATTTGTGGAAATTTTTAGAGTTATTCAATGGGTTAAACGTTGTTTACCAATAAATGTTGCGATTTTTTCACATGACATTTCAACACATACATCATCAAATCTTCCATAGTAAATCAGATAATAATCAAACTAATTGTGCTACATTTTTATTTGATTGACACTGAAGTAAACTGAACAATATCAGGAAATAATATTGATCTATTTTTCATTTGTTTCGGTCGAGATACGATATATTCACACGGTGCATTGTAAAATGTGTGTATGTGGAGATTATTTCAAACGAGACTTTTGTTTATAATTGGTAGATTATCAATCATTGAGATTAATTCTAAATAACTTTTTTTTTTCTGTAGAATATTATTTTCCGATATAAAATATGGATTTCTAATTGTAAATATTAGAAATAAAAAATCTTGTTGAAAATAAAAAAAAAATAAACAAAAGAAGTCGCTTTTAGAATTTATTTGTTTATGTATTATTTCATATGAAAATAAATGTGAGAATAAATATATTTCTATAATTTCAGATGTTAACTAAATTAACTCGTCCATTTCTATCGAATGGTGTTGAGATCATAAATCGGTCATTATCTATTTCAAATATATTTTATCAATAGTGGAACATCAAAACCAAGTTCAATTAATAAATTATCTAAAACAGGTTGATTTTTCATTGTTTTTGTTTTTATCCCTTTCCAGCCGGCTACTAGAAGACAAGTAACAAAAAAGTCTTTTTATGGATTTTCGTTGTTCCTAGACCAAGGAGATAGGAAAAGTTTATTTCTCAGAACCAATAAGTGCTTCAGCATCTAATGGCTTCATGTATCCATTTGGATACATCCGGCCACTAAGGGACAAAAATTTTGAAAAAGTCATTTCTTTTTCTCCAGCAAAATTTGATATTTTATGGTTTTTCTTACATCTATATTTGTAGATGAAATCACACGTTGCCTGTTTGTCGATGTCTTGCAGTCCAAAGCTTAAATATTTCTAGAATGTTCTAAGATTCTGCAGTATAGTGCAATAGTAGCTCAATTTTTTCCGAAAATTTTTAGAAATTCAGAAACATTCTAAAGAGTTTCTGAACATTTTCTAGTGTTACAAACTAGGTCATCACGAAATATTCAGCAACTCTCTACAATATTCCTGAATTTATAGAAATTTTCGGTAAAAATTAAGCTACTATTGCACTATACTGCAGAATCTTAGAACATTCTAGAAATATTTAAGCTTTGGACTGCAAAACATCGACAAACAGGCAACGTGTAATTTCATCTACAAATATAGATGTAAGAAAAACCATAAAATATCAAATTTTGCTGGACAAAAAGAAATGACTTTTTCAAAACTTTTGTCCCTTAGTGGCCGGATGTATCCAAATGGATACATTCCCATTTTTTATTATTCGGATTTTTTAAATAATCCGTCTTAGTGATCCAATAGACAATAGGTCTATGAAGGAAAATTAACAACTGCTTGCTTCGAAGTTTGATTATTTAGAGACACGAGAAAAGGATTATTTCTATACGGACGCTATTTTGGAGTATTTTGGATAGAGCCGGTCATTTTCTTAGTGAGTATTATTTCCTTCTTCTAAACACGTGAATGTGTGTTGAAATGTGTTAACTTATTTATCAAATCGTCAAAACATTTCATATCATCACTACAAGTTACTTCCTCGTAAAACATTGGCTTCATGTATCCAAATGGATACATCCAGCTGTAAAGGGTTATTTAATAAATCAAATTTTAAATGATAAATCATCAATTGAACATAAAAAAGATGAAAAAGTTTTACGTGTAGAAGATTCTTTAAAAGATTTATCATCAATTAAACGGCAAAGTGAACATAATGAAAAACGTTTATGGCCACATGGTCAATGGCCTGAACATGATTTAGTTAATTATCCTCCATATAAACTTCATGAAGGACTAAGTCCAGTTCGATGATATCGTATACCTGAAACATGGTTGAAATTTTTTTATGGGCTGTGGGTGGAATGGGTGTGGGTGTAAAGGAAAAAAGATTGACACCCACACACACAGCCACACTCTCCTGACCATAAGAATGCAAGTTTTCTTTTTTGAAAACTATCTGCATTAATCTTACTCGCAGTAACTCTTTTCTTCTATCTCGTATGGTATTGAAGTAAAACAATGAAAGATATGACTAGACGAGCCTTTATTCTGGTCATCATCTCCAGTGTGTTATGTGTAATTATTGCTAGCTTTAATCTAATCCAATCGATATCGGCCTATTATGATCAAATCAATAGTCATGAAGTATGGTTCTATGTTTTTCAAACAACACCTATCGTTTGTGCTCATTTTACCTGGTCAATCTTTCTTCCAAAACGAAGTCTTAAACCATCTGTTCCATTAATATCTACGACAAGTGATGAAACATCGATATAATAATCAAGAAAAAGTTAAAACAATTATCAGAAGAATACGTTATTATAAGACTAAGAGAACATTATCTCCTGGTCTAATAGAATTATTAAGAAAACAAACTAAAAGTGTTGCTATTTTCAAAAAAAAAATACAAGAAAAAATCTTCTTGAAAGTTTATATGGCATCAGCAACGATATCATATATTTTGTTGAATAGCTGAAGCACATCACAGAAACATTTTAGTTTCATTAAAATATAAATATAGTTTAATATAAAAATTTGAGTCATTGGTTATTAGCCACTTTTATCAGTTTTACTCTTATTAATCAAATGTATATCTTAGTATTATATTCTGCCAGATAAGTGGTCTTGTAGTCAACTTTTAAGCATGTAAGAATCATTTATTTTTGAACGAATATATATCTGATAGTAAATTTCAGAATGAATGAGAATCTTAATCGGCGTAACCAATAAGCTGCTCTGTAAAAATATCCCATGTAATTGCTAGTAATTTTTTTTCTATGAATGTATAACTTCAAATCTCTATCAAAATTGAAGAAATTTAGCTATTTAGTGGAAATAGATGTGTCTTGAATAATTTTCGACTTGAATTGTTCGAAATATATTTCATTTGATCAGTTTTCGTTTACAATCGTTTTGAGAATGACGATACAGAACAATCTTTTGTTTAAACGATCGTTTTTGCATGTGGATGATGTGTGTTTGTAATGCATATAGTACTTTCAATGGAAAACTATTCTAACATTTGCATATATGAATATTATTCAAACAAGTACTAACACAATGAATTGATACCGTTTTTATTTGTGCACCTGAATGATCATCAATTGATACTCTTGCCATTTTCTTTTTTTCTTTAGATGTATTAGATGAGTTTTTTTCTTCTTAAAATCCATTTAACATTCTTTCTATCGATAATCCAACGATAAAAAAATTCATATTAAAGTTGGAGAATAGATCATCTTTTTTTTTATTCTTATATATCCATATATATGTAAATAACTTGTACGTGCTTGTTTAGAGTTAATAATGTATAAAAACAAAATAAGTTGATATTTACTACACGAATGATTTTGTTTGTTCTTAAAGTTTTTCTAATCTATTCGGTAAACATTTTATCAAACAATATATGAACTTCTGGTTCATTTTTTCATTATTTTTCGTTTCCAATAGTTGATTATTTTCTCATATTTTCCTTGTGTTGATACTTGTCATGCTCGTAATTTCTGTGAAAACGAAATTACTGTACCACATTGATACTGATTGTGAGAACAGGACGTAAGAATTTTGAGAGATTATCCAAGAAACCATTCTAGTCAATACACAAAATGAATGTGATATTTAATATCTGAGGATTACAAGATTTTTTGCGACCATAGATTTCTTGTCTTACTGGCCAAGATTTTATCAACAAAAATTTTTTTATTTTAGACTAATAAGATGTTGCAGATAAGATATGAATCTTACGTTGAATATATTGAAAAAGAATATGAAAACAAGGAAACAAGAATATTAATTCTCAGTGTAACACTTGTGTAGAATTTATTGTGCATCCAACATTTGACACAATTGCTCAAAATTGTTAAATTTCTCTTTATGAATGTTGGTTTTCAACTTTTCCTTGTCCAATATGAATGAAAAACGTTTCAAAACTATCTCTGCCACCGGATGAGACTCTTAAGAAAGGTCAAAACAGATCGTGATAGCTTTAATATATATGTTATTTTTTACTGTGTGTTCAAAGTTCATTTGTTCATGAGAACATATATTCTCATATAATACCACTTCATAGTAAAACATGTGACACGTATGATATACATATGATTGTATTATACGTGGGATGAAAATACGATAAAAACGGAGACTTTTCATAGTTTTATTCATGTTACATATCGTTGTCTTTTCATCGTAAGGACAAGTAAACCGACATTCAATCAACATTAACGAAAAAAAAGAACTTACGAACAACACAAGTCTCTTTTTTTTATCTTTTCCTGAAGTTTACTGACTATAGTGTGGTTGCCTGGATCCTCATATGAAATATTGCTTGAAATTTTAAACAATTACTCTTTTATTGAAAAAATTATAGATATAACAATCAGCTGGAAAGATAAAGGTACTCATTTTTAGATTGTTTATCAATTTGATGTCAATAGTTAGTTGATGCTCTCTTTCATTAAAAAATAAAAGATAAAGTTTTTTAGAGAAACTTCGAGGTTAAATTATATACGATTAAAATCAATTTTTTCTAATTCTAAAATCGTTATTTGAAAGAAATGAGAGATTTATGTATAATATGAAACTGATAATGTGATAATATTTTATTTTTAAAAATGATGTATGTTAATAAGCAATAAAAGGAAGAAAAGTAAATGGTCTTGGCGAAAAAAATGAAGGAAAAGAAATATGATAAATGATACATAACACAATAGATATATAGAATTCACTCTATTCAACTCATTATTATCACTAGTAAAGATTAGTTTTTGCAAAACATTGACTACTCGATTGTACTAATTATATGCATGATGGTCTTTGTTTATTGAGTTTATTTACCAGCATATATTGATTTTGTATATGCTGCAGGTTTATTTGTTGTGCAACTTGGAAGAAAACTTGGATAATTACCAGGACCGAAACAACCCGTTATATACGGAAATGTCCGCGTAGCAAAATAGGCGTAATTTCCAATAGAATCATAAAACATACCGTTGCATATATCGAAACCACTCGTTACCTATAAAATACAGCATACATTAATTGTCGTATTAAAATCATCTAGCTTAAAACTGCTACAAGTTTCTACGTAGTAAAGTACATCATTTTTGATTTCACAGCTGATTTAACCCTTTGAGTCCTGGTGATGCATATATGCGTCCAAATATTTCTTATAAAAATTTGGATTTTCGCGGAAAAAGCCAGTAGTCAAAGGATTAAAAGACACACCATTCGATAGAGCGTGACGAGATCTATCTGCCACGCTAGTTCTTAATCCTTTGACTCCCGACTTCTTCTGCAAAAATCCAAACTTTTATTTAAAAATGTTTGGACGCATATATGCGTCGCCGGGAGTTAAAGGGTTAAAAGAGACTTCTACGAGTTTCTATGGAGATTGATGAAACCGTCCAGTTTACGAAATCGTAGTCCCTCGATCGATAGTATTCTTACTTCAGTGCCTGTTGAATCGTAAGGTCCATAGATAACATGCCCATCTTTGGCGATTCCAATTACAGTCAAAGTACGATATGACGAAAATTTTGATATTGAATAGTTAGCAATACTTGCATTACAAGAAGGAGTAGACTTACAGGATCCGATCATCCCAGTGGGAGGATTCAGTGGACAACCCGATGCAATATGGTAATGATAACCATTGCTTGCTGCATTTGGATGTCCTAAACATGCATCAACTAATTCTGATGCATAGTTTCCAGTTGGATAAAACGGATCGACATTATTGACACTGTTTACATTTAAAATTGTAACACCATCAACACTGATACCAGCAAGTGTATTGAAAGAACCAGAACTGCTGTAAGATACGTAATTGGATGCGGATGGTACAGATGCTTGACTACTAATGTTGCAAACGATAGAGTTCAATTGTGATGAAGTTGTTGGATTCTGTACAGGAGAATTGACATTTACATTAGGATTAAAGTTCACCTCAAAATCAACGTTCAATTCTTTTATAGTTGCAGGTGTATTAGGACAAAAAAGTGGCAGTCCATTCGACTGAACACGAATACGAATAGTTGTGCTGCTAGAGCAAGTGACACACAGTTTATGTTGAAATACACACGTACTACCATACATTGTACCGGGACACGTTGTACTAGTGAAACCTGAGCTACATGATACATTGGTACCCGTAGTGGCAGTAATGTTGTTAACAGCTATTCCATTGCAAGTATTGCGAAATTTGGTAGCTACTGCATTGCAGTCAGATAAGGAATTGCTTGCTGCGCTTTCAACGGATTGAAGTCCAACTTGAAGCAGAATTGTCAAAATAAAGAGAATCATGTTTGAAACAAAATTTGAAATGTAATACAGCAACTAGTTTCGCTTCTTATATATAATTAGCTGGTTGTATTTTCAAGGTAAAAGAAAGAAAATTAATGTTTTCGTTCGAACGTTGAAATATAATTTAGTGTTCTATTGAAAAGAAAATGGATCAGAATCATGAGATATGAGGGGTCGTAGACGTTTATACATGACGAAAACATCATACACAATTTTTTTTGTCCGAAGTAAACATATTAATACAGCTTAATTGACAGTATCGTCTTGTTTTTCAATTGAATAGAAGAAAATGCTGGGTACTCACCCTACATTAAAATGCTCGAAGTAGGTCATGAAAAAGTACTTTAAAAGTGTCCATATAAAATACTTGGAATGTCAGTACATTGTATTTGTTCCAAAAAATCGAAACCTGGCAAAAGTAGACAAGAATAATGTTGATGATTTATCCTCGTATTCGTGTACCTGTCTATATATTTTATCTCTAGTCTGTAATGTTTATTTTTCTACAAGAGTAAAAAAACAAAATGCACCATCGAGAGTGTTGTAATTAATTATATGAAACTATTAGAATGTCTTTATCAATAAGAAAAAGAATAAGCAAAGAAATAATCTTCAACGAAAGTTAAATTTTCGAACATTTCTTTAGATTATCTAAAGTGACAATAAATTGACTGATAGACACAAGTCATTTCTAATCCTTTGTTGTTAGCTCATTAAAAATCACTCCTAATAAGAAAATAGAACTAAATTAGTGTGAGAGTTTCTTCTAAACATTTTTATTTAACAACACTTTTTTTCTGTGCACCTTAATATCATTTCTAGATGATATTTTAGAAATTCTTTCTCGTTCATTTTGTGTGAAAGAAATACGTCTGTATCTGTTTCTCCGTTGCACATATCTCCTTTGTTTTTAATTACTTCTACCACATCATTTGTTCTGTTTATTTTTCTTTTTTCTGTGATGATATTCTTGTAACCATCAATAGATGTAATAAAATAAAATATTTACTTCAAAATTAAACATAGCAAAATGTCACTATGCGGTTGATAAATTTATGCATAGAGAAGCGAAGAATATTAATATTAGAGAGAGGACGAAAAAACGAAATCAACAAGACGCCGACAAATAAAAATACGAAGAACAGAAAAAAAACCAGCTATAACCAAGTATGTCACAATGAGAGATACCATTAATTGAAATTATTTCTTCCATAAAAAAATATGATACAATTACAGTCGAACATGGACTAGATGAATGAGAGAAAAAAGAAAACAAACAGAAAAGTGGAACAAAACAAAAGAAAATTTGTTAGTACTTTCCCTTAGTGGCTGAAATATGAAAGTCACACATTTCACAAGTGAAGTGAAACAATCAAACATTTATAGAATGAATGATTTGTTTATTAATATTGATCAACACGACTGTCACAATACCAAAAGTTTATTTTAAATCATTTTAGATCTAATCGAATTCTTATAACTTCCTGAATATATAAAATTGCATAGAGCGTTGGTTAATTTGAAATAAACAATCTATTTTCTTTTTCAATATAAAGTAACATTATAGTTTTTATAATGTTAACACAGACAGATGCGGATTTATTGTATCTCAAAAAAGAAAACACAGTTGGACTTTCTTTTTTTTTACTATGTTAAATGATAGTTTCGTAATAATAATAATAATGAATAGTTTATTTAAATAAATATTCAAATAAATCAATATAGCACAATATCAGTAGTTTTTATCTTTTGAGATATACACACTATACCATTTTACTACTATCAAGATATTTCAAATTATAAGTGGATATTCTAATACAAGTTCATCTATGATATTTAATATTTTGTCCTCTTAGAAATATTTTAATTTTTATTGTCAAATATATCTTCGGAATCCCACTTATCTTTATAATCACAATTAACAAGATAGATAATAATAATAATAGGTTAAATGTCAATTCGGGGTGTGGCTGTGGGAGTGGGTCCATCATTCTCTCACACTCACACCCACACCCTTGAAATTTTATCGCTACAGGTGCCATTTGAAAAATCTCATTGCCGAGTTGAAATATCGATATCATGGTAGCTTAACACAATACACCCCACACACCATCCACACTCTCTCCGGTATAACAGTGTAATTTGTCTCCCATTGATTCTTTTGGAATTTTATTCGAAAATTGAATCGACTTAGAAATACTAAGCCACCTGATGAGACTGTCTAAGCAACAGTCGAAGCGCATCGTGGTAGCTTCCACACCCACACCCTCTATCCAACATTGACGATGCATCCATCATCAGACATACACATTGCGAATACATGATAAGATTAACTCTGCAACATGGAAATACCTATGGTACTGTGGTAGCTATAACACACCCACATCCCACATCATCAAAAGAAAAGCTAAAAAATATAAAATGACACGATCTTTGTTAAAATACGAACAGGATGTAGGTTCATTATTTCTTTTTATTGAAATCCACATTCACATTTCACCCTCAAAATACTCGTTAGAATCTATTAAGCAACACGATTGCTTCTATAATTAAAGGTGGTTATTGTGCGGCTTTCCGGACGAATCGCTTGTTTTATTCCAAATGAACGCATAAATTGTTCGCGAAATCCGCGGTTCGACATCATCGACACATAAAAACCAGTCGCAGCAAACATATACGAAGCCATAATGCAAATACTAATAATTAGTTGTTCCCAAGCTAGTAGCAAAGTAGATTTTTTCCATCCATCAGTGATGTTGGAATAGAGAATTGAAGCTCCATATGGGATATAAGTAACAATCTCAATTAGTGATTGCAATAATATCATGCGTGTCAGCTGTGAGTCGACCTGTTGAAAATGTGTCCGATTTAGATCAGTTATTGCTGAAACAACAGCATTAGGTACCACACGTCGTTTCGTGACACTTCGAGTACTTTGTAAAAGTAGAAGTGTGAGTATGATCACACTAAGAGGCGAGCACACTGCTGACACGAATGTTTCAAGATATGCATCAAACTGTGCGTATAGACCTTCTTGAGCTGCACAATATCCATTTAAATTGTTGTAATATATTAATCGATGACCCGCAAGCAATAGCCAGAATACTGCATTTGCTGGTATCAGTTTGTAAGCAATGGAAAGACAGTTGCTCCATTGCCGATATTCTGTAATATAAAAGAATATGTTTTTTGTTCCATATGAAAACTGATTATCTTTTGTTGAACACTTAGGATAACTTTTCTATGAAATACGAACTGTTATTGGTATTTTCTCGCTGAAACTAATTCTCGCATGCCGTGAGCTTTGACATTATTACCAATATACTAACAAGCACTACCTATTGTTCTCTAAAATTATCTCAAACAAGAATAAAGCCAATACTAGTCAGTTTTTTTTGATTCTTGGAAATTATGGATAAAATAAATGTAATTTATCCTTTCGGCTGAGTTGTCAGAAAACTAAACAAGACTGATACCACATCGTATTCCTGATTCTCCCACTTGGAGTGTCTGAAGATTGTTTTCAAAACATTATCACTTACTGACTGAGCGTTGTGTTGATAGAAGCCGATCAAGTGTTGCAAGTGTAAAGAATGTGTTAGCGACGTGAAATGTGTATATTGACATGAATCCTCGAATTTTGCAGACCACATCATAACGACTTATAGCCGGAATATGAAAACCAGATTGTAACATGCGTGTGATGAGTATAAAATTAAGATCAAAGAAGTTGACAAACGATTCCCAAAATAAGTACACAAAACAAGCTCGCTTTCGAAACGCTTGTGATCGACATACTACCATACCCAGGTCGAGCGTTACGGACTCCGTAAACGATCGTTTACGACCGTTTACGACGTCGTATACGACCGTATACATACCACATACGCTCCGTATACGACCGTATTTCACCGTATTACATGGCCCAGTATTACGATCGTATATTGCCGTGGATCGTATACGGAGAAATACGGAGACCGTATACGGAGCGTTTAGGCTCGTAAACGACCGTATTTTCACCGTATACGGTCGTAAACGATCGTGTTTTGCCGCGTGTGTGGGAAAAATATTGACCCTTTTACCTTTAATTACAGGTACATCAGTGATATTATCACTAAGACATATGCCTACCTATCTAACTATCTACCTACCTACCTATCTATCTAACTATCTATCTACCTACCTATCTATCTACCTACCTATCTATCTATCTAACTACCTACCCACCTATCTATCTATCTAATTATCTACCTACCTATCTAACTATCTACCTACCTATCTATCTGTCTAACTACCTATCTATCTGTCTATCTGTCTACCTATCTATCTAATTGCCTACCTATCTATCTACCTACCTATCTATCTATCTAACTATCTACCTACCTATCTAACTACCTATCTATCTATCTATCTGCCTACCTATCTATCTAACTACCTACCTATCTATCTAACTATCTGCCTACCTATCTATCTAACTACCTACCTATTTATCTATCTATCTATCTACCTACCTACCTATCCATCTACCTACCTACCTATCTATCTAACTACCTACCTACGTATCTATCTAACTATCTACCTGCCTATCTATCTATCTAGCTATTTATCTACGTGTCTACCTACCTATCTATCGATGTATTTAAATATTATTAAGAACAAAAGTCCATTGATAATTTTACTAAGAGGTGTCATGGCCTCATTTTAATGATTCTCTCGAATTAGAACTTGATCAGTTCATAAATTTTTTGTTGATCCTCATGAGATGCCTAATTCGACTTATAATATAAATGTACCTTCAGAAGTTTTTTATCATTTCGAAAATAAGTAATAAAATAATCTATAAATCTGTTGACTTATATTGCTTCTTATAAAAGTAATAAACGACGATGGCTTTACTGTAAATTTATACAAAAAATATATATTTTTTTCTTCATTTATCATTGATTATAAAAGTGATAAATGAACACTTTACTATAAATTTATACAAAATACTTATAATTTTTTTTTACTTATCATTTATTAGATTTATAATCAATGTTGAATGGAGAAAAAAATATAAATATTTTGTATAAATTTACAGTAAAGTCTTCATCATTTATCACTTTTGTAATCAATAATAAAGGAAGAAAAAAATATATAAACCTTTTGTATAAACCTACAGTAAGGTGTTCATCATTCATTACTTTTATAATAAATGATGATGCAAAAAAAATATAAATCTTTTGTATATACTCACAGTTAAGTCTTCATTTATCACTTTTATAATAAATGATAAATGGAGAAAAAAATTTATTCTTGGTGAGGTTGAGTGGTGTTGATGTTTTTTCAGTCCATTTATATTATAAGTCGAATTAGGCAAGTACTCTTGATCCTACGATGATCGTAGTAAATCAATACATCACCAGGCATCATCCATCTTTGGTATACATCATTTACTCATTAATCCGAGCAAAAATTAGAAGCTCCACTATATACAACATTCAAAAATGTAGCCCAGCCATTTAAATTTCGAGGAAAGCTTTGAAATATTCCAGAACAGTCTAAGCCGTGTTTGTTAACGCCGTTCAACGCCTTTTCCGCCGCTAAGGATTTGTGTAAAAAGAGTCTGATACTTGTTATATGTTCGTTATTATGGGAGAATTTGTCCCCAGTGATCTTTAACCTTTCACCATGGATGCTAAGATCTGTAATGGGGCAGGAAAGCGAAGTTGAAAAACCTCGCATTTAAACTTATACTCACTATTTTTCTTCGAAAAATATATGTAAGTTGCACAAAACGCGCTGCTCATTAAATTGTACGGTTACGGTACCAATACGATCAGATACGACCGTGCACGGTGACATACGACCGTATACGGCAGTCGTATAGCTCCGTATACGGAGCCCAGATGCTTAACTTTTAATTCCTCCGTATTTTTGTACGATTTCCGTATACGGAGTCCGTTTCTCATCGTATCGCTCCGTATACGCGCATCGCATACGGAAGCCGTGCACGACCTCCGTATATCTCCGTTTTTTTCCGTAAACGACCGTTTACGAGCGTGCATGTTCGACCTGGGTAGTTGCAATACAGCCTATGTTACCACTAATGAAAAAGATAAAGCCGCTCCACAGAACCACTTGAACCGAAAGGTTAGCAAGTGTACTTTCGATGTTTTTACTGTTGGTTATTACGGTGCTGTTCATTGTATCTCTACAAAACTAACAGAACTGACAAATGGCTTTACTAGCTAAACTAAAAAATAATTTGGACATTAATACATTGACTATTCAAGGGTGCTGAAAAATATCTGCGTAACTTTTCATCACTATAAATAACACATTAAAATATATGATTATCACTTAAGGATATCTAAAAAAAGCTGAAGAAAAAGTTAACATACAGTTTTGTAGACTTCTTCCAGTTCAACCGATTGTCATTCTCTACTGTATCAATTATTCATTTTTCGCCGACATCCACTTTCATCGAATTCCATGTTCGCCGATTTCAATATCGCCAACTATTTTTTTTGGACCGAAAGTTAGCTGATCAAATATGATTCATTCTACACTTCGATTTTTTTCCAAATTAATGAGCTTATTAAAAGTCATTAATTACCATCTGAGTCGACTACTAGCTGAGGTGGTAATTATCTAAGTTGGTAATCATGTAGTGGGATGGATGTCAGTATTTTCTTCTCTTGCACATGCGCAACCGACACATCGATATTCACCTCCAATAGCCATCCCGCTCACACTATTAAGCAGTTCGCATCCTGATAACTGTCTTAGCTACTTGCTATCTGACGTGGTAATCATCTTATTTGGTAACTGTTAAAGACATATTCTCTTCTTCTTTAAGACAAATCATCATCTGTATATATTTTGAAAAAAAAATGCACAAGAATCACACCCAACAAAAGAAAGAAAACAAAATATATATATCTTCCTCTTCCTACCCATCTCCTCTCTTGTATCATATGCCAACCATGCTCTCCTACTCAGAGAGTCACTCATGTGAAGAGAGGCGGAAAAAAAGAGGGGGAGAAAAGAACAGCAAAAGAAGAAGCAAAGAATGCAACGAAGAATGTTTAGAAGCTCCTTAGAACATGTATCATGGCCATTGGTCATGACAGCAACCACCTCAGATGGTAATTCATGGTTACTTTATAAATTAAAGATATATGAATTATTTATATTTAAAAAAGAAAGGTACGGTAAAGGAAAAATTATTCTTTTTGACTAGCAATAATGCTGTTCTTGATTCTCTTGAGCTACAGAACAAGAATTTTTATCATCAGAAAATGTATTTTCATTGAGAACAAGCTAGTTGCAATCTAATAGATAGTATTGTTTTTTTTCTGATATGTATCGGATTTCAATCAGAAAAATGAACATGGAATCGCAACTAATATCATACGCCGAATCTGCAAAAGAAAAGAAGTTCCCTTAGAGTTTTTCAGAGACTTTTTCTCGATCGTTCACTCCATCGAAAGATTATTCTGACCTCCTCTCTGAATGGTTGGTCCAATAAATCAATTCCAAGAACATGCCATTTTTTATTTTTGTGATTGAAATCTGATAAATATCAAAAACAATAATATCTATTATGTCTCAACTAATTTGTTTTCAATTAAAACAGAATTCTTTGATAATGAATGTCTTCATTCTATAGCCCCAAAGCAAGCACAGCGGCATTATCATTAGAAAAAATCCTTTATTCTACCTCCACAAAAACCGAATGTATTGTTGAACATCGATTAATACTACGCTACGATAGAATGTACCAAGTCCAGCACACGATAAAGGAAGTAGAGCATAACTATTCCTTAACGTCCTTCTCTTCCAAGAGACCTTCAAGAAACTAACTACAGTCATCTTTTTCAACTTCATGTTCTGAAACCATTCAAATCATTTTTTATCTCTTCTCTTACGAAAACGACAAAGCAAACAACTAAATTCATCTCCACATTTCTATGCATCTCTTTTACTTCCCCATCCATTAGTACGATAAATAGCACGATGTTCTCTAATGCCTCAAAGTAATCTCTGTTAATGTTACCAAAAAACGTATGGTAGTACGTGTGACAAGCCGAAATATTACTAAAGCATCAATATCCATACCCGTAAACACGTCCAACTTCAAGATTTAGTATCAAGTATCATTGTCGAATGTTCAAATGAAAAAGAATTCCGTAGTAAGATTTATCACTCAAACTCATTTATTTTCTCCACAAGTCTATATGATTATACATCAAACCATGCAAATCATCACTTTCTACTCAGTAATTTTTTCACAAGTCTATATGATTATACATCAAACTTTGAAAATCATCGCCTTCCACTCAGTAATTTTTCCACAAGTCTATGTGACTATACATCAAGCCACGAAAAACATCGTTTTCAACTCCGTAATTTTTCCACAAGTCTACATGATTATACATCAAGCAATAAAAATCATCGCTTTCCGCTCAGTAATTTTTCCACAAGTCTATATGATTATACATCAAACCATGAAAATCATCACTTTCTACTCAGTAATTTTTCCACAAGTCTATATGATTATACATCGAGTCATCAACATTACGTATGTTAATATATATTTACTTTATTCTATTTAAAGATAAAAAAATCTTATATATTTCGAAAATAAAGATAAATATATTATTTATTTTTAAAAAGTAGAGCAAATTTAAAGACAAATGTAAGCTTTTTTCTATGAACGAAAAGTCTAACCAGATGTGTAACACTGTACATATCTGTATCTTCTAGAAGTTGACTCACTAAATAGATTTTGCATAATTCAAATTCCAACTTCCAGAAAAAGAATTTAGCCAATAAGTGAATGTCTCCGGCTTCAGCGGTCAAGTTTGGAACAGTGCATTATTCTAATGCCGTTCGATTGATGTTTATTTTAAATAAGACTTATACTGGATGAGTTTTGGGTGGGATGTGAGTGTGGATAGGATTTTAGAATGTGATCAAACACACACACACATTGCGCTTAGTACTTCGTTTATTTTAACATGTTTTCATCGAGAAGCATAATTTTATTATTTGATACACGTTATAGTTTACGACGTAATTTTGCTATAGCATCACAAGAAGTATCACTTATTGTAAACAAATCAAATGAAAAACAGTTAAAACAAGCAACAAAATACTAAGAGGCGGTGACTGAACGCTTTTATACTCATTTTCCCTGTAGGTGCGCTTAATAGTTTTCTTCTGTCTAATATCACTGTTCTTTCCATATCATTGAACTGTTCGATGAGAAACATCAGTCGTTGTTTTTTGATGAATAAAATCAATGATTTTAGTATAATTAATGCCACGTGAAAGACGATTATGAGAACGAACAACTTTTGTAACGAGTTGATTGGCTTGTGGTATAGTTAATCCTGGTAGAGTCCTCCTGGACAATATTGTTATTTTGATGATACAACTACATCGTTATCTCTGTCGAACCACCATTTCCCCGTACTATGTCTTCACTTATTTTGAAAAATATCGGCAACCAAGCGAGAACTAACATTTGGTAGGTTTTGCAAATAATATTCAACTACACGTTGTTTTAATAAAGGATCATAATATGCAGGTAAATTGTTCATATTAAAATATTCAATAACAATCAATGAAAAAAGAAGTCTATTCGGCTTTGATAGATTCTTTTGTAGATTCTATACGAGTGGAATAAACAAAGCATAGATAATTATTCAATATCGAATGATAATTAAACCTGTAGTAAATTTAAGTGATTAGTGTCTATAGATGATTTTGTAATTATAATTAGGGTGCTTTTATAGGAATAAGGAATGAATGGCCGGTGATAGCCTATTAGCAAATAATATTTTATCATCTCTAATACGTTAAATTTAGAATGTTTACATTCATTTGATCACATATTTCTTCAAATCCGAAAACAAAAACTTCTCTTTGAAACGAATGAAATTCTTATTTGCTGCGAGATGAAAATTTAATTGAGTTGAAGTCTCTTTTTCTTTCGGCGTATTCCACCGACGAAGTAAGAATCTGTCAGGCAATGGTAGATTCACATGGATCCTGGAAACACGTTTTTTGATACCGATTCTATAATTCCTCGCGTTTATGTTGCGTGCTAAAATAACTGAAATATATGCCAACAGTATTATTTTGTAGTTTTTTAAGCCCATTTTTTCTTTAGAATTGAAGTTTGTTTGTTTTTGTTGTATTTTTTATTCAATGGTTTTTCATATTAAATAGGTGTATATATATATATAGAAAGGGAGATAGATAGGTAGTAGTCGACTTCTACTATACAGGTATCTAGACAAATTCAAGTAATGTTGTGTAGTTTTAAGACATGACTCAAAACAAAGGAAGTGGGGCCAGACTTTTGGCACACACTGTAAGTAGAGTTCAAACAAGTCATATCCTTCTAAAAGAATAACCTATTTTAAGAGATTATCAAAAGAATGAAAGATGCCATGTAAACCTGTTGAAAAGATATTGAATCTGACAAGCGTGAATGGCATTCAAGAGATAAATGAAGTTTCCATTTCTGTCGTAACTGTCCTTCATTTTTTTCCTTTTTAAGGTGTTTAATGCAATAGAAAGGAGATAGCTGTCATTGTTACTAATTCATAGTTACTAGGCGAGAAAAAATTGTTTGGATGGTTCAGCTCTGATTAAAACTAAAAAGGAGTTATTTTTTGCTGATAATCTAAAACCATTTAATTTCTAGAGGAAAATCAAGAATTTCTGAAGGAACTGAGCGCTTTCAATCAATCTCATCTCACAGACTAGCTATTGTGTATGGTTGTTTATAAAATGAAATTTCAATACAATACAGTAGTTTTAGAACTTTCGTCTGACTCTTAAGTTAACAAATGCATACGCTTCATATACAGCGAAGTCAATTTTGAAACTTCATTGACCAAAAGATTTGGTAGATCAAAGCACATTACAAAAATAGTGTTTCTTTTACTACAGAGTGGGCCGTAAGTAACGGAACAAAGTATTTTTCCAATTTCTTTGTTTATACATTGTGGGTTAGGTCTCACATTTATACCACATATACTAGATGATATACAGGGTGATCCAAAAGTTACCGGGCAGTCTTTGATCGCGAATAACTTTCGATGGGAACACAATGGAGTCTTTCCGTTTCTGCCGTTGGAAAGAGAAGACAAAGGCGCGTCGAACCATAAATTAAAGATTTTTCTGACATGTTCTGTGCAAATTTTTCATCGAGCTTCTTGAAAATCAACGTGTCACGTAAAGTCATCGAAGTGAAGTTTTAAATATCAAGAGCACATTAAAAACGCCAGTTGAAAATCTACACTACCATGAAGAATCCGTATTTTTAGCGTTTGACACTCAGGGATTATAAGAGTTTTTGTAAAGAATCTTAAGCAACTTGCAGAAAATTCAGTTTTTGTGCTTCTTACGCCTTTAGTGGAAATCCATACAGGCGATCTCAGGTGGTTCGCTGGTTTTCAAGAAGCTCAATGGAAAATTTTCACAGAACATGTCAGAAAAATCTGAAATTTATGGTTCAATGCGCACCTTTATCTTCTCGTTCTAATGGTGAAAATCGCAAGGCTTTATCTTGTTCCCATCGAAAATTATTCGCAATCAAAGACTGCTCAGTAACTTTTGGGCCACCCTGTATATATATAGCCATTCATATAAACGTATATTCAGCAAATAAACTCTCAGGACAAAAGAGGATAGATGTAATGGGAATAGAAATCATCTGTATAACACTAAGGTTCTTACTGGATCTCTGTGAAGCCACCGTTTAATGTTTTTTCTTCAAGACTCTCATAAAATCCGATGTGACTGCCATTCTCCATTAGAAGACTGACGATTAGAAAAGAAATCATTCGGAAAAAGCATAAGTATTAAACTAACAAAAAAAGAAAAATAACGTGGTGGGTCTTGTCGGACTCACAAAAAGAGTCGAAAGGTTAACAAAGCTGTTATCAATAGAGCTTTCGATACACTACATTTTGGTGCATATTTTGTAAAAAATTGATTTATTTTGTTCGAAATATTTGAGAAACGCAGAATATTCAAGTTACAAGAATATTTTTGAAGGTGTTTGGTCTTTAGCTTTTCTTTATTAGACTCGTTCTGATAAAATATGGCGCTGACAAAGTTTTTAATTCAGATTTTGCTCTTTTTACCAACAAAAATTTGATTGTCTTAAAAGTCTGTACTATGATGTAATCGACTTTGACATTTTTGCAATGACTTGTGCAATGTATGTTGATACTATTTTTTGTGCAGACAAAAAAGAAAGAGAATAAAAAACAAAAGGATTAAAAGAAAAAGAGAAGACATGGCTGAAACAACATTGTTATACATCTATCATTAGGAATCATATGTCATATGATGGATTATCTCTTTCATGATTGGGTCGTCCCTTATATATGCACACGAAACTTCTCATATAAAGCAGCTACTCTTCTGTGATCCCATACTATTTACTTCTATACAACAAATCGACTCTATCACGAATCCGGCAACATGCTTTTTTCAATAGTTTTTGTCACCTTATTAACAAGTCCTCTAGCGCAAGCGGTACTGAGCAAAAATCACTTCGGCACAGATCGTACCTTCCCAGCGGTAACGATTTTTGCTACTGGAGGTACCATTGCTGGTAGTGCATCTTCTTCTACCGCACAGACCGACTACACGGCTGGCGTTTTGGATATTGAGACCTTGCTGAACACTGTTCCCCAAATTCAAAACATCAGCACAGTGATAGGAGTGCAGTTCTCCAACATCGTCAGCGCGAATTTCAATACAAGTCTAGCACTCAAATTGAGCCAAGAGATAAGCGCAGTGTTCGCAAACGCATCTGCTGACGGTGTTGTCGTCACTCACGGTACTGACACTTTGGAGGAGACCGCTCTCTTTCTCGATCTAACTCACAACAGGACAGAGCCTATCGTAATCGTTGGTGCAATGCGTCCAGCTACGGCACTCAGTGCTGATGGTCCCTGCAGTTTGTTTCAAGCTGTTTCTCTCGCCGCCTCCGATTCGGCTCGCAATCGCGGCGTGATGATTGTCATGAACGATCGCATTGGCTCAGCATTCTACACGACAAAGACTAATACACGCTCCCTCGATGCGTTCAAGGCTGTCGAGCAAGGGTATCTTGGTATGTTCTTGAGCGAGATACCCATCTTTTACTATGAACCTTCACGGGTCATCAACAAGCCTTACTTCAACGTCCTCGGTCTCACTCACCTACCAAAGGTCACTGTTCTGTATGCATACCAGGACATGGATGTGACTCTGCTCGATGCTGCTGTCCACCAAGGTGCTAAGGGCATCGTCATTGCAAGTGAAGGAGATGGTAGTGTTGACGAGAAGTGGCTAAACCGTATCCAATCTCTTACCTACAGCGAAGGCATTCCTGTTGTGCTCTCGACGCGCACGGGTCTCAGCTACACGGCGAACAGCGGCAAAGCCATTGCAGCAGGCCACTACAATCCTCAAAAGGCTAAGATCTTACTCGAGCTTGCTCTCAATCAATATGGACCCGACGTCAACAAACTGAAAGAGCTGTTCGGCACAAAGCTTCAGCGTCGTACAGCTTAAGAACCAAGTAGCTCCTTAAACAAATTCAAAACAGGGTGTAGATGTGGGTGTACGTATGTGAGTGGTTTGGATGTGGGCGAAGTAAAGATGAACACCGACGCCCACATCCTACTTTAACTATTAATTAATACATATGAAGATTTTATAAATAAATGTCGATTATTAAGAATAAAAGTACATAGAGTATCTGAAAATCAACTTATATATTATTAAAAGAGCAACGTTTTTATTTTTTATAAATATTTACATTTAAATTAATTTTCATATTGACAATTTAAAAGAGATAATCATCTGATAAATTTTATCGATTTTAAGATTGATATTTTACTTCATTTCAATTTAATTAAAAATTTTATTCAATTGATAAAGTGGCATGGCCATGAATCCTTTTAGGCTTTGACTAGTACCAGTGAGTCCTATTTATGAACCAAGTATGATTTTGATAAGTGTCCGATACTTGAAATCATTTCTTCATAAGTTATAGATAAAGATCATTCTTCGTTTTGCAAATTCGTCGACTTTGTTTTTCAGGTTAGTTTTTTTTATCGATGAAACATTAAAAACACTAATAAATATTCAATCGTTCATCTGAGATCTCCAACATTTTCTGTAAATATCGACCGATTGGTGCAAATTTGTGTGCTACTAAGGCCTATTTTACATTGAAAATATTTTATTTTAATACATACCGAATTTTCCGGTCTAAACTTGCAGTATCTTCGTAAAACTGATGATACTGTTGTTCAGAATCAATCTTGTTTTGATGCACACTCAAAAGTGTTGTTTTCAAAGTTCGACGCATATTAGAAATGATTTCTTAAATTACGATCTTACACACGATTTAAGTCTGAAGAAAATTATGTTAAATTCAAATTGAACAAAGAAAATATTTCGCCTATTAGAATTATTTCTTAAAAGATTATCGGAAAGCAAACGAAGAATAATATATTTATTAGGCTGATAACTCTTTTCTATGTTAAAACAGCGTTATTAATATTAGTACGTCCAGATTACAACAGCGGTACCATTTCGAACGTTTGACGCAGAAAAGTATCACATCTGATAACAGAATATATCAGAGTTTAGATTTCTTTTATTGAAACAGATTATTCTTCCGAATTAATCATTCTTCATGCTAAAAAAATAATAAACACAAACAGAAAATCAAAGGATCAACTATCATATTTCAATGTCTTTCTATTATATTAAAGTACGAATATTCATGGTTTTATAAGAAGTTAACATGAGAATAGTTAGTCTCAGAGTGAGAGTGTGGGTGTACACCTCACCCACACCCAATACTCTAAGCAAAACATCTCTTCAACTAATTATGAGAACAGTAAATTCGTAGAATTTTTACGGTTCAATTACATTCATGATAGCATTAATCTCTTAAAAAATAAATTAACAGAATTACGAAATTGACTCTTCGTAGTTTTTGTTACGCTTCTCTTAATTGTAACTTATGGAAATTGTAGCTACATATACTAGAAAAAATTATTGGTATGATTTAACTGTAACGTGAGTTCATGTTTTGGTATATTGTTACACAAAATTGAAAACGTCGACTAAGTTGCATACAGTCTTAACTATTAACGTTCTAAAGTGTGATAAATAAGATGAATTTTTTAACCGAAAAGGTACAATATCATTCTTCTTTGATTAGCGATATCAGTTACATTTTGTTTTACATTTCAATTCCACAAGCAATCTTTCGACACTCTTTTAAAACTGAGAAAAAATAATGAAGGGTGTGATGTGGGTGTAGATGAAAAGAAGACATATATGCATACCTTCACTTCCTTTGGGCTCATAAATTTCTAAAAATAGGTTACAGCATTCAGCATCACTGTTTGAAAAGAGTGTTATGTAAAAAAAAATGACAAAATAAGCGATACCAAGCAATCACGAAAATGTCATTTTAAAGGTGTGGGTGAGAGTGCTGCACTAAAAAAAAAGGTACTCTATGAAACTTAAAAGGGTTCCGATTTTTGTAACGAAATCGAAACCTTTTTGGAATGCCGTACGGAACTTTCGAAGTTCTGTAAAGTCTCATGAAATCCTTGAAGCTTTCGTAAATCCTGAAGAAGGTTTCGTAGAGTATCTGTTGTTTTTCAGTGTGGTGAAGATGTAACCGACATCCCGACCAACACACACATGCATAGGCACACCAGAAAGAAGGAGACCGAGCACGTCCACAGAGTGAACAATAACAACGATGAAAACGCATAGATATGATGCTAACAAAGAGAGAGAAAGAGGAAGATCAAGTATACATGTGTACTAGTACTTAACATTACCTTATCACTCAAATTCAATGTATATTGAAAGTTATATTGATTTGTTTCTCTTTAATGTCCTTGAACATTATTTCGTAACAGTTTTTTTTGTTGTTAGCCTGGATTGAAACGAGCGCCAATAGATGAATTGTATAATACATGCAAAGAGAATGCAAGGCTTCTTTCTTCGTTCTCTCTGTCTCTCGCTATGACGACTTTCGTATACTTGCCAACAACTTAGAAGCGCTGATTGAAACATAAAAATGAAAAGAAAAAAGAAACTGCGCAGATCGTAATGGACATTAGATGTATATAAAGCTGTGAGAAGGGCACAGTTTCGAAAAGAAGCACAGAGGCATATTCAAAACAAGGTAAGTGTGTGTTTCGATATAATCTCGATCGTTGATTCTTTTGAGAGAAATCTTTGTAACATTGAGGGAAGAAAATATTCAAAGTGTCTAGTTTACATTTCTTCAAATAGTTCTTTGCGAACCTGAGATTTCTTCGTTTCTGTCGAGATGAGTTTGAAGAGTTTTTATTTTTTTTCCCACTGCATCGTTAGTTATTATATTTTTATCAAATTTCTTGTTTACAATTTAGATATTAGCAGGTCTTTAAGTGCCACATTTAAAAAGAGATTCAAAGAAGGATGTGGGTGCATCGATGTATCGGTGTGTGGATCTGGATGTGCGTAGGCCTTTAATACACCCACACACCCACCCTGAATATGCTAAAATAACTGACATGTCTATAGGTTAGTTGTCTATTTAAATATCGAATGGTTATCGGCTGTCTTTTTTCTTTCGTGCAGAGGAATCAGTCAAAAACGAGACAAGTGGTAATTTACAAAAGGGTATATTGGCTATTATTTGTTGTGTACGTAGTCGATCATATTTCTTTGCTGAATTACTACCCAAATCTATGGAGGTATATCTGTTATCCTATATATCATTGGAAGATTCATCTATTTTCTATAGGGACTTGGTACGAATGAGTCAACGCTTACTAGAATCATAGTCACTCGATCAGAAATTGATCTCATTCAAATTAAAGAAGCATTCTATCGTTGATACAATCAAGACTTAGAACGTGATGTAAGCTCGAAGACCAGCGATGTTTACAGGAAACTACTTCTGAAATTACTCAAAGATCCATTTCAACGTACTGCATAAATTCATTAATACTATTATTAAGCTTTGATCTTGCTTTTTCGGAAATAAACATAAGACATAAAAAAGATGAAGTTTCGATTCGACCTTGTGCGAGAAGACTTTTTAGTGCAAATGAGAAGGTGAAAGAAAAGTAAAATTGAATTCTTATACATGGGACACGTGTACAATCGAATCTTCTCCATCCTTCCACATATAAATACAACAATAGCATTATGAGAGCAAATAATATAAAGACGTAAAAATAGCTATTGACATTTGTCTCATGGTAGGTGTTCTTCTAAGAAGAAAAGAATAAACAATTTTATTGGTTCACAAGTTCAATACATTAGAAATTCTTTTTGTGACGATACTATTTGACTCGCTCAGATAAATTGGATTTTTGTTTTTCAGATTAAAATGGTCGATAAGAATGTGATGATTGGCACATTGTTAACATCAACTAAGAAAGATTCCGAATCATATCGTTCACGTTTATCTGAATGCTTAAGAGAAAGAAGTGGAAGAAATCTTGAACCATTTAGTCTTGTATGGTATGATGCGTATGTAAATAATATTGAAGAGAATCGACGAATTCAACATGAATTACAATATTCAATTAATTTTATTAAACTATTCAATGATCCGAACGAATGTCAAACATATGTCAACGAACGAAAAACTGAGAAAGTAAGTTGTATATATAAAAAAGTAACAATCTCGAAAATGTATATTCTAGATTATCGTCATTATGTCGAATATATACGATAGTCAACTTCTTCATCATGTGCATAATCAAACACACGTTGTGGCTATTTATATCTACCGTGGGAACAATGATAAAGCAAATGAATGGAGAAAAGAATATCCTAAGGTAGTATTATATTACTATATCTGCGCAAAACAATATATAGAATTCTTTTCAGATTAAAGCCGTACTAAGCAACTCGTCGGAATTAGTTGAGATAATTGCTATTGATCAGAAAAAACGACAGAAACTGGAAGATTCGATTGGAAATTTCGGTACTTATTTTACTCCAAATGATCGATCTACGAAGAGTTTGGAAAATGAAAATGGAGATTTCATTTGGTTTCAATTATTTATTGAAACTTTACTTCGTATGTCGAATGCCGCTCTTCATCCATCTCGAAAAGAGTTTATTGAATTTATTCGACAACAATATCATGGTGATGTTACTAAACTTCGTATTATTGATGAACTCGAATCAACCTATGAAGCAAATCAAGCAGTATGGTGGTACACACGTAGTTCATTTCTTTATGTTATTCTTAATAAAGCATTACGTCAACAAGATTATGTACTTCTCTTTACACTTCGTTTTTTTATTCGTGATCTCTTTCATACTTTGATCGAACAGAAGAACTTTAACGAATCGATTATCCATCTTTATCGTGGTCAAGTTCTTGATGTTGAGGAATTAAATAATTTAATTAATAATCAAGACAAATTCATTGCCATGAATAGTCTCCTGTCGACAAGTCGAGATCGATTGATAGCACAGTGTTTCGCCGAATCGGCCATTGATCCTGAAAATGATCGATATCGTGCAGTTCTCTTTGAAATCGAAGCTGATACGAATCGTACAGATACGAGACCATTTGCTGATGTTACGCATAGTAGTTATTATGGAGGCAATGAAGACGAGATTTTATTTATGGCTGGATCTATCTTTCATATCGTTGATGTTCAAAAAGCTTCCGAAGATAATGCAATTTGGACGATCAAATTAGTTCTATGTGGTGAACAAGATAATCAACTGAATGAAGTTTTTACAAATTTGAAAGCGACTTTAGCCGATGAAACGGATATGGTATCTGTAGGGAAAATCTTAGATGATATGGGTAAGCGTGAACCAGCAAAATGTGCTTATGATCTTAGTGATGAACATAAGAGGAATGAAACTAACGGTCGATTCGGTAATCCTATGGTATCATATACTGAAGGCGAATATTATCCAGAAATTATTCAAACATTTCAAAAAGGAGTGGTTAGATTAACAGAGAATAACGGTGATCGAAAGGATCTTGTATTTAACTATCAAGTTATCGGTGCGACTCTTAACAAACTTAAACAATATGATAGTGCACTTGAAAATTATTCAAAAGCATTGGATATTCTTCTCGATCTGTATGGTCAAGATCATCTTAAAGTTGCAATAAATTACGAAGCTATTGCTCAAATTTATGAAAAACAAGAAAAATATCAATTGGCAATAATATCATGGAAAGAATGTCTTCGAGTTCGACAACAACTTTTGCCAGAAGCACATCCGACTATTGCTGGAACATTTCGTAATATTGGAGACGTATACAATGATGTAGATGATTTTGATCAAGCCTTAGCAATGTATGAAGAAGCATTGAAAATACAATTAACCTCCTTACCATCGAATCATCCATCAACTGCAAAAACACATCTACGTCTTGCTTGGATCTATGAACAAATAGATCAGTTTCAGTTAGCCTTGAAAAACTATACAATCGCTTTTGATATGTTAAAACTATCATACCCACTAGACCATCCATCACTCGTTCAAATTCAAGAAGACATTGACAATGTTAAGAAAGTATTAAATCGAATGTCCTGACACTCATTCTGAATAAATTTTCTGTTGCTTTTATTATAATTAGCATATTCAAATCATGTTCAAAGAATAAAGTGGAGTTCATTAAGTAATTGATTTGATATTATTTTTCTTAGAAGTTGAAAAATTTCCTATTGACAGTCAACAAAATGTAGCATTCTTTAGATTGAGAAGGGCTGGGAAAATGCATTATTAAATTTTAAAAAAGTTATTAACTGTGACACAACCTTTAAATCATTCACATCTAAAAATGTACGAAAGGAAGGATACGATTGTTTTATTTTTGAAATATTGAAGATTTTCTGAAAGCACTACGACTAAATAAAAGTACATCTTATTGTCTTCTTAGACACATGTTAAGTTTTAAAGATCAATCGAATTTGATATGAAAATTATCCGAATTTCATCGTGTTGAGGTCCATCATACGCTCATGTCGAATCAAAGTCATACACATTAGTCCGTACAGCAACAAACTAGGATGTGGGTGTGGGTATGGATATGTGGGTGTGTGGATGTGGGTCAAGAGAAGATTAGAATTCACATTCACATCCACACCCACACGCATACCCCACATCCACATACACCCTCAAGATTTTCTACGACATTTTCGATTTATCTCGACATTTGAATTCTGCTGAGAGTTTTGGCTCTTATAAACTTCAATTGATTTGAGATGACATCCTAATGTAGATTAATACTATTCCGAACCTACCTGATGATGGTCAGATTAAGCCCTGATCGAAACGATCGTCGTAAGTAGTTTGGAACAATCCTCGAAACTCACCCTCGCACCCTCAAGATATAAGAGATCATTTGTATTAATACTTGCCACTTGATAATAATTTATCAGTAAATTTGAAATACTTTTAGTATTGTGGTAACTTGTCTCATCCTCTCTGATAGAAACTTCATGGAAAATGATCGACAGTGAGGAGGAATGTCATACATCTCGGAACTTATGTCCAGTAGTGTATTTCACTACACAATCTTTTTCAATTTCTCAATAAACACGAAACTACTATGATTACACATTGTAACAAAGTATTTCGACAAAAGATCATTTTCTTATACACTTTGGATAAATAATTTTAATGTATATTTTCGAAGTATTGTTCATGACCAATTTATCACTTTATAGATAGTTTTGTTTGGATTAAATAATAAGTATATGGATCAACAAATATGTGCAACATTGAGTAAACAGGGATTTTCCTTTCTATAATTGACAGAGACTATGGTATATCTGATACACATAATAAGTCCGATTCGTTTCTTTAGTAAAATTTCTCCAGTTTATTTGATTGAAATAAAATTTTATTTGTGGCTGATTAAAAAATGCATAAATACGTATTATATGTAAAATATATTAAAAGTTGTTGTCAAATTTGTCATCAATTGTATTAAATAGATGATCTATCATTAAATCAACTTTAAATTCATCTTTCCAAAGTTTATTCGCTTGAATACATGTTTTATTCTTTGTATCATCCTTATTGATTGACCATGGAGAATGATAGATGACGTAGCCAATAATTCGAACACAATCAGCAACATAATTCAATGGTTCTTGCATATAAGAATGCCACATGATGTCGATCTAGAAAAAATCTGAACAAATACAAATAATATTTTTTCCTAATGTTGAATATTTTACCCCATATGTTGGACGTGTGAATTCGTGACCATCTTTTAAGGCCCCCCCCCCCCTCAAAAAAGTTAGTTTTCGTCAGAATGGTTAAGATTGAGATATATACATGGGGAGATAGCCTGTCATTTGCTCTTTCATAAACGATAAAAACTTTTCTTCGATACCTCCTTTTTCCGAAAAATTTTCAATATTTTTGACGACCCCTATTCGAAAAACCCAAAAATCTTTTTCGTTTTTTCTCAAAGTGGCGGTCGAATGACGTATCTCCAGCGAAAGTCAACTACAATACGATATAAAGCCGAATATTTTTTTTTGTTTGAAAGAGCATCAAAAACTCCAGTGCCTATGAGAGCCCTTTTTTTGAAATAGGCTTTGGTTTTATTATATTGAAAATCGCCTTCTTAATTAGAGCGTCATTTTTTGAGAGTTTTTTTAGTAACCGAACTTGTCAGGGTCCTTTTCCCCTTAAAAAACAAGATTAAAAAAAAAGGGTCCTCATAAGCACTGCATCCGGACATGCTCTTTCAAACAAAAAAAAAGTCAAGTATATATATTGAAGAGCCACTGAGAACTTTTGGAGATGCGATAAGCCATTTTTTGACCCTTATTCGGTCCGTATCTCCATTATACGTCATGATAGAAGACTGAAACTTTTATCACATGCATCCTATCATAGGCCCAACATATCCTCCAAATATCAGCCTGTTTGGGTGTTCCTAGGCTGAGGTCAATTTTTGAGGAGGGGGGGGGCCTTAAGTCAACAGGAGGTTTTATGTGATTTTTCAAAACGGCAAAATACATTCTAAACCTTGAGTTAGATTATAAATTGGTACTTGTATTACTTGTTATATTTTTTGAATCAAATCAGGCTCGACACATTTTGTGTATGTCAAAATTTTTTGTTATTAAATCAATTATATCTCTTATTTGCCGATAGATGGAACCTTTCAATTAGCCTATTTCGTTATTGATGGCAATACAATGATGAAATTAAAAATGTCACCACTGCTTATTCTCAACTTTGGGCTACCACCAATGGATCCAGCCATGTTTTACACTGGTAACATTCGTGCTAATTTAGCTGCTCTCTTCAATATCAGTCTCGATAAAATTCGACGTGTTAGTATTATATCAGCTTCGAATCAAATGTAAGTATTGTATTGATGAAAGAAACAGTAAACACTAATTGAGAGTATTCTAAAGCCTATGATTCACAAGTAATTTATAAAGTATGAGATAATTTGTCTTTGTTTTTGAATATCGAATATGCAATTCAAATTTGCTATTTGTAAACTTATTCGATCGAAAATTTTGTCCTTTCTCTACAAAACTATCGACTTTGTTTTCTTAAACATTACATTCAAAAACAAAAAACATCAAAGATAGTGACAATTAGTCAGATTTCCAAGTTCGATATTCATAAAGAGAATGTTTGGAAACGATTGATATGGTTTTCACTGTAATTTCAAATATTTCTTCCTTGATATTTTGTTTCAGAATTTGAAAAGTAATATTTTAAGAGAAAATTGTTGAAGTAAAAGTTCATAAAACATCATAAAAACGATACTTTCGTAATAAGTTATGCTGCTGTGTATTGTTAATTCGAAGCAACTTCAAAAATATTACTATTCTGCTTTAATGTTTAATCGAGACGAATCTCATCAATAAGCTAAATCAAAATGAAGTTGATGGACAATATGCGAGAAAAATGTTCGAACAAATCCTGTTGTATCACGAGCGTCATGAAAAAAACTCAAAAATTGATACTGGAGAACCAAAAAAAAATAAAAAGAGCGCTTTTGAAGAACAAAGTAGGCTTTAGCAGTTGAGTGTATTTTCTTGCAAGTGTTTTATATCATTTTCAGATATATGTCGATATTGAAGAAACAGTATCACCTATAGATGAATGTCGATCAAACAATAATGAGATGGCATTTTCTTCTGAACTGGTAAAATGAAACTATTTTAACTAGTTGTATCCCTTCATTTACTAATTCTATAGCTTTATTCAATCGATGATGGCAACACTTTTTTCGATGCATTACTTATTCGGGGAGAGAGAACGAAAAAAAATCTATTTGCATTGAAATTAGTGGATAAAATATTTTCTGGAGAAGAACTTTTGGAGCTTGATCCAATAAAAAAAACAAGTACTCATGGAACATCCAGGTTATGTATTTATACGAGGTTTGTTTTACTTATTCAAATTATCGAATTCAAACTTTTTCTCATAGCATGAGATATTATCATGTAAATTTTTTAATACAAAAGTATTCTCAATCTTTACCTATTCCAGTTGCAGTAAGATGCAAATTTAAGCTAAGCCAAAAGCAACTTGAGGTCGAATGGCTTAATATTCGTGAAGCAATATTGAATAAACGAAGAAACTGGAAGAAAGGTCAATCGAGCAGCACCACCACCGATAGTACAAAAATATCTACTGAAGGATCAGACCAAGGACAATCTTAATGAATAAATTCATTATGTAATGTATTTGTTTTTTTTTACCATTTACTATGAAAAGGGTGTGGGTGTGGGTGTGGGTGTGGGTGTGGGTGGGTGTGGGTGTG